>JAPDRP010000016.1:600000-915828 GCA_030247845.1 Coniosporium tulheliwenetii | reverse complement strand
CCCTAACCCTAACCCTAACCCTAACCCTAACCCTAACCCTAACCCTAACCCTAACCCTAACCCTAACCCTAACCCTAACCCTAACCCTAACCCTAACCCTAACCCTAACCCTAACCCTAACCCTAACCCTAACCCTGGCACCACCCCGTTACGGTTACGGTTACGGTTACGGTTACGGTTACGGTTACGGTTACGGTTACACTCTCCCCTTTACCCTCTGCTCCTCAACACACCTACAGCCCTCCCTCCCCCCTAAACCCTTTCAACCCCTCCTTCTTCTCCCCTTTAGCCTCTCTTACGACCCTTTTCTTCTCCACCCTTTTACCCTTTTACCCTTTTTCTCTCCAACCCTAACCCTCTCAATCCTCTAACCCCCAACTCTAACTTTAACCCTTTAGTGTTACGCTTGCTCTCTCTTCTCTCCTTTTAAGCCTTCTCTAAACTTTACTCCCCCTATAGTACTCCAAAACCTTCTACTCTTTACCAAACTTCTCTCTTTTACTAAATCCTAACTCTTTACCCCTATCTGCAACCGTTTACCCTTTAACTCCTAAAAACACCTAGACTTCTTTCCACCCCTAATACTTAACCTATACCTCTAAACCCCCTACCCTTTTAAAGTTTTGCTCTCCTCACTGCTAGTCTCTTCTCTAGCCGCTTTTTTCTAGCCTCCAAACTTTTAACCTTTCTAAACCTTTTTTACTTCTCAGAACACTTAAACCTTAGCCTTGCTACTCTTCCTCTTACTTTTACTCTCTCTCTCTACACTTCGTTCTCTCTCTTACTTTACTTTCCCTTTAAATGTAAAATAGTTTAACCTTTTTTCTTCTAGTTAGCCTTCCTTCTTGTACAATGTTAACCCTAACCCTGAGCTTTCTTTCTCTTGTCATCTTTCTATTTACTAATCTTCTATGCTTTTATTTACAAATCTTAAGTGTTCTATGACTTTATATTCCTACTTTCTAGCTTTTCTTTTCCATAAAAGAAAGAAATAAAAAAAACTTTAGATTATATATTTCCCGTAAATCCTTTTTTGGTATGTATTCTATTCTATCTTGTAGGTTCTACTGGATTCTACCTTCTATCTAATTTAGCTAGTAGTCTTTTATAACTATAACTTCTAATCTGCTTTAAATATCTATATTATCTTACTATACGGGTTGCAGAACGAAGCTGTAGGTGTACTAGCTAAACACCTTTTCTAGTTTCGATAAACATATAACTCTAGAAGCAATAAGCTAGCCTTGAATTACACTCTAGTGATATGGCGACCTAAGAGGTTTCAATAAGATATAGTAGTCATCCTGGATGGGATTACACCAAGAACCTTAGCCTATACTATTTACATCGCTAGTTCTACTATCTTCTGCACGCTGCTGGTGCCGCTGCCATGTTCTTTCCAATCCCGCCTTTATGTCCTCCATAGTCTGGCTTAAAAACCGCGACGGCTCTTCGGGGATCGCCCGCATCACCGCCCGCTCCGTTCGACCAATCTCCCAGAGCTCACCCTCCTGCATCTCGTTCAGGTCAAGCCATTGCACAACCTCTCCAGCCTCCGTCATGTCGTTCAGCCGCGCCTGGTGGATTGACAGCCACATCCGTTCATGCTGCTTCGTGTGCTGCCAGAAGACCGTGTTGTTAGGGTATGGAACGATCCAGTGGATGAGCGGGAACAGCTCCTTGATGCGGTCGGTGAAAGCCTTGCCAGCCTCGATCCCACAAGAGGCACTGATAATCCGCACGCACCGCTCATGCAGCACCCGATACCCCTTTCGGTCCCAGTGCTTTCGAGCCACGCCATCGTTAAAGTCCCAAAGGAAGTCGATGAAATCGTCCAGCTCCTTGTACGCCATCTTGTTGCCACTAGCTAGTCGATACTGCGGCACGTCAGACCCGTCCTCTGGCATCAGCATCTTCTCTAGGTTGGCCTGGCAGAGGGTGGAGTCGCCCTCGATTGCCCTGGCGCGGTATTCTGGCCGGATCGATGCCCGGATCGACGAAAAACATCCTTGCGGAAGTGACGCAGGCAGGTCCACACCATGAGGAGGAACACTGTCTCACGGACGTCTGCCGAGGACCGATACCGCTGCAGCCATCTTCCCAACGTCTCAACCTTCACGAAGTCGTCCTTGGCCTCTCGGACCGCGCGCCAGCGTACCTTAAAGGCCTCTACTATGTGGATGTTGCCAAAGAGACTCCGGCCGGGAAGCTCGTCCAGGAAGGTAAAGCGCTCCCAATCGATCTTCGGTAGAAACCAGCCGTAGCCGTACCGCTTTACTGTGCTCGAAAAGCCGAGACCATGGAGCCGCTTCCCCGTCTTGCGGGACTGCCACTCGTCGCACCACAAAGCAATCTCGCGACGGATCTGGTGGCTGGAGATGCTGAACTTCAACAGGCGTAGGAACATGATCATCGCCTGGCTATGCTCCCACGAGATAAAGCCATGCGTGCCCAAGCTACGGACGTATTCAAAGCCAGTGGTGAACTTGTTGCTATTTGCACGCACGAATCCCAAGAACGTCGCCGTGGGTAGGCGCCAGAACGGCATATACTCGACAGGAACGGTCGTCTCACGGTCCCAGTCACCCATAGCCTCCAGCCGATCCCGGACGCGACGCGCGAGCGTCCAAGTCATGCGATGCTCCTCCCGCGTGCCAAACGACTTCTGCGTCGATCCCGTGATGCCCGCCGCGCAACGTGCCCTTGCTTCCCAGGTACGACTTGTTCAGCGTTTCCGTGCGATGGTTCTCCGAGCCGCCCGCATGCTGCCATCCCGCCCGGATCTTAGGATCCAGCGCAAGGCTCTCCAGCGCGCCGTCGCGGAACGGGAACGTCTTGGCCGCGTCGAAGATCTCCTTCTCGCTGGTGTAGAACTGGCTGTAGACAAGGCCCTGCCGACGGCTAGGCGATCGGCGTCCGGTGAGTATGGTCATCCCCACAGCATCTCGTAGCAAGGCCGTATGGTAGATGCTCCGCAACGATGGCTTTGCCGGAGAGCCGTGCAGCGACCACTGCCAGTACGCGTCCAGGCAGCAGGGCCGCCATAGATACGTCTCCGCCTGCTGGTCCCCGGCGTCCTGGTACCAGAGGAAGGATGGTGAGGCGCATACCTCCTTGCCCACATCCAACCACACTTGGTCAGGGTCGAGGCGATCCACGTTAATCACCTGGCCCCATCGTAGGAAGAAGTCTTCCCACATGCCCTGCAGTGTCGGTCGCTTGGTAAGCACCTTCAGGTTCTTGCCGGTGAAGAAGATCTGGACGTCCCGAAAGCCCTGCAGCCCCTCCTCCTCCTCCTCCTCGACGGTATGCGTGATGATATCCCAAACCTCCTCCAGCATCTCTGGCCGAAGGAAATGGTGGATGTACTGATGCCGTGATCCTGTCTTGTCTATGCGGGCGTGAGATTCGGTGTGACTGGCCTTGCTCCCCAGCTTCCCATGCTCGTAGCTGGCCGGATAGTGTTGCAGCGTGGATGCTGGCGCCTGGCTGTAGATCGCTGGGAGGAGGACCTTGTCCGTCCACCGCCGAAGAACTTCTTGGCTGAGGTAGTTGTTTGCCCTGCGTCGCCCGTGTAGGTGCGGGAAGAATAGAAAAACCATAATGTCTTCCTGACCCACCAGCCGGCCAAAGAGATAGTGAGGCACCGTATGGAGAGGGACCTGCCGCGGTCGGCCACCCTGCCCCCCTGCAACAGGGAAGGTAAGGTGGATATCCGCCGCCAGGTTGGAGACCACGTGCGGGGTGGGGTTGAAGCGGATCCCCTGCTTGGCCATTGCTAGGCTGCCAGCAAAGCCCATGATGCTGTCAATGTCATATGTGACCGTCGCAGGCCAGGGCGACTGTTCCTGGTGGGAGCAACGGATACACAGCTCTGCAGGCCGATCCGGAGCTTCCGGCGTGGTTCCCAGAAAGGCATGTTTCCATTGCTCGGCATCCGAGGCGGAAATCTGTCCCTGCGGCAGCATGTTAGGGCAATTTAGGGTGTCCGGCAGTAGCTCGTGGCGCGAGATGAAGTCCTCCAAGGAGATGTGCCGGGCTGAATCCACATCATGCTCCTGCTCCATCCGTTCATGGTGGCTGGCCTCGCAGCCGTGGAATCGTCGCACCAGCTGCTCCGCCAGCTTCGCCGCAATATCTACCGCATCCTCGACAGTGCCGGACTCCCCAGCTTGCAGTCGGCGTGGCTCGGGCGCCTGAGGGCTTTCGCGTGGCCTCGCCGTCTGAGAACGGCTCCGTGAGCGTGTCTGAACGCCCTCCTCTGGCGGTGATGGCGGTGCTGGGGCTTCAGCTTGGATGCTTAGGGCAGCAATGTCTGGCAGCGGCTGCTCATCCTCATGCTCATCTTCAATAGAGGCTATCCGATCGGGCTAGATAGTTTCGCAGAGGCATCGTTAGCCCGGTTGCCGCCGGGATAAAGGAAGGAAATTGAGGACCATGGTAGAGAGAGTGTGTTAGATGGAGAGTAAAACATCTCAAGCTCCAGACATCCGGTAGAGGGCCTTGCAGGCCTGTTCAGTTTATAGATTAGAATCCTATAGCCAAAGGAAGCGCAACCTAATAGCTACCTCGAGAAAGTCCCGCTGCTCCTCGTCAGCAGGAATGCTAAGCCCTTCCGCCTGGATGCCGCGCTCGGCTGCCGTGATCTGCCCATTCCCTTCCGGCCCGGCCTGCTGGAGGATGGAATAAGCATCGAACTGGACCTGAAGGCCGTCGGAGGAGCTGGCCGCCTGCTGCTGCGCCTTTCGTCGCTGGCGGCTCGACTTTTGATGTGTGCTTGCTGCTGCCTTAAGTTCTTCGGTGGTGTGGTATTTCCTTGGGCGACCCCCTTCTTCTTGTTCGTCGTCTCTAGCGGCATAATGCGGATGCTAATAGCTAAGCAGAGAGAACCGGTGTGCGTCTACAAGAGCAGGAATAAGAAAAGGAAAGGAAAGTTTAATGGTAATCGTACAGGCGATACAGACGCTCGCGGGGGTAGAATAGTTGAGAGAGATAAACAAACCTTTGGAAGGGAGGGGAGGCGCTTATCCAGATTGAGGTTTTTCTGTCCACCTGCTAAGGCGCTAAGCCCGTTCGAGGTTTTCCTGGCCTGGTCTTGGCGCACCCCATCAACACGACGTCGAATTCCTGAACTTTGCAGCAACACCACGCCATAACCACGACAGATATTCCAATTCTGACTGCACAGCACGATTCGCCGTGTAGTATTCTACAAGTTTGCCATACAACGTCGTCCTAGCTCCCGTGATGCCGCCTCTGACTCTAACCGCAACTGCGAGGATAGACTCGTTCATTAGAATGGTGTGCTCAACTTAAATAAGGATCTAGCATTCTTTATAACTTAATCTAATCTCCCTTATGATATCAATCCTCACCTTATTGACCATATCTTGGCACTGTTCCCTTTCTCCTTAATCAGGACCCTATTGTTACAGAAGGGAACTCACAATATCACTATCTTCATTAGGATTGTTCTATTTAATGCTAGCAACACCTTTAAAGTCGGTGGCTAACTAGGAGAGAAGGCGGTTAGCATAAATATAATTAAGACGACGTGCGTAAAGAGCTAGATTTTAGTTTAAACTAAGATCGAACTTACTAACGCCATATTAACCTCCGCCGTATTATCTATATCCGTAACCGCCTAGCTAATAGCTATTATCTCACCCCTTATTTAAGCGTTCTCTTCTGTTATGATGTCTTGCTCGAAGTAGGGCTTATAGGCTTCGACTAGTATCTTATCTATATCTCGAAGCTATTCTAGCGCCCCTTAACGTTTCTAAGCGCTTCTAGTGCGATCTCGTTAAGCACCTACCCTCGATCCTCCTCACTCATCTTTAGCGGAACGGCTCCTACTTAAGGCGCTTCACCTTCTTTAGCACCTAGCAGCGATGCTAGGTCCCTTTAGCGCCGTATTCGAGAGTCGAAGTAGTGTTTTAAAGTATATAAAGTCCTGCCGCTTCTCTATAGTCGCCGCATAGGTATGTTCTAGTGGCTTTACTACCACTTAGGCGGTCGAGCGCACTTTCTTTTAACTATTACCTTAGTATTAAGAATGGTTATATTTATCGTCTAGTGGGGTTTACCGGCGTGCTTCTTTACCAGCCTTGTCTTACCGTCCTTTACGTTCTTATTGAAGAGGTACACCAGCTCCTATACCCTATTTAAATCTTCTGACCGGTAGATAAATTTACCGTCCATAGTGCCACTAGCGGGGAAGACCTTTAGATTTACTGGGATGAGCTATGTATAGATAGCGATAAAATTCAAGATTACGGTGTACGTAGGTAGCAGCCTAGCCTTTTTAGGATATTTAGGCAAAATAACTATCCACTTATCGTGATTGGCGATAAGCCGGTTACACTAGTTAACAAAATCCCTACCTAGACCCAAGAAGTGTTCCTAGAGTTGTTCCCGCTTTAGGTTAGAGGGTAAGCCGCTATTAAATTAGGAGGAGTACTTTACCAGCTAAGCGGTAATATACGAGCTCTACTATAGACTATCCCACACCTAGTCGTCGAGCTCTTTTATGGTGACGAATCCTAGATATAAGGCTATATCCTGCTTAGAATTGAACTTCTGGATCCTTATAGTAATAGGCTATACCTCGCCGCTCGACCTATAAATAATAAGCGTTAGCGCTTCCTTAATAAAGCTATATAGCGGAATCGAGCTCCATTCCTTATAGTTCTGCTACGTTTTTTCCTTCGCTTCGGCCTTCGCTCTATCCCTATTAGCTTTATTCTTAGCCGCTTACGCGGCATGTTTAGCCTTAGTGCGTGGCTTCTATTTCGGAGTCGATGGACCTATATTTTAGTTTAAACTAAAATCGAGCGGATAGCGTATAGCGTTAAGCTTACCTAGCTACGTGGCTAAGGGAGCGGCGGTTAAAGATAGAGGAGCTGCATTTTAGTTCGAACTAAGATCGAGCGGATAGCGCAAGGCGTTAAACTTACTAGATTACGTAGCTAAGGGGCTGGATTTAATGCCTATACTCCCGTTAGTACTGCTGATAACGCTTCCACTAGGATAGTAGTTATCTCATCTACCACCGAAACATCTTCGTTATGCTCTTCGCTCTATAGTGTTGAACCTACTATTATTATAGCCTATATCGCGTGCTGAAGAAGGCGAGGTAGTGCGCTAGAATCTTTATTCAAAGTAGTCGATTTTAGTTTACACGAAAATAGATTAAGGCGGCTAAAAAGCTTAAAGATACCTACCTAGAGGAGGGAGTGAGGTATAGGAGTCTAGGTCTAGACTAGAGGGTGGGCCTACTTATATAGTTAAGGTAGGTGAAGTTAATGAAGCGTTTAACGTGAAGTAAATAAGTTAATTTACGTGATAAATAAGCATATAACCTTATATCATTTTTAAAGTGAGGTGAAATAGTGAATTAATAATGCCTAGGAAATAAAAATGACGTAGCACGTGGAACGTAAAGAGAGCTAGAAAGATAAACATTCGGTTAGCCTTCACGCTAGCTTTAGTGTTGTTCATGTTTCTACGGTAAATCGCTATAGAAGGCGAAACGGGCGTGACAATTAGCTAAAGCTTTATATATTAATATTTAGGCCCTATCTTAGATTACGCTAATTTTAGGCAACTAATAAGGATGTTTTCCTAAGATTTTGGTGCAAACTAATATTTATATTCTAATACGCTTCCTAGCTAGCTTGCTATACGTTAGCTTTACGGTATGCATACTAGACAAGTTATCCCTTACACTATATTCTACTAGCTCCGAAGAAGGGCGTCTACGTTCCAAAGCAAATATACAGAGTATTACTATGAAGAGCTACCCTATTTAGTTTATTCCTCTAGCTTAAGTGCTATTAATTCTAGTTATATATAGAAAGATGATGCAGATCTACGGTATAGAATCGGGGTGTAGTGTTATAAGGAAATGCTAGCTAAGTTATGCGATTACTATACTACCAGCCTATTGCGATTACTAATTAGTATATATCCAGCTGCGTATTAGAGGTGACTTTTCATATAGCCTCTATAAGAGTGATATATAACGGAGTAGGCGTCTTATATATAGTGCTCCAGGCGATGCTTTAGCGTGAAAACTGCGTTGCTATATAAATAGGTTTAATACGAAGCGGTATACGTTCTAGTTGTCCGTATAGGAACATTTATAGGTGCGGAGCATCTTTTTGCCGAGTTAGCTCTTCCCAAATATTCGGCACGTGATTCTCTCTCTCACTAGAATAGGAGCGGAGGAGTGCTAGACGATAGATATTAGTTTAAACTAAAATCGAAGCCTTTACTAAAGTCTACTAGTAGTAGCCCTAGCTAGCTGAACCTACTCGGTTTAGTGCTTTACTCCGTGGAGTGTTTATATAAGTGCTATTAGAGAAGCGAAACGCGCATATAAGTGATTTTATATACGCACGTGAGTGATGATTAATGCACGTGAGTTATAATAAGCATACATAAGTAATAGGAATACTCGCACGTAAGTAATCTAATCCGGCTTATAGGGATTTAGCATTTTGTGCCCTAATAGGTTCGCGCCGCCGCCCAAACTTAATATCCACGAAATTATAGGCGTAGACCTAAATACCTCCCTTACTCACTCTTACATGGTTTCATTCGCGCGTTAATCTCGGCTTTTCCTTTTACACCCTAATAATGTCGACCTTTCTTCGATCTAATGTTGCTCCTTAAGCATGCCGATCGTCGCTTTTCCGCTCTATATTACAGCTCCCTTATAGGGTTGATAAGCTCCTAGTGTGGCTCTTTAACGAATCTAATGCTAACTCGAGTCTCTTTATTACCGCTTCTCCTAGTGATGCCCTAGACTGGCTGCGCCTGCATTATAAGCCGAACGCTTGGCCCGTATTAGACGATAATATTAGCCGTGCTGGCATAGACATCACCACTAATATTATTAGTAGTGCTAGCAGCCCTAATGCCTTTTCGCCTAGTAGTGTTAATCTTATAGCGGAGCTTCCCGATACCATACCCTATACCTCACCCCTAACCTACAGTCGGCCTAGTAGCTTTCGTAGTAGCGACTGCTCCGACGTGGACGATAAGCCTATTCGATTATTTAAGCGACCCCAAATCGACCGCGATCGTAGCGCCGACGCTAATCTTAAACGTAATAATAACCCTACGCTAGCACGGCATACCATTAGCGTAACGAATAACAACTATTATACGGAGCGGAAGCGGCGAGAAAAATTAGCTAGGGAGCTCTCGTCAGCATTTATTAATTTAGATAAGGAGAACTCGGATATCGAGGCGGCTTTTATAAGGGAGCATGCGTCTATATTCCGTTAGCTAGGGACACGACCATCCTGCTATAGTATATAGCCTCGCGCCGCCGCGGCTATAGTGCGTAAGGCTCTAGCGGTGGGTGGATGGAAGGCCTTCGAGAACTAGAAGGTAGTACTTACACACTAGCGGGTTTGGGGCACCCTAAGCACGTCGTAGTATCCGCCGCCTAGCTTAATGCCGTAGTCATCTACCAGACACGACATCGACATTATTATACAGGGTTTTTATAAGGCCTTCTTAGCCGTGGCGGGTATAGAAGCGGCCGGCATCTTATAGGACATTACATACCACTATCTACTCGCCTCTCTCTATGGCTACTATAAGGACGCGGAACGTCTATTAGCCGGTAGTGCTAGATCATCTATAGTAACCCGTTCTAGGGGAGTTAATAGCACCTTTATAGTTAAGGACCGTCTCTTTTAAGCTCTCTATCCGTCTAGCACCGAGGCCCACGAGAGTGCCGCCTTCTCTAAGAAGTGTCGGCGCAATTTTAATAAACGCCTAGAAAAGGGCCGCCGTTAGTGGACTATCTAAACTAAGCTTAGCCTAGGCGTTTTCGCTTTAATTCCTAGCTCTATCGTGCCGCATTCATGGGTTAAGAGATTGGTTTGGGATTAGTTTATGGTCTGGGTAGAGCTAATACGGATCCATCACTCTAATATGGTGGATTTTGGACAGACGATTATAGGGGTAGTGCGGGATGCTTTAGAAGGCCGTTAGCCCCGCCTATACGCCTGGCTCTAGAGGAAATGGAAGAGGAGGATCTAAAGAGAGTTAATAGCTCCGAGCTTCCTCATCTACTAGAGTATGTTCATAGTAATAGAGAGACGGCGGATAATCTATAGGTGGTGGTGGACTTAGAACGCCCATGTCTACTAGAGCATATTACTAAATAGAGGGAGAGGAATAGATTTTATTACTAACTATCCTCTATAGGCTTCTAAGACTACCCTTAATGTACTTACCGAGAAGAAGTGCTACTGAACGCATTTTAGTTTAAACTAAAATTAAGGCTATTGGCGCTATTAGCTAACGGCAAGAACCGTCATTAGACCCGTCCAGCTAGGTGCTACTATTTAGTGGAGTAGTTAAACGGGAAGAACTATACGGGATATAATACGGGTAAGTTAGTAAGGATAAGCACATGTGAGTGGGCGAATGCTCGCATGTAATAGGTCGAATGCACATCGCCCGGCTATTTATAGCTTTTATAACTACGGCGTAGTTTAAATCGAGATCACGGGATCGCACGTGCCTTAATATTCGCTATATAGGTAGTTAAACGCTTACATTAGCCGCCTTATGCGAGATGAGTAGATTATTTTTACACAGCTTGTTATGCACATTATCCTGCACACGTACATAAAGTTTGGTAAGAATGCAACCGTGGTATGGTTTAGGAAGGGGGTTGTTTGCATCGGGGTATGGATTCTTAGTAGGGAGTTGAAATCGGGACCCAATGTTAAGCGAAAATAGGCGAACGCTTGGACGTTTGTATGGAAATCGGCACCCGATTTGCGGAATCATAGGTACAGATTAGATATTGCATGTGCCTATAAGTTAAAAGATAGTATATACTGCCGTGTAGAAGTTATCTAAGTATTCTCTATAGCTAATCGGCTTACATCCTTCTGCTATAAGTGTAGTGTATAAAGAAATAGATAGAAAGAAACAGCGTGGTTACTAGAGCCTATAGATAGTAGAAAAGAAAGAGCGAGGCGATTATAAGAACATGCTAAAGAGATAGAAAATATAGGAAAAGAAGCATATCTAGTATAATATCTATAGAAAATAATAGCAGGAGGCTAGAAGGGCTAGAAGAATATATAGAAAAGAAAAGGCTCTATAAGATAGCTATAGAAAAATATAACTAGAATTAAGACTATAGAGTAGATGGTACATAGTATTAGTTAATTACTAGCATGCATAAGAGATAGAATAGAAAGGAGAGTAAGCTAGATTACGGGAGACTATAATAGAAGAGAAAGATAAGAAATCGACAAGCAGCTTGCTTAGATCTACAATAAATTAGTATAGATATTAAAATATTATAAGACAATAAAAGAATTAACATTTAAAAATAAGCTCTCTATAACGAAAATATTATTATAGTTTAACTATGATAGTTAAATAGTTTACACATATGATTACACTTACTGCAGCTAAATCTATAGCTTCTAATAATGCTAGCAATATTATAATAGATAAATCTACTTACTTTTACTCTATGCTATTTATCTAGATATAGTATGGAATGATAGGTAAGAATATTAATAGTAAGAATAAAAGGTCTATAGTAGTATGAAGGTGTAGATAGTGAACACTAGTCGAGATTAGTTGTTTGTGAGGCTTAGATATAAGTAATAATCACAAATATAAATATTACACGTAGCTGCTAGGAGCGTAGAAGGACGATAATTAGTATTAATAAGAACGGTTGATTTCTGTCTAAGGTTCCATGTCAGAGCTGCTATTGTATAAGTGTGTTGAGTTGTTAGTTCTATAAAGCACTTCTCAATAAAGGAAAGAAAAACCAGAAAGCTAAGTCTATTCAGATCATATGCTACCCAAACCTTCAACTATCTACTCCACTATAGTAGTAATAATCTTAATTTCTAAGGCTAGTATATAGCTAGTATAAAACTTAAATATTAGCTAAGATTTGAAATCGCTAAAGCTTTATACTACCACTTATAAAGAACTATAAAGTAGGTATATTAAAAGCGCGTGTTATAATATATAGCGACTTACCCAACTCTAGACCAATTCGATCCAGATTGTGTCTTTTTAGATGTTCTGATGCGGAGGGTAAGCCTTATGCTTGTAATAGCACGAGGCTAAATTTAAAGATAATCTTACTATCTTTTAGAATTTCAATCTATAGTATTTGTTATAGCAATATGCAGGTTTTTGTATATAAATTTAGAATAGAGTCGTGGTTTCTACTAAGATACATGCGGGGCATAAGTAAGGCTAACATATATTTTATTAAGTATAATTATTAATTAATTGAATATAGATATTATATAGTAAAGTAAGTAATTTTCTAATTAAACATATCTATCTGTTTAGTTAATTGGACTGTTCTTTTTACTTAATATTACTAATATAGTAAATAAAAATGCTTTTGTTGGTAAGTCTTGAAAATTGAGGCTACTTACTTAATTTATATATAAGAAGTTTTAAGTTAAAGTAATATTCATCATATATTATACTAAAGCTATATAAGATCCTTTTAGTAATAAAATAAAAAAGATTAGCTATTATTCAAACTATAGGAAATCCTTATAGTTAGTTACTATACAATATAATTTAAGCTGTGCTTAATATAAAAGTATAAGAGTAAATACTTTAGCTAAATTTAAAATCAGTTTAAATTCTTAATAATGATAATAAATAATAAATCGCTTATTAACTAGCTAAATTTTAACTTATTTCACATATATATTAAGTTAATATATAACTTTTAGCTTATAAAACTCTTAAGATATGTTAATAAAAAGTCTATATAATCTTTATAATTATTTGTATATTCTAGAGTTTACTTTCTTATATTTTGATCAATATATTTCATTCTTTCTTTCTCTATATTATAGAATATATATAATATATATTATTTATTCACAAATATTTTCAGTAATACTTTGAACACGACCTTTATTTTGTTAGAAAAGCCTTAATTTTTACATACTCTTACTATTATATAATTTGATGCTTCTTATAAATCTGGTCTTTTTATTAGCTAAATCTTAATTGATTTAATATTAGTATATTTAATTACTTATAGTATATTATTTGAATTCTAAGAACATATAGCTAGTTTTTTGATTTAAATCGCAAATTATAAAAGAAAAGTTTAAAATCTAAATGATTGCATTATTATTAGAAAGGGGAAGAGTATTAATATTACTATGCTATTAATATTAATCTATATAGTATAATTACTTCCTTTCAAAATTTTATAAGTTATCCTATTTTCAAAGCTAAATTTTTAGCTTCTAGTAGTTAAATAGTACATTATATATATAATCTGATTTTTCATGCATTAATAACTTATTGGAAAGCTTCAATAGTTTAGTTAAAAGCTATATTAAGTTTAATCATCAAAAAACTAGAGCTATACAGCTAATTTCTTAACATTATCTATTACACTTACTAGAGTACTAGCATTTCAAAGGTTTAAGTACTTAAAATTATTAAAAAGAAAGTTCTCAAAATTTAATAGTAATATAATAGTAATAGTAATAAGTTTTATTATATTATCAAAGAGTTGGTAATAGACTATATTCTAAAATGTATTTAGCATATATATACACGGTTTTATACTATTAGAATACTAGCATTTAGCTGTAGATAGAAATAGAATACTTCTAGGCATTTAGTTGTCTTATATATACATAGCTTCTCTTCTAGTCCTCTAAGTCTACTAGACAAGCAGTTATAGAAAATGCATTAAATCACTTGCACAGCTAGAGCTTTAAGTGGAGCTTGATTTAATAGGTTAACACTCTTATCTTAATCAATATCTATATAGACTCAGTGTAGTGGTAATTATTATTATTACTAGTACCACCGATCGTGATTGTTTAATAATCCATTAGCCATAAAACTCGCTATAATATCTATAACCACTATGTATAATTATACTATAAGAGGGAAATCATCGCTAGTATATTCTTATTTATGGTTTTGAATTATATATATAAAGGAAAGCTCATTGCATTAAGATATAAAGCTTTCTTTTAGCTGCTTCCTAGTATATAGACACTTAATAGTATATACAATAGCGTAGTTAAATAAAAGCCAAGGTATCCATTATATAAACGGTTAGATATGTTCAAAAGCTAATTAGCTATCTTATACAGATTCAATGGAGCTGAAATATGCCTCCTAATTATTCTTCTTAATATTAATTAAGTCATCTATCCCGCCCGGTATAATCCTGACCCCAAAAAGGCTTTTTATATCTTCTTAGCTCGTTTAGCCTCGTCTGATTATACGCGCGATATCTATAACCTATTTTATAGATCGCTGTTATAGATTTCGAGAGTTATAAACGAGCTAGCTTACTTTCTTACCCGCTAGTAGAGTAGACATCTTAGTTAGAGATCTTATCTAAACGATTATACGTAGCTTTAGCGGTTCGAACGTTATATCACAGCTTATCGAGATTTAGATAAAAGGGTTCTTAATATTTAAGATATCTAGGGCTTTATTAATAGAACCTTTTAGACATACGCGCGCTCTATTAAAAACTAGTAAGCATACTGTTCTAGATATAAGAAATAATATAGCTTTAAGTGCTAGGCGATTGGTACACTAGATAGTTTAATCTTAGCTTTAAATAGATCTTATTCTAGCTCTTATAATAATTAGAGGATGTTTAGAGAGTCTAGAGTTCAAAGATAGTCAAGAAGAATCTTTGAAAATAAGCTTCATACGCTTTACCTCTATAGAAATCTAGTATATAAGTGTATTTATAGTGTTTAGACACCATTTTAAGTAATAGAAAGTAGAGAGTTTCTAAGTAATAAAGAGTAAGCGTTTAATCGGCGTCTTTTAAGAGTTTGGATAGTAATTAAGCATGCATTCTGTTATGATATATAGCGATTTACCCAACTCTAAACCAATTCGATCCCAGATTGTGCCTTTTTGAATGTTCTAGTGCGGAGGGTAAGTCCCGTGCTTGTAACACATTCGGCTAGATTTAATAGCTATAGCTCTTTTACTCTTATAAAATACCGCTCCGGCCATCGTACTATCCTATATAAGAGTTTTATATATACTCTATTCTTTTAATAAATTACTACACTTATTTGCGCGGCAACTAGACAAGTGACCGCTTTAGATACCATCCTCTAAATATCATTAACTATCTTTCTTATTAGGCCTAATTTAGTGATTTCAATAATTTTCTTTTTACACAAAAATATAGAAGCTGCTTTATATAATATATATCTCGTCTCCTCTAAAGTTTTATATAGTTATCTATAGTGGTTGTTAAGTAATTAAATCATTTCAAATCTAAACGTAATGCTGTTCGGAGCATTACATCTAATATTCACCGCACGGACTTATGGTGATAAGAACTAAGCTGGAGATATATATGTATCCCATGCTAAGCCTATAAATTTATATATAAAGTACCTATATTTAATAGAAATATGCACGCCTTCCCGGAGCTATCTTAAAACTAGTAAATCCTATCTAAATTCAATCTCTATTACGGCCTTTATTAGAATCTCTTTTATACCCCATAGTCTTATCTATATCTAATATTCTATCCATAAACATCTTAAGCTTAATGTTAAGCTTCCGATTAATCGCCTCTAGCTAGCCGTTAACCTTCTATCGTAATTTCTAGATAGCGAGAGTAATGCCGCTGTTATTATAGTTTTAATCTTAAAAGTGGTTAGCAAGGTCCCGAAAGTAACTAATAGCATTAGATAAGGTAGTAGTAGCGTTGCTAGCAGTCCTCCTTCTATTTAACACTCTTCTACTAGAGCTTTAAGCTGACTGGCTTGTTTTAATAGTAGTTTTAACCTTATTTACTATAACCTTAGTCTCTTTAAAGCTTAACAAGCTTTTAGAGCTTTTAATAAGCCTAGCAGCTACCTTATAAACCGCATTAGAGTCAGAAAACAAGTTTTTAGCCTCTGTAGAGCGCGTTATAAGTTTCCGGAACCGCCTATTCGAATCCATGGCCTTATTTCTATCCCGTAAGTCTTTTACTACTTTTAGATGCCTCTTAGCTTTAGCCTCCACGTTTAGCTTAATCTATTCGTTTATAGCGATATCTAATTCAGCCTAAAGCAACGTTTTCTTAGTACTAGTACTAGTGCTATACTTAAGCGCTATTTAGCATCTCTTGATTTTATCTCTTAGCCGTTTTAAAGCATTCCTAAAGTTTCTACTAGTACGCTTCCTAAACGCTTTCTTAATTAGCATATATAACTGCCGTTTCGACAGCGCTTTTGACGATCTATTCTTAGCAATACGGACTACTATCTGGATGAGGATAATTAGCTTCTAATTGGTTAATATAACTCGCTAATGATTCTTCGAAGCTTTGGTATCTCGCTGTAGCGCTTTTGCCTGCCGCGCTGGGATTATATTCGATTGTCTCTTGTGTTTACTACCTACTAGAAGCGTATTGGTGGTTGTTGAAGGGACGGGAGAGGCAGCTGAAAGGGTACTGAAGTCGCTACTAGAGATAGGAGCGGAGGATAGGCTTAAGAAGAGGCTTGAGAGTGAAAACAACGGTTAACTACCCGCAGCTGATATGTTTAAGAGATGAGATTCTTAATAAATTCAGCCATGGCTAACTAGTAGTAGCAAGATGACAATAGAAGATGGTTTAGATAGTATTTTAGTAGTAAGCGTTCTATTAGTTCCCTTAACACCATGACTAGAGATTAAGATAGCATGATTATTTATTAGCCAGCTAACTATATGCAGCGCTTAGCTCTTAAGTAGTAAGTAGAGCTTCGTAAGCAGCACCTGCTACTTGAAGGCGTCCTAAATAGGTTTAACCCCGCACGCTATACCTAAGCGATTGAAGCCTCACCTCAAGCTCCAGTTGAAGCTCCAGCTGCGCAAGTGGCCTATTGCAATAACTCTGAGCTTTCTTCGAAAGCGAATAGCCTGAGTCTCGGTTGCCAGAGCTCAAAGTGGGAAAATTTCCCGATACTCAATCTAGAAGCTTTTAGTGCCTGTGTTGCGCGTGGGCTAGGCCAAAAAAGGTGACTCTATCCGCCATTTCACGGGAGCTTTCTAAGCCCAGCCGCCGAAATCTCCTATCTTTCTGGGCATGCTGTGCTCCTCCACTAGTAACGCGCGCGGGAGCTAGCTCGAAAATTTACTCTTAGAAAGCCAATACCTATAGACAAACGAGTGTTACACGGCCAAACCTTCGATATCAAAGCTTGCACGGACGGTGGTCATAAAGCGGACTTCGCCTTACCTCACCAGGTCGCAACGGAGCGGGTAGTGGCGCGGCGGTGACGAAACATGTCACGATGGAGCTCGGAGGCACGAGTCCTGCGAAAAACCGGACGATCGTCAAGTTCCTCGCTGGGACACCAACACTTGCGACCTACTTCGGATATAGTATTGTCGGCGAGAGGTGCCGACTCCCGTGACAACGTTTGACAGGCGAGATGATCTAAGAGCCAATCGACAGATTTAATTCGCCCTAAGCGCCAGGAAATACAAGCAATAACGGGCTTATCCGATTTGAGCTATTTCAGCCGCTTGGGATCGTTTGTCACGTGAGGCATACTGGAAGGCTTTTCTGTTAATGGGTATAATAACCGCCTATCTTTCTACCGCATAGGAGCTCCCGGTGTCCCACAGCGCCACTGCCGAGAACGGCCATCTCCTCATAAGCTCGACTATATAAATATGAAGACCTAATAAACTTGTGATCATCCCCGAGTGCGAGAATCAAGTTCCCAGGCGAGTCTTCTATGTTCAAGATGACCTCAGGCAAACCGTCATACATCATCGTCGGAGCCGGCGTGTTTGGAGTGTCCACGGCCTATCATCTAATCAAAAAGTACCCTGGCGCATCGGTGACTCTGGTTGACCGGGATGCATTTGACGCAGATAGTCGCGTGGCTGCCTCGTGGGACTGGAATAAGGTGGTGCGCGCCGACTACGATGACATAGTATACTGCCAACTGGGACTAGAAGCGCAAGACGTCTTCAAGTTCGATCCGCTTTGGAAGCCGTACTTCCATGAGACTGGGATCTACTGGATATGTCGCAGCGAATACGCGCAGGATGTCATCGACAACTACAAGAAACTCGGCCGGAATGCTGATCTTTCTGCCGTGCCCGTTGACGAGGCCCGTAAGATGTACGGCGGCCTTTTCGACGACGCTGACTATACTGGTGTCAAAGAGGTGCTCGTCAATAAGACCAGTGGTTGGGCCGCTGCTGGAGATTGTTTGCGGGCCATCACTCGCAAAGCCGTGGAACTAGGTGTCAAATATGTGACAGCTGAAATTGCAACATTGCAATTCGATGATCGCGGGGGTTGTTATGGAGTCAAGACAGCAACTGGAGAGACCTTGACAGCTTCGCACGTTATCCTTTGCACTGGAGCATTCACACCGAAACTGTTGGAGTTGAGTGCTGAGAGTAGTGGTCTGACTGATCTTCGGGCTGGACCGAGGATCCTAGCGGGTGGCATTACGGAAGGTCTGACGCAACTTGATGACAAATCATATGAGAGATTTGCTGCTATGCCTGTGGGTGTTCAAGGGTATACTGCAAAAACAGGTACTGTGCCACCTGGATGTGTCCCATTGCGCCGGCAGCTAACTGCCAACACAGGTCCCTTCATTGGTAGTCTTCCGCCGACTGGAGACAGAGAGCTCAAGTGGTGGGGACAGACGATATTCAAAAATACTCGAGAAGTGTTGCCTGGCCGCCACATTTCAATGCCGCCTCCGGAACCAGACTATGCTCAGTGGAAGGTTCCTGGGAGACTTAAGGAAGACATCCGCTATGCGAACAATGTATTTTACGGGAGCAAAGGGGCAAACTGGAAGCTGGAGAAGCATCGTATCTGCTGGTAGGTCAATGCACCCCAATGACAATATACGACCGACTAACCTCTGAAAAGGGACGCCTTCACGACCAGCTCAGACTTCATTATCTCGCCACACTCAGCCTCGAAGGGGCTGTACGTCGCAACCTGCGGTTCGTTCCACGGTTGGAAGTTCTTCCCAGTGCTCGGCAAGTATGTACTACAAATGCTGGAGGGCTCGCTGTCTCCCAAATTGGCGGAAAAATGGGCTTGGGATCGGGAGCGGCCAGATCCATCGCTTAACGCGGATTGGCCGAGGACGGAGATGAAAGATCTGTTAGACCCAGTCAGAACTTCGAAGCTCTAATAAAGAATATTGCCAGGCCTCATTAGCTATGCGAGTAGTTGCAGTTTTATTCTAGTTTCTAATGGAGAAGGTGTGGGGCCGGGTAGAGGCTAGGCAATACTTGTGTTAACTCGAGTAAGATGGAACCGCTGATCACGCTTCTGCACCGTCCAACCAATAGTACAAGACTCAAAGCATCTCCCTACACCTTCACTTAACTTATAGCCAGAAAGGCAAAAACGTTTCTCAGGAGCCCCTCCCAACGCGATGAGAGGAAGTTCTGAGGCGCGAAACCCTCGGAGGGTTTTTCCGTTTGGTCCGTAGTTGTCAAGTGTTGCTGCTGTCGAGGTTCGTCGAGTGGCATTTGACTTAAGCCGAGTATCCTGACTTCCATCGGGCCTAACCTTGAAGCATATGGGTATGCTGGAAGTCAGCACGGATACTGAAAGCCGCTCTGAGAGACCTACCATCATGATAAGAGAATTAATAGCCGTTTGGAAGGGCTGAAATGCAGCGCTCTCTTGAAGCGAAGCCGGGGTACGAAATTGACCATTCGCCTGCATCATACAATCTTCAGGCGAGCTCTTGAGAACCACGGGAGCTCCTATCTCAGATGACGAGGCTAAGATGTCACCTTTGTTAAGGGAGCTGTCCGCCTTTGAGTCCGACCTGGCACGTCGCCCAGTAGGAGCAGTCTACTAGTCAACAGGAAAGAAGCGGCAATCCTTTTTCAGATGAAGACAGTTTTGGCATCTGCCATTGGCGTCCTCAAAAACTGGTGTAGATTATATCTTGCGTTTCCGACAATGTCCTGTCAGACCTTGGTTAACCACTGAAGAACGTTCTCAGGCCTTACCACACGCGACAGCTGTACAATGGTAGCCGAGCTTGTTCCTTTTCTTATCAGCTGCGCTAACAGGGAGGCCTTCGACGCCGAGACCCTGAACGTTGGACGATGATACTGCTTTTTTAAGGACTCCAGTAGGGCTTGCAATGGCTCTTTTCTTACTACGAGGCGTCGATGGCGAGTCTTCATCGGAGTCTCGAGTTACTGTTCCTGGCTCCATGACGTTTGAGACAGGGACATGCTCAGGGACCGGATCAGGCTCCGCAGGAGGTATGTTGAATGCCATGATCGTGTATGCTTGGTTGCTGCGCTTGTGCTACGGTAAGCTCTCGCGATGGCGTGGCGAAACATCCTGCGATATCAGAAGCGTAATGCCATATTGCGCTCTCTTTAGATCTTCACCCTGATGTATACTTTTGCCGCAAAAGTTCTCGTTACTCTAAAAACCAGAAATCTAAAACCTCTCTAGAATAGTTATAGTATTAATTAAAAGCTAAGTAAACTTACTTATAAAAATCTTACTACGTATAGTAACTGATTATAGTAGTAGATTTATTAAAGTAAAACTATAAAGCTATTAATTTAGCTAAAAAATAAAAATCTTTCATTTTTTTAATGGCTAATTATATTAAGAAAGAGAGTATGGTAATATTTTATACTTTTAGTATATTTAGTACTAGTAGTATAAAGTTTAAGAATTAAAAACTTATATTCTTATAACTAGCTTTTAGTGTTATAATCTATTTTAATAAGAAATTTTCAGAGAGTTTTTATTTATATAGTATTATAAGTTAAACTAAGGCTATATTAAGTTATTACTTATGTAATATCATAGCTATTATAGGCTGTATTAATTATATTAATTATAAAAATACAAGCTTGACATACTATATAATAAAACTAAGACGAATTTTTCATCAGTAGATTAACTGAAGTTAAGCTTATTATAAAACTAGAAACTTAAAAGTTCTAAGTTGTCGTTTAGTGCAAATTTACTTATAAATACTATAGTATACTATATATAAGCTAATAGCTATTAATATAAGCTTTTTAATAAGTTAGTATAGTTTTTTTGAAAAGTTAGTTTTAGCAAATATTATAACATTAGTAAATCTTTCACCCGCTCGGCTGAAGCTGTTTTTTCACAAGCGTTTAGAGCGCTCGGAGCGTTCCAAGCGCTCGGAGACACTCGTGGAAAAAAAAAAAAAAAAATTTAAACTACTTAGAAAGCAGCTTAGTAAGCGGACTTTTAGTGTTCCTACTCTCGCTTAACTTTCACCCCTAGTAATTATCACCTAAATATCTACCTTTCAAAAAATTAAGCGGCTAATATGTGATTTTTTTGAAAGTTATTCTATTAGACTAGCATGGTATATAAATAAACTAGTCTAAGATAGTTTAGAACTTGTTGAATTTTCGAAGAGCTGCTTGGTAAGCGCTTATTAAGCTATTAACTAAGCCGCTTACTAAGCGGCTTAAACCGCTTAAAACACTTAGAATACTCTAGACGCTTGTGGAAAGTAATCTATCTCGAAGCTACTCGCGAGCCGCTCGCGAGCGGGCATATCTACTTAGTGTTTCCAAGCGCTCGCGACAGCTTCGAGCGCTTAGAAACGCTTGGAGACAAAAAAAGATTTACTAATAAAGCTATTATATAGTAAGCTACTTTTTTGCATTAGATATATTAAGTATATAGTATATATTTCTTGCTATATAGATTGCTTAGTAATATAACGCTTGTCAAGTAAGTTATATTAATCTTCGATTGTTAATTTTTAATAGTATTAAAAACTTTTGCGGCAAAAGTATATCGCTAGCTATTGTATATTACATACTTAGGCGTAGCCGGGTTGAAAAGAGTAATTAGTGCTAAGCATTAGGTGACAACTAATCACTCAACACCGCTAAGACTAGGGGTGATTAGTAGAATTAGTACGGTTAGAACTAATTACACTAATCTAGAGGATTAGGATAGGAAGTCCCTAGTATATAGATAGTACCGTTTTTGTTTATTAGGACAGTGTGCTTAACTTAAATAAGAATCTAGTATTCTTCATAACTTAATCTAATCTCACTATGTGATATTAATTCTTAACTTATTAACTATATCTTAGCACTGTTCTCTTCCTCCTTAATTAGAACCCTAATTTTTATAGTAACTTCTGTTATTGAAAGGTAATCTTTATTATATAGTGTTAGGCGAACTGCTAGCTCGAATGCTTATAATATCGAGCCTTATTAAACTAGATCGTTTGCTGCTTCCGTAAGGCTGCAGTTTGATTGTATTCGAGTTGACATTGATGTAGTATCTGTAAATGAGTATCTAGATAATTAGAAGTTAATAGCGAGGCGAATATCTCCGTAATATCTTATCACGTGACTAATTAGCCTCTTTTTACCTATATTACACTTTTCATGAAGCGGTTTATTACTTAATAATTAAGTAATAGGATTTTGTTATAAATTTTATATAGAAAGATCAGAATTAGCATTTAGAATGAAAAATAAATATATAATGCAGGGATTAACAATTAAGTAATACTAGATTATTGTAATGGTTACGATTTATAAATAGAAGAGACTGCGGAGAGAAAACATACCTTACTCTTTCCGGTAAGAGCAAAAATAGAAAGTCAGGGAAAGAGAAGTTAATGGATCTGGAAAAAAGCACTTTGAATGGAAGAAACACTAAAGTTTCTTATAGCTGGAAGCATCTAGAGGCTAGCAAAAGAGATTAGTGGCCTAGAGAGTGAATTAGCATAGCTTGTTAATAGTTAAGCTTTATAGCATCAGAAGTGATTAATTTTAGTCTTTTTAATTAAAAATTTTCTATTTTAAAAAGCAATCTTAAAATGTTTTAAAGGCTAAATAGTGAAAAGAAAGCTATTATAGAGTATAGTTATAAAATAATCTATCTATCTTACTAGCGCTGGCCTAGTAACTAATTAAAAGAAAAAGCATAAGTGCTTAAAAATAATAAGAATAAAGAAATAATAGTATAGTAGCGTCTAAAGCGGCTATAATAGATAAATAATAAGTATAAAAATAGCGGCTACAAAAAGCTCTAGAATAGTTTTATTCTAAACTAGCTAATAATAAGAAAACTACTATAGAGAGAGACTAATTTTACTTATATTTAAACTATAAATAGATAATATACTCTAAGATATATTTCTAGTGAATCAATAAAATATGAAGCTAATATAGAACTAGAATACCACTAGATGCATTTTATAATAAGATTAGAATTCTAATTGAAAAGAAGGAAAGTAATGCTAAAATATAGCTGATAGAATAAGAATTAATATGACAGATAAGATTAGATTACTATTATAAAAAACACTGGATTTTTAATTAAGTTAAGCATACTATTTTAAGAGTAAAAATATATTAGGAAAAAATTTTGGGCGCTTAGAGCCGCTCGGAGCGCTTAGAGCAGGCTCCGAACGCTTAGAACTTCAAAGCGACTCTTGCCTCTCGCGAGCGGTTCGAGCGCTCCGAGCGCTCTAAGCGCTCCGAATGCTAAGAAAACGCCAAGTACTACTTAGTAAGCAAGGAAAAATTCGTGAAAAGAGCTCTAAGTCTAGTATAACTAATAGAATAGTAGAGAGTATATAAAAGCTAGTTTAAAGGATAAACTTTCGATAAAAACAATTGTTATCCGCTTAATTTTTAAGAACATAGATATTATATCTCTTTTTACTAGGGGTGAAAGTTAAGCGAGAAAGAAAACTCCAAGAATTTTTCGTAACTTATGTTTTTTATCGCTTACTAAGTAATTTAAAACCGCTCCGAGCGCTCCGAGCGCTCTAAGTACTCTAAGCATTTACTCCGTTCGCCTGGTGCTCGGAGCGTTCTGGATGTTCTAGTTGTTTTGAACTGGAATCGATTTTGAACAATTTGCTAATGTATAGAATATTTACAGATACCATATTCCGCTCTCTATCTTATATACTTTTACTAGCATTTTAGTATAAAATAGATATATCTAGAGTTTATTTTATTAATTTTATACCAAGAGCCGTTTTAGTATTAAACAGATATAGTTTACTATATACTACTCTATTTATTAATACTCAGAGCTATTTAGTATAAAACAGATACTATTTGCATTATACTATATAGCAACTCGCTTGATTCAAGCTCTTCGAGCTTGGATACTATATCTTTTAATTAATACAATAGTATGATAGGCAAGTTTCATATTTCTAATAACTTGTATCTAATTATTATTCGTTTAAAAAATTTGTGTAAATAGAATTAAAAGGCTATCTTTAAAAATTATCTTTTTAAGTATTTATAGTATTATTAATTTAAAGCATATATAATAAAATGCTCATTCTAAGATTTTATTATAATAGTTTTAGTAGTTATCAAAATACTGATTTTCAAGCATTATAAAGTTAACAACTTTATAACTAGTTGATTTAAATAAATAAGAATATAAAAAGTTATAGGCTATAATATTTATTATAAGTCTATTGTATTATAATTATCTAACTGGAAAATTATACTATAGATAGTAACTTTTAAATATCTACTAAATTGATCTATTTAAGTTTAGTCTAGAATTTACAGAGTTTTTATGATAAAAGATCAGAGTATTTACTGACTCAGAAGTATATAGACTTTATTAATGTAAAGCTATATATATAAGCTAGATACTTTGTGAGCTTTAATTTATTACTAACTATTTAATACTATCATAACACTTGCTATTACTACTACTATATTAATGCTAAGCTTTAGAGAATCTCTCTTTTAATATAGAGTCAGAATAACAGAAGTTCGATAGCTAGCTAGCAAACCGGCTTTTCTCTTGGATAAAGTTAACATGACTCTCGAGATTCTGAAAATTATCATTAGTATAGTTTCTAACAATACGAATAAGACTTCGTATCATGCTTAGTATCTTTTTTCGGACTGACTAGCCTCGCGCTTCTTTACCAAAAATAAAGTCCACATGCCTATTAACGCCGTGTCTCATGTACTTCCTACCTTCTCTGCATCGGCAGCTGGTGTCGACAACGCGATCATCCGCGCAGACGGCTCATGTCCGGGTCGTACAGCGGCTCGGGGGTGACGGTAGCGGGAATCCGTCGCCCGAAATACTCGATCTCAACAGAATCACCCTCGACGACCGTGCTGGGCAAGTAGGCATAGGCGACGGGCTTGCGGATCGTGTAGCCAAACGCAGCACTGGTGACATAGCCAATCGATTTGCCGTTATGGAACACCGGCTCCTTGCCAAGCACCACCGAGCGGCCGTCATCGACGGTGAGGCAGCGCAGGCGTTGGGTAGCCGTCTTTTCGGAACGTCCTTCGAGCGCAACCCTGCCAACATAGCCTTCCTTGCCCGCCTTGACGGCAAAACCGACGCCGGCCTCATACGGGTCGTGCTCAGTAGTCATATCAGCGCCCCAGGAACGGTAGCCCTTCTCCAGCCGCAAGGCGTTAAAGGCGCTGCGGCCTGCCGCGACCACTCCATGGGGTTGTCCAGCCTTCCACAGGACATCCCACAACGCCTGACCTCTGTCGGCGCTAGTATAGATCTCCCAACCCAGCTCACCAACGTAGGACAGCCGCATTGCTGTAACCGGGATGCCAGCGATGTTTGCTTTCTTGCACCGGAAGAAGCGCAGACCCTTGTTAGTGAAGTCGTCGGCGCTGACAGAAGTGATCACGTCTCGGGCCCGAGGACCCCAGAGCCCAATGCAGCAGGTGCCGCCGGTGATATCGCGCACCTGTACCCATCTGTTGGGCGTTTGCCGACTTTGCAGGCGGGCTGCTCGGGTGACGTATGCTGTATCGACGGGGCCATTCACGCCCACCTGGAACAGCTCGTCCTCGATCCTGGCCACAGTTAGGTCGCTCCGGACGCCTCCGTATTCGTTTAGGAACAGCGTGTAGGTAACGGCACCGGGCTTCTTGGAGACGTCGCCTGTGCAGAGTCGCTGCAGCAGGTCGACTGCTCCGGGACCAGACACCTCTAGCCGGCGTAGCGGAGTCATGTCGTACATCGCGACGGCAGTACGCGTCTTCCAGGCTTCTGCCGCGGCGATCGGTGAGTAATATCTGGTGGACCAGGCATCACGCTCAACGGGCTGCCACTCCAGTGGTAGATCCTTAACCAGCCTCTCGTTCGCCTTGTACCAATATGGGCGCTCCCAGGCCCCAGCCTCGAGGAAGAAGGCGCCGAGCTCATGCTGCCGGGCGTGGAACGGGCTGACGCGCAGGTCGCGAGGGGACTCCCTCGGTTGCAACGGGTGCAGGATATCGTAGACCTCGACGAAGTTCTGTTGCGAGGTCTCTTTGACGTACTCGGGAGTAAGCTGTACTTCTTCGAAGCGCGACAGCTCACAGTCAGCGAGGTCGATCTTAGACCGTCCGGTGGTCAGGACCTCGGCTACGGCGCGGGCCACGCCGGCAGAGTGCGTTACCCATACCGCCTCCGCCACGTAGAATCCGTCCAGATGGGGAGCCTGCCCGACGAGGGGCCCGCCGTCGGGGGTAAACGAGAAGATCCCATTAAACCCGTCGGCAATCTCAGTGCCTTGCAGGGCAGGCAGGAGTTTTCGGGACTCCTTCCACGCCGGGTCGAAGTCCTCAGGGGTGAACTCGAGGCGGGAGGGCATGTTCTTTTTGTCGACATGCTCGGGGGTCAAGCCCAACGACGCGGCAACGACCGGCATTGGTTTGTGGCCGTAGTAGCCGATACCGTACTGGTCGCCATGTTCACGGTAGTAGAGATCCTGGTCTTGGTGACGCAGAATTGGCAGGCTCGCTCCATTTGGCCGTGGGTTACGGCCGGCCAGGGCCGGCACAGCAGTTGTCTTAACGTATTGGTGAGCTAGCGGAAGTAGGGGATTGGTAGGTTGACCATGGCTCCCACCTCGACGCCCCAGAAGCCGGCGCAGGAGACTACGATGTCGGCAGGAACGGTGCCGTTAGGTGTTGTCACGCCAGTAACGTGGCCTTCAGCCCGCTCGATGCCAGTGACAGGGGTTGATCCGAGATAGCGGACGCCGGCCTCGCGGGTCCGTGCGATGAGCAGCTGTACAGCGCCGGCCGCCAGAGCCAGGCCGTCGCTGGGAATATGCAGGCCGCCGAGAACCATATCTTTGTTTAGGTTGGGATAAATCTTGAGGCACTCCTCGGCGCTAATCAAACGCGCGTCAATGCCCCACGAAGCGGCGTAGCCGTGCTTACGCTTCAGCTCCTCGAGCCGCGCAGGAGTAGTCGCCACCTCCAGGCCGCCTACCTGATTGAAGCAGTTCTCGCCGTCCCACTCCAACGATAGCAGCTTCTCCACGGTGTACTTGGCGAACAGAGTCATGGTCTTGGATGGATTCGTCTGAAATACCAGACCGGGAGCGTGCGATGTGGACCCTCCCGGCATGTCAAGAGGGCCCTGGTCGATGACAGTGATATCGGTCCATCCTCGCAAGACCAGCTCGTCGGCGAGGTTGGTGCCAACGATGCCAGCTCCGATGATAACGACGCGTGGTAGAGATGGTGGTGTGACTGACCCCATTGTCAATAGCCGTCCTCAGGCTGGTCGAGGTGGTCAAAGGGCCGGGCAGACGAATCTGGGTTGATTGTCGCAAGGTGAAGTGGCCCGCCTACTTTCCAAATGCCACAGCGGGAGGTTTAAGATCAAGATCTATCAGAGCAGCCCCCAAGACCTTCGCCGGAGCAAGAATTATACAGCGCGGATGGATGTTAATAAATAGTCAATGGTAATGGTACCGTTAAGTCAATCACGGATTAACTGCCTGGAAATGTAGGGGTCCCCTACCTGCAGGCAGTTATGGTTGATGAATGGAAGGGATAACGAAAAGGGGTTAGGGTGTATATCGGATCTCTACCCTCCAAGTAGCAGGTGGCATTATGAGAAACATGGGAGCAGTCTCGATCATTGCATCTCGTATCTCCAGTGCGCCAATGGGAAGCAGCTAGATTACCGAATCAGGACAGCAAAGTTATGGATGAGTGCACCAAGAATGGTCAGAGGTTCCATCCTCCGCCACCAGTGCCTTGGCAAGTAGAAAGGCGCTAGGCCCAAACATGCTAATAATGAAGGTTTGGCAACGCTTCGCGCATCGAATCAAAAATACTCTGCTATCTTTTGCAATAGGGCGCGAGCCGTTGGATTGACTCCACAAAGCCTTGAATATTGAGAGATGAATGCAGAGTTCCGGGAACGCCAAGATGGAATGTCGATTTGTGTGGTAATTCTATCATTTATAGACGATGGTTACGGCTGCCGTCAATGTACAATACCATTCTATAGCTTGCTAGAAATGCTTGACTCTACCTTCAGCCCAAATACATCTACCCTTTGTTCACGTCCAGATACCAAGTCGCACATTACCAAGCCCGTGCCCAAGCATAGAGCAATTCCCCACGGCCCATGTCCACCCGCAACCCATACCTTCGCACCCAACATGGCTCGAAATCCCAGACTTAAATCCCTCGGCGACACCTGACTTATGATCGAAACGCCGGACTCGCTGACCGGCCTAAAACAAACTGCTTCCCAGAAAGACTCCAGATCGTCTCCTGTGGCGCCTGTACCATCATCTCTTTTCAACCCTGTCAGCTGAACTGCATCAATTCACAACTCTTTGATTCTTTCTTTGCTGGCCGGTTTCTTCGAGTCGGTGGTCAACTCCAGCAATGGCAGCTCGATACTGTTGTTGTTGTTGAGACCGCCAATCCAAATTTCTGGTTGTCTGCTACCGTCGAGACAGGCGTAGGCTTCCGGAGAGAATGACCAGTCCTTCGTTGGCGGACAGTAGATCGCGTGGGAGATGTGGTCATCCTTCGCGTGAGCTTTCCCTTCCTATCATTTGGCAACATTGATAAAGGGTCTGCTGTACCTCTTTGATCTGTAAAGAATGCTGTGGCCGGAGTGAGCGTCGATGTTCAGTTGAATACGACTTCGAGGGAACAGCGTCTTGAAGACGCGTGGTGTCCAGCAGCCAGCTGAAATGATGATGTCGTTGCAGCGTAAGTCAGTTGGCTTCGTTCTTTCGTCCGTGCTCTCGAGTCTGAGTGCGGAGATCTCTCTAGCAGCGTTCCGCAGCACTTGTGACGCTCGGGTACCCACCCGAAGCTTGACACCTTTTCTGGAATTCTGAAAGAAGAAAGTCACACAACTCCCGTGGCTCCACCTGTGCGCAATCATCTACACTCGCGACGACACTCCAAGATGCTCAAGATTGCGACGTTATCTACTAGTCGGTTCGGAAGATATTCGGACATATCCGCATGCAAAGATACTGAATATCAGCATCATTATCGATCTGTTTTACCTTACTTACACCACTATATGCTTTAGTCTTCCTTGTAGTGGTCTTCCGATTAATCTTTAGATGCTATTCTATACTTCTAGCTATAAATCTAATTTAATCTTACAATATATTAGATACAGCTTAATGCTTTATATTTTTATATATAGATAGAAAAGACGTATGGATCATAATGCACACTATAGCATTTAGGATTTAAGTTTTCTATAGTGACAAGACTATATCCCACAGTTTCAGATCCCTTAGTATAAAGCTTGTAACCAACGTTGTTGAATTGTTGTAGTTGATTAAATGGCTCACAAATCCCTGTCCGAATATTTTCCGGACCGACCGCGTATGCTGGCGTCCCATTAGCATTGATACTTTCTCCAGAAGCCGAAGCATAACCCTCTGCACGGCGTCCAGCAGACTGAGCCCGGCTCGTCCCAGCCAATAACCGGTCTTCGCTGCGGGCACTTTTCGAAGCATCATCCGGCGTTAAGCTATATACGTAAGACCTGGCATAACCCCAACGCTTTTAGCCATTGTGTGAATCTGCGAGTTGGCGGTGCAAGGAACAGGAAAAGTCTTCTAAAGCAGCCGCACTTGGAGGAAACCAATCTCGTGCCAAGAACTCCCCTGAATAAATGGATGCTAACTCAAGCAACTCAGATGCCGTATCAATAATATAGATTTATCACTTGTTACTGGGTTCCTGCGAGAGGTCATATGCAATTGAAAGTCCGATTATGCTACTACCAAGGATAATAATAGGGTCGGCCTCGAATATTATAGGGTGCCCGTTCGCGTCCAACCAGCACAGGAGTACATAATGAAGACAAATGGAAGATATTGACGGTACCACTCCTCTACTTCAATGCTTTGATTATCAACAGATTAAATCTAGATGCGGTAGAGCGGAGTTTGCAACTGATGCTCAGCTTTAGTATTTCTCCACTTACCAAATCAGTCTATCCTCTAATGCTACCTACTCTATTAATATATTTCACCACTAGCCAGAACATACTACCAGCCGGAACACTATTACCACACCAATCCCACAGCTTTACCACCACGTTATGGCTTCTAGATGTATTGAATCAGCTGAGATAAAACTACGAAAAGGTCTTACCGGCTATTATAAAGAATATCATCTATTCTTATGCTCTATAGCCCGATCGGTTGGTGTTATAAACTCAACTTTATACGCCCGTGCCGTGGGACAGCTTTCTATCGCTGAATCACACTAAAGATAGCAGTTCTTAGCTTTAGAACAAGAGAAGCAGCTGGTTCAATGGCTTTAAGAGATGGAACAATAGGATATGGCTTACCGGGCTCACCACGCGATCGTAATAGCTGAAAAACTTGATAGTTGTAAGTCTAGTAGAAACTGGCTCTCATGTTTTACCAATTAATACGGTCTTAAAACGATGTTTTTACATTACATAGATCATTAACATATATGGAATAATGATTCCAATATTGTCACTATATGATTCGATTTCTTTAGTAGTAAATACCGCAAGTATGATATTATACCAGCCAATTTCTACAATATAAATGAGAAGAATATAATATTCGGCTACTTAGCTACTATCCAAGTGGTAGTGAGCTGTAAAGAAAGCAAAACTATCCAGCAACCAGGCAATCGAGATTTAGTATCGATCATTGAAAGCATATGTACCGATAAGACGACGCTAAAGCTTTTATTAATCTAGAAGACGGTCTAGTATTAGCTTGGCTGGTATACCGGCCATTACAATCGATCTAGATGGCGATATACGTATTCACCAAACAGCTAGACTGATTAAAAGCTTGATATCATATAGTTAAAGGATTTCGATGAAGATACTTGTGATAAGATTCAAGAAAACGCCTAGCATATACTTTTTAGATAATCACAACTTCTACCTTATCTAGCAGTTCATTAAATACGCAAGAAATTACCGTATATATATCATCAGCCTTCCATCTCATTCAACTCATCTTCTTTAGCCGTTTGATATCGGTTTTTTCAGCCAGCTTAATTATTTCTATAAAATAGAGGTGGACAATCTATTGCATGCTAGTGTTATAGATATAGATAAAGATCGATTCATTGAAATCTACTTAAAAGCACATGCTAAAGCCTTTACTCCCTATAATATTAAGCGAGCCTTTCGATTAACTAGTTTTTATCCTATTAACACACGCGTAGTACTAAGAAAGCTATCTTTATAACTTTAAATACCACCGCTAGCATCTAGTATACTATAAAGAATGCCTATTACCTATTAAGATTTCGAGCGCTTATAGTCTTCTATTCGTACTTACAATTTCTTACTTGAATTACCAACTCGCTGTAAGATTAACTGCTTATTTAAAGCTAGTACATACGCTTTTACTAATGCCACTATCTAGTGGCGGCTAAACACCAAATACTAGATGTAAGAACTAAGATAGAGCTAAAATAGCTTTACTTAGTTCTACTAAGCTAGAATAGGACTAGTCTAGCTTAGTCAGCGGAAGTATAGATATTCTCTATTTAGAAAAAAGTATAGAATATAAATAAGAAGAAATAATAATATAGTATAGTATTACTATTATCTAGTCTTGTCGTTATTCTCTATTTAAAAGGGAGAGATAAGGTTTTATATATATGTAGAAGGCTATCTAGAACCTTCTATAGACTTAATAAGCATTAGGTAATATTACGTAATAGATAGAACATTCTAGAACCTTATAGAACCTTATAGAACCATATCGAATCCTATAGAAACTCATGGAATCTTCTAGAATCTTCTAGAATCTTCTGCTTACAAATCAATCTAGGCTAGCTGTAAAAGCTTAGTTTAGTAGGAAATATCTATTTCCTTACACTAGGCCTATCGCAAGCTAAAAATAAAGAATAAACATCTTTTAAATAAGTAAAGGGTTCTTATAAAGCTAGATATCAACCAGCTAATTATAATAGCAGAGGATAAGCAGAAGGAAGCTGATTGTAAGACTAAAGACGAGGCTTATCTTAAGGATAGCTAGCAGCTAGAAGTTGATACTGCTAACCATTAAGCTATTATACTAAATCTAGCTAAACAATACCAAGATCATGCCGCTTATTAGCACGTTTTTAGATGTAATTATCAGCCAGCCAAAGTAAGCTCCTAAAAGTAAATGGCATTGCAAGAAGAGAACTAGACTTTCCATAGAATATAGCAGTATAATGGCTTCATTTTTTTAATTATTATATGCAGCAATCAATGCGCAAGGTTTATATTGCTATATGCTATAATATTAAGCTAAAATACCAAAGCGTGGTGGTTGATCGATCGTGGTCAAGATCGCGATCTCTGGTGGTAATGGTGTCCCGGCTGGTGGTGAGACACGTTATCCAGTTGTTCTCGCTCGCTAAACTTCCCTAGTACACCGTACCAGCTCTCACGTCCTTATCTCCGCCCATTTTGTGACTGCATGAGGTATCGTCTCAAAATAGCATTGTGATCTCCTTCCTTGCGAAGGTCTCTTCTTCCGCGCCTGCTATTTCCCCATGGGTGCAGGCGATCCCGGTCGGATGTGTGCTCCACGGTAGCGCTGCCCGAGAGCATATTACGTACAACCGGTGAACTTTACCCATTCATGGTTAAAGTCAAAACGACCTTCAACTCATCAGCTGCAGATCTTACAGCTTTAATTGCGCGTTCCCGTTCACTAGTCAGAGATTGTGAGATGAGGGCTTACTGTTGATTCTGTTGCTTCGGGCCAACCCGCAACGAGGTCGATCATGCATGCTCTCTTGGCTTGAAGGTAAGTTGGTCGATGGTTTGGAATACCATTTTGGGATAGCGGTCCACCGATGCATTATCAACGATTTTTCGGATCATGATAAGCTAGGAACCAGTCAGCATCTTCGAATATGCCGGTTATCGCAGGTAGATTACGCCACGCGAGCTTCTTTTGGACACCATGAAATCAGGAGGCCATTTCTGCTTGCGTGATACTTGCAGAATCAGTTCAGGTCTTAGTCAGAGGATGCTCCTCTGTTGGTCCCACTATCGAAGCACCCATCACGCCTCCATGATAAGGTTCAGGCCGGCGGCAATGCCGGGTTGAGAGACCTCATTTGCGTAAGACATCCTCGTCGATGTACGGAGAACCCTCCCCCATGGGGCAGTACAAACCATGATCAAGGTACGACGGCCTCGTTGGAAGTACGGAGTGCCCTCCCTAATGTGGTATTACAGACCATGATAAGGTGAATAGATAAGAACAAGCTATGGGAAACCTGACTCTGGCCAGAAGCTTCAGATTTTCAGCCTCAAGGATTCGAAGCCTGTCTGAAATTTACGGTACGCAGCATTACAGTACTCGGCTTGTTCTCTCTGACAATGCCATCATTCCTGGGATATCTTGGCCTCGGTGGCTCTACGCCTGCCAGCAACGATAATTCAGCAGTCCGGGCTTTGCCAGCCTCATGGTACACCTCACCGGAGATGTACGAGCTCGAGAGGCGGGCAATCTTTTCTAGGAAATGGATGCTTATTACCCACAAACTCAGACTCAAGCAGCCTGGCGACTATCTACGGTATGAGATAGCAGGCTTCCAGTTTGTGCTGTGTAAGGACCGCGAGGGCAACATCAATGGATTCCACAATGTCTGCCGACATCGAGCTTTCCCGGTGGTCACCGAGGAGAAGGGCCAAGCCAAGATCTTTGCTTGCCTCTATCACGGCTGGTCCTATGGTCTCAACGGCAAGCTTGCCAAAGCCCCTGGCTATCAAGACCTGCCCGATTTCGACAAAAGTAAGAATGGTCTCCTCCCTATACACGTCTACATTGACCGCAACGGTTTTATCTGGGTCAACTTGGATGGCAAAGCCAAGCCAGAGATTGCCTGGTCGGATGATTTTGAGGGCATTGACAAGCTTCCAAGGTACGACGGGGTCAATTGGGATGACTATGAATTCGACCACACCTGGGAAATGGTCGGAGAACACAACTGGAAGATTCTAGCCGACAACTATAACGAATGCTACCACTGCAAGACGGCCCATCCTGACATTCCCTCAATTGCCGATCTCAGCTCCTACTCTGTCAACACCGAGGCGGGCTCCATTCAACATAACGTTGCCACCACTGCTGAGCAGGCGGCAGCTGGTCTGGCAGTTGCTCCTACCTACTTCTTCCCCAACACCTCTATGACTATCTCGTGAGTATATTAATTCGTCATATTCCTAGCCTCGCTAACACAAGACAGGCCACACTTCTTCTACATGCAGAGGTTCGTCCCCACTGGGCCTACGAGCTGCTCAATGCAGTATGAAGTTTACCGGAACAAGAACTCCGCTGAAGAGGATTTCCAAAGAATTAACCAACTCTACAAGCGCGTCATGGCGGAGGACAAATATCTGTGTGACCTTGCACAGAAGAATCTCAATTCTGGAGTTTTTGTCAATGGGGAAATGCACCCAAAGATGGAGAAGGGCCCTCTCTTTTTCCAGCAGGCTGTCCGAGAAATCGTGCAGGCCCATCACAAGCGCGAACAGGCGGCGAAGCAGGAGATATGGCCTGCTCGCCAGCAACTACCGAGCACTGCTCTGGTGAGCGAGAAAGACATCGAGTTCTGTTCAGGGCTGGCTTGTCAAACTAATCAGAAGGGTCTGGCATGGTGATCGCAATTCATAGCGTAGATTGTATAATAATCTTGGCGTAAATGGAGGAAATTGAGATTCTGTAATTTGATTGCTTTGCGCTAGCCGCAGCTATCTTAGCATCTAGCTATTAAGTCTCTTCTCTTTACGAGAATGTGGCGTGACATTGTTTTCACGGCGTACTAACCACCCGTTCCCTTCGAGAGTAGGGGCAAGCCTTCGTTCTTGTTCTAGTGCTCCGGCAAAGTTTATGCTTTAGTACTTATCAAGTTCAGAAGTTTGCATTATCGAATCAATGAATATAGTATTATAAGGGCCGGCATTAGTTTGGCGAGAGTTTTCAGCTGATTAGAAGGCTAGAATCCTACCGGGCAAGGTTTATCCGAAGAACTTTAAACTCTGTTTTTATAGATAATATATGTACTACTAAGCTTTCAATCAATACTAATACTCTGCTATAGTATATAAAACCATAAGAAGTATTGCAATATAGATAAAGTAGCTATTATTATTTTTAGAAAATTTACCATTTTTACTAATTGCAAGATTAAAGTAGAAACAGATGTAAACTATAAAATAGTAATTTTAATTGTCTTCCGTGCATTAAACAATAAACTCATGTCTACTAAAGATTTTATCAACAATTATTACTATAGAGTATCCACTAGAATACTGGCTAAAATACTAAAAAGCTTAATAGTATTATAAAATATAGAGAATATTATTAAAAACTATCTTTACATCCGCTAGCATTAGGCTATTTAAGCTGCTAGCTATAATTTCTTACAAATTAGAATATGTAAAAACTAAGATAGAGCTAAGATGGTCTTATTTAGTTCTACTAAGCTAGAATAGGACTAGTCTAGCTTAGTCAGCGGAAGTATAGATATTCTCTATTTAGAAATAAATATAAAATATAAATAAGAAGGAATAATAATATAGTATAGTATTTCCATTATCTTGTCTTATTGTTATTCACTTCTTAGAAGGAAGAGAAGAGGTTTTATAGGATTATTTTTAGTAGCTATCCTTATGAGTAGTAGAGAGTAACTATTAAGTAGAATTAGAATACAAATTAGCTAGTAGAATACTGCCAGTTTATTTAGTTCGGCTTTATATAATAGAGTACTATTTATTCTAATATAAAAGAGCCTTTTCTATGTTTATATTCAACTAGAAGATTCTAGTAGAATATACTACTACTAAAATCAAAACAGCTTAGATAGATCAAAAGGCTAGATAATATATTTACTATTGCTATAAGCAAGCGCTAATTTCTAGAACGCTAGAGTGAATATAATTTGAAGAATAAAACTAGTAGATTAATACTTATAACGCTACAGAGTGCGCTATTAGCTAAACTAGATAGTAGAAAGCTAAGATGTAGTTTACATCTAAAAGGCTTTTTAAGATATAAGAACCTTTGTTAATGAACTTAATAGTGAAGAGATTAATTAGTTACTTTATATGAAAAAGATAAGAAATCTCCGTACTCTATTATCTTACTACTATCAACTTTATTCTGTATTTTAATCCCTTAGTTTTATCTCTTTATAAAGAAAATTTAGTAGCTAAATTCTAGGAAACGCGTTTATATCATTAAAGACAATATTTTTAGATATAAATACTAGTACTATAATATAATAGTAATAAAATCAAGTAGCTACTAAATTCTTCAAATCTAAATACTACTTAAAACAGCTAGAATATTAAGAAAGATTGGCTGGATAAGTTTTGTAAGAAAATGGATATTTTCTACTAAACTAAGCTTTTATAGCTAGCTTAGATTGATTTATAAGAAAAGATTCTAGAAGATTCTAGAAGATTTTATAGAACTCTATATGGTTCTATAAGGTTCTAAAATATTCCATCTATTACGTAAGATTATGTAATGCTTAATAATCCTATAAAAGATTCTAGATAGCCTGCTATATGTATATAAAAGTTCTTTTCTTCGTTTTAAAAAGAGAATAACGATAAAACAAAACAAAAGTAATACTATACTATATTATTGTTTCTTTTTATTTATATTTTTATACTTTTTCTAAATAGAAAATACCTATACTTCCGCTAATTAAGCTGGTCTAGTCTTATTCTAGCTTAGTAGAACTAAATAAAGCTATCTTAGCCCCATCTTAGTTCTTATAGATGATTCTATTAGCTAATCCATCTTCTATTAGATTCTTACTACTAGAATCACTATTATTATATATACTTTCTCCTAATCTTATCTTTACTATATAGTTTCTTAGTTGTTTATAGATTTTTATAGTAAAACCGCTTCTAAAGATAGCACTAGATTCTTTAAATGATGTACCACTTAAAGTAACACTACTTATTGGTTTATTGTTAATATATAAAAGATACAGAGACCTAAAAGTAATTCTCTTATAATATATTTTATTAATAAAAACCTTAAGCGGTACTAATAATACTAGATATTTTAGTAGTAACAGGCTTAGATTTCTAGCCATAAATGTTATATTAGTGTTTTCTATCTAGTAATATTGTAAGACTTATTATAGAATGTTTCTATAGTAAATAGTTTAGTACTTTTATCTAGAAGCACTTCTTTTAAAGTATTTCTAGTGTTTTTATATAATATAATCCCTAGTTCTATAGGTTTTAACAAACTACCAGCTAATAGATAAATACTTAAAGCTAGATACTCTATATTGATTGCAGTTTCTATTAAATCTATCTTTATTAATTGTTTTAAAATCTATAGTCTTATTGTTAGTATCTATTCTCTTAATGAGAGTTTTATAGAGAATGCTTCTAGCATCTAGTTACCCGCTAATAGAATAGTCTTTAGTACTAGAGCTACTACTAGAACTTAAACTAAGAATAAAACATCTTTTAGATTTTCCAGAATTATCTTCTAGCTGTAAATCTCTATTAATTCTACTAGTTCTAAGCCTATAAGATAAAGCTAGGTATAAAATATTAGGTTCTAGACTAGAACTTCTGTATCTTTTTTCTTAGTAGAAAAAGTATTAAAAATACTACTACTAGTAGATACTCTTCTAGAAAGTCTTTTACTAGAGCTAGTATTAGTAGTATTAACACAAGTAGCGCTTTCTTTAAAGCTAGAATTATTAATATTACTAGTAGGCTTATTCTCCAATAGATTACAAAATATTTTAAGAATTCTATATTTAATTTTAGAAATTTGTCTTCTAAGATTTTAGTACTATCTAAACTTAAGATATTAGATTTACTGTATATTCTACTAGCCGTTATAGTAGAGTAATCAGCTTGTAAATCTACTATTAATAAAGGCTCTTTATCTACTATTAAATCAGCCTTGATTCTATATTTAATAAATGAATAATAAATTATCTATGAGAATTTAAGCTAAAACTAACTTCTAGACTAGCTAGAATTTCTTTAGCTAATATATTGAATATATATTGTCCACTAAATCTAGTATTATTATACGCGAGTAGATAGAAAGTAGAATTCTTATAGTTTAAAGCGTTAATCGCTTGAAATCTATAGAAAGATAAATCTAATAGTAGATAGAGATTGATAATTTTACTAATTTTCAGTTCTAAGAATCTAATATTAATAGCTTTTTATCTAGTAATACTATAAGCTTGATGCCCTATTATATTAATTCTAATTCAACTTTCTCTAGGATCTATTACTATATTTCTAAATTTACTTTCTAGATTATCTTAATATTTAATTAGAGATAGTTTTTCTTCTCTTCAAGAAAAAGCATTAGTTAGATATATAGCTATAGATAATAGCTCGAGAAAGCTTTTTCTCTTTTAAATAAACTTAGAAACAGCTTGGCTTGTAAACTTTGTGAAATTGTTATTACTAGAAAAAACTCTTATAGTAGTATTAAGAGAATTTATATATTTTTTGCTAAAACTGCTATATAAATCTAAAACTCTATTGATTAATAGAATTTTAAATCTAGATAGATCTTAACTAGCTGTAATATCTTATATACAATAGAAGTCTAGATTAGTATCAAACAGATTATGTATTATACTATCTACATCTAGATTTATTAGAATAAGTTCTCTTTCTATTCCTCGTAGATCTTCATATCAAATGATTTCTAATCCTTCTAATAAAGAATGAAAACAGCCTTTTGGCTTAGATAGATTAATATTATCATTATATATAAATCGATTATTATTATCTATATCTATTATTCTACTTTCCTTCTTCTTAGTACTAATTATTCCTCTAGTTAATAATATAAACTACATTGATTCTTCGAAAAGGTTATTAGTTCTATCAATTAGAAGATTATTTTAAACTAAATGGAGTTTTTTTCTCGATTTAACTCTTGATTTATAGAATTACAATCTTCTTCTTTATATCGAGATGTTTTAAACATAAGAAACAGAAGCAGTAGATTATATAGAAAGTATAATTGTCTATAGAATCTTTATTCTTAGAACTTAAAATAGTAGAGTTTAGAGAATATAAAATAGAAAAGATTATTATAAGATTTTTTATAAACCCTTAACCTTTAGATTTCTTTGTATAGTATTTTGTTTTAAAAGCTCCAAAGCTATATTCACTATACTATTTCCTATTCCAAAATATTTTCTATACTTATAGTATTCTGTTTTTCTTTAATTAAATCTACAATTAGATCTAATTTAATCTCTAGATCAATCTCTATTATAAGTAGATTGTCTTCCATTATCTCTAGATTATCTTTTATAATCTAGAGTGTATTTTTATTGCTTAATAGATAAAATCTTAGTAGAGAGATAATAATCTCCGCAAAGAATCTATAATATCTAGGTTTAAATTCTTTACTTAATAGCTTAAAGCGTTTAAAATCTTTCTTCTTTATACTAGAATTTCCTGTATATGATTATTGTATATATTTTCTACAACAGTTAATAACTAAATTCTCCGAATTACGAAAACACTTAATAGTATATTTATAGGCTTTTTCTAGTATACTATAATCTTTTTCATTTTTATATGAATTTGGTTTGGATGTAAGATTACTATATTTATAGAGATTTTTATTATATAGATATTGTAAAAATAGATTTCTCCCCTGGTAGCTATTAATTCCTTTATCTTTTAAATTAGGTTTATTTATAGCTTTTACTTTAGCTTTTAGATTCTTTTCTTTATTATTAAAATTACTAGAAATATTCTCTACAATTACAGACTTTGAGAAGAATTCTATAGTAAATATAATACTATTGTGTTTAGTAGTAAAATACTTTCTATATTATTCTTTGAAAAAGGTTTGTATAGAATAGTTTTCCAGATAATAAGATCTTAACGCTATATAAATCGTATTTCTAGTCTTAATTGTAACACGATCGGGATTCTGATTAAAAACAGCGGGAATACTACTAAGATATAGTTAATAGAACGAGAACTAATATTATATAATGAGATTAAATCGAGTTATAAAGAACACTAAATTTCTATATAAGTTAAGCAAGCTATTTCTAATAGACAAGAATAATGCTATCTATATACTAGTATTCTATTAGAGAATGTGGATTCTTAGGGTATTTGCAGCTATATGACAAGTAGGCATATGATGATTTGGGAATAATATACAAGATTTATTAATAAACTGAATTCTACCAAGCCTCTATATAAGGAAGCGATAGCTATATACTATCGTTTAACCGGCGTATCGTCGGCGATAACCCGAAAGTTTCCTCTGTATCTTATATATTCTTATATTCTAATTTCTCTAATTAGTATAATTCATTCCGAATCAAACTAAATCTACTAATTATATCTAGCTTAGCATCCTTTGTACTTAATCCCACATCTGATGCTTAGCTTTAGATACTCTCGATTCGTGCCGTTCATTTCGGTTCGTAATATTAATATTGTATATTTTACTATAATATCTCTTAAGATTCTTGTAACTAGCACATGTGTATAGATTATAAACCTTGCATATATAATCTAGTTTATCTCCTTCTAGATCTTTAAAATTATATTTAAATCATATAGAATAAGCTATATCTTTAGAGTTTTTAATATTCAGATCTTTAGTTATATTAATTAAAGTACCTATATCTTCTTTAGAAGATTCTTTATAGTTGTTTATTATGTGCCATTTAATAGAATCTTTATTAGTACTAATAAAGTCTATTTGACAGCAGCTATAAATTAGAATCCTAAATTCTAGATAACGCCGCTCTTATATTTAGATTATATTATATACTTATATATAGTCTATTTATCTTTAAACTACTTTTTCCATTAATAGTTATAAAATCTTTCTAATAACTAAAGCTACAAGTGCTCCTTTATTTCTACTATAAATACATTATTTATAATCCATTCTACTATTTATACGCTATAGTAAGAAAGAATCTAACTCTTCTATACTAACTTATTTCTAATAAAGCCACGTAGTAGCCCTAGCTTCTTATTTTACCAGCTAATTGCCTAATCTACTATCTTTTTAATAGAAGCACGTATTAGTGTAATGAAATTACTATAAAGATTAGAGTTCTAATCGAGAAGAAAGAAAGTAGTGCTAAAATATAATTAATAGAATATAGATGAATATTACAAGTGAGATTAAACTAAGTTATAACAAATACTAGATTCTTATTTAAGTTAAGCACGCCGTTCTAATAAATAAAAATGGTGCTATCTATATACTTAAGCCCTTAGCTTGTATCTTCGTGCTGTAATTCCCTTAATGTAGTTTTTCTTAGTAGAATCATCCATATTATGTCACGTGCTTTCCAAGGAACTATCTCCTAAGAATCTTTTCCTAGAAACTCTTTCCGGGAAAAAGGCTAGATTTATAATACTATCTTCCTTCCGGCTTAGCTTTAATTTCGGAGGCTTACTTTATTCCGTCTTTCTATTTTCTTCTTTCTTAACTTTTATTATGCCTAAAGCTAAGAAGTCGAAGTCTTTCTAGCGTTATTTAAAGCTTACGGATTTTATCTCTAGTGGAGGTTCTAAAATACCTATCTTTTATTCGTGTTATTATTAGTTGAAAGTGCTATATAAAATAGATCTACAGTCGGATCGGTGTGCTAAGTACGTGGCTAAAATCGTAATTACGATCTAATAGTAATGAAAAAGAAATATAAGTTATTATCCTCTCCTTCTTATATTTTTTACTAACTTTAGTATCCTAGTCGATAACTAGATGAAAGAGCGTAACTATTTTTAGTATAAAATACCTAAAGCTTATAAGATAGTCTTTACTATCTTAGCAAGGTGGAACTATCTAGAGAAATAGATATTTCTTTATAAGAAACATCGCGATAAGATAGTGGCCCGAAAGCTAGTATCTATTAAAGAGATAGAGCATCTGGAGCAGAAATAGAAGCGCCTTAATAGTAAATTATCTACGTTCGACCTTCCTTTCTTTCCTAACAACTTAGATGCTGCTCTATTTTCTTCTTTTTAGACGGACCTAGACCCTAGCGTTAATACTACCCCCGCTTCTAATATCGCGTAATAAGCTACTCATATCTATTAAGGTTCGTAGATAGCTTCTATATATTATCTAAGTCTAGGTAGTCTTTCTACTTTATAAGATATTATCGTATACTATTATTAAAATTAGCACTATTTTCTAGGATTTTTTATACTTCGTATCGTTCTTTCTACTCTATTAAGTAATTATCTAGTATCTCTCTTAATACTAGCACTCCCTAGGTGCTAGTTCTAGTAGTAATATATAGAACACTAGATGTATTTTTATCCTCTCTAGTAGATCTAACTTATAGCTAGTGTTTTTAATGTTTCTAATAATCTAGAAGAGTTCTATACTAATATATTTTGATTTTTTACTTAGTCTCGTGGTCTTGATATTTTTCTAAAGAAGGTAAACTTTATCTTCCTCTTTAAGTATAAGCTCCTAAACCTATGTTTATTATAGTAAAACGCTAACTGTTATAATAGAAACTCGATATTGTGTCGTAATTTTATATATATATATATTACGTTTCTTTTATTATTAGCCTAGAAGCTTCTACTAGCGTTGAGACTTCTTTCGGCTCGTGGAATATCTATATATAGTATCTATAGTTAGCGTAGAATGGTGTTTATTCTATTATCTCATTTATACTTATATTATAAGCTATCTGTACTAGTAGTAATAGCGATACCTAGTTTGTTTATTAATAATCCATGTATTCTCTTAGGTACTATTCAAGTACTTAGTTTATATACTCTATCTGTCTATCCGTCTATTGGTAGTATACGGTTAATAGCTTATATAATAGTCCTAGCTCTTATATAAGCACGGTCTAGAAGTTTAATATAAATAGCTTATCCCTATCTAATATAATTTCTTTAGGGTTTTTTTATATTACTATTACATTCCGAAGGAAGGTATATACTAGTTCTTTAGCGTTAGACGACTCTTTATACGGTATAAAACGCACTTTCTTTACTATCGGTTTATAATAGTAAGCACAGCGTTATATTTTACTTTTATTAGAGGTTTTTTTAGAAAGAAGCAGTTCAATAGTAAGATCTATAGCGACTAATACCTATAGCTATATTAGTATTATTATTATCTTTATTAATCTATATGATTTATATCGGATTGCCTTTATCTTATAGTACAAATCGCATAAGGCAATATATTTCTCCACTTTCTTTCTTATTCTTAGAAAGTAGTAGATGCGGCTAATTATTTCAACCGTTCTATAGATTCCTTAATATCCTTTAGTTAGCCTATTATAATACTAGCGAATAATCTCTTTCTACTTAGACTTTAGTGTATACACGAGTCTATTAAATAATATAAGACTATTATCTATTTATTTAAACCTTTCGAGGTTATCGGAAAGTACTTACTTAGCGTAAACATCCTAGATGTATACTTTCTATATTCATTCCTCGAGTTTATTATTTATAATCACTATAGCTACTACTAGAGTTTTCTAATTATAAGTGATTTTTCTATCTAGATATTATTTTAGGATCGAGCTAACTATTTAGGGCTTCTCTTCTATATAATCTAGTCGTCTACTAAAAGCGTCCGCTTTAGTGTTTTCAGAGCCTTTTTAATAGTAAATTTTAAAGTTAAATATTAATAATTCCTCTAACTATCGTATCTATCTTCGGTTTAAGACTTTACTAATAGTGAAATATACTAGATTCTTATAATCTATAAATACTTAAATTAGATACTTTACTCCTTCTAGATACACTCTCTATTATTTAAAAGCTTTAATAATAGCTAATAGCTTCTTATTATAGATTTTAAAGTTTAGCTCTAGTCCGCTAAACTTTCTTAAATAGAATACCACTAGATGCTAACATTTCTTATTAACTTACTAATTTAGATATACTTCTATAGCTAAGTCTAAAGCATTTATTTTAATAATACTTATTTTTATCCGGTTAAATATTATTAGAACTAGTTCTATACTGAACTGTTTCTTTAATATACGAAACGCCTCTTCAGCTTCTTTATTCTATTAGAAACCTTAATTTTTTCTTATAAGATCTATTAGTAGTGCTATAATCTAGAAGTAGCCTTATATAAACTTCTAGTAAAAGTTCGCTAGTCCTAGAAACAATTATATATCTTTTACTAACTTTAGTATAGGCTAGTTAAGTACTACCTACACCTTAGTATTATCTATCTTAATCCCTTAATCGGTGATAATATACCCTAAGAACTTACTTTCTTATTAGTGAAATTAGCTTTTTTCTAGTTTTATTTATAAGCCCGCTTATTAGAGAGCTTCTAGGACTTATCTAATATATTATATATATTCTCTTTTTTATCTTTAAATACACTAGTATATTATCGAGAAAGACAACTATAAACATGTCTAAGTATTTCCTTAGAATATTATTAATATATATTTAGAATATAGCGGGAGTATTAGTAAGCCTAAATAGTATAACTAAATACTCGTAGAGTCCGAAATCGGTTCTTATCACTATTTTCCACTCTTCGCTCTCTTTAATTCGAATCCGGTTATATGCTTCTAGAATATTAAATTTACTAAACTACTTACCTCCTTAGAGTCGATCCTATAACTCTAAAATTAAAGGTAATAGATAACTACTCTTAATAGTTATATTATTTAGTTCCTAATATTTAATGTACAGTTATAACATTCTATTCTTTTTAGGATAAATAGGATTAGATATCCTATAGGTGACTAGGATTTCTATATAAATCCTTTCTTTAGATTCTTATTTAGATACGCCTATAGCGCCTCTAGCTTTTCTAGTAATAATAGATAGATTACTAACTTCTCTAGTATCTTACCTTCTTATATAGGTATTATATAATCCTATAGTTAGTATACTAGTAGGGGTTTATCTAGGGCCTTATCCGTAAATAATCTCGTATAGTCCTTATATTTATCTAGAATAAGTAATAGGGTGGTAGTAGATATAAGCTCTTATTACTTACTCTATAGAATCTATACTTACTTAGAATTCTTTCGAATTTAAGTAAGAAGTTCTTTAGTAAACATTATATATATTTCTATTCTATTTCTTAGTATTTCGTAGCTTATCTAGACTAGTTTTCCCTTAGAAAAATCTAATATTTTACATATTAAGTCGATCTTTAGATTCACATCTTTAAGCTATAGTAATTCTAATACTATATTATAGATTCCTGTTACTATAATATCGAACTATATATCCCGAATATAAGATCCGATTCTTAACCTAACTATCTTAGTTTTCTAGTCTACTAATCTCTAATTATAGCCTAATAGTTAAGCGTCTACTACTATTACTTAGTAGATATTGCGCTTCTTCTATAGACTTATTTATATATAGCTTACAAACTATAGCGATATAAAGTTTATAGTAGCTTCTAAATCTATTAATGCTTTAGCCTATTAGTGGCTAATCTTAACCTATACTTAGAGGGTTCTAGCGTACTATATTACTATAAGAGTGTGTTTTTAGTAGTTTAATCTAGCTATTCAAATGCCCTAATACTTATTTAAAAGTCTTTAAGTAGGCTCTTCTATCGATCTTCTAGCTAGAAGACCTACTGGTTTTTTAAACTAGAGCTTCTAGAGTTCTTATTCTTAGTAGGAATCTCTATAACATTATTTTTAAATTTACTAGGATTAACCTAGCGTCCCGGACTTACTTCTAGATTTCTAGCTATAAATTCTTATTATAGTGCCGTGACTTTCTATCGAAGTTCGCGGGGAATATAGCTTTCTTTAAGTATTATATACCCTCTATCTTAGGTGAACCTCGCGTTTATAGGCGGGTGTTCTTATACTATATTAAAATACTTATATCCGGGTCGAGGTATACAATCTAGTATCTACTTAAACTAGCGTATGCGTTTAGTTACTATAACCGGTCGTTCTAAGATAAGGTTATAGATTTCCTTATATAGCTTACTAAAGCTTACCGTGGATCTCTACTATACTTTATATATAGTTAACCTAATTTTAATTTTTTTATAGGTTTACTTTAAACTTAGGTTGTCCTGTCTAGGTTTCTATAAGTTTATATACATCTTAGTATGCTTAATACTATATCTTAGATGGATACCCGCTAGTAATAGTATTTCTTAGTAGTATCTTCACTTCTAGTTCTTCGTCTAGAGCTAGCTCGGAAATTTCTAATTCTTTAGATTTTGTTTCCAAGATTTCTTCAAACGGAGGTTCTTTTTTAGTTAGTTCTAGATTCCATTCCTTAATAGGTATTATTACAATCTCAGCCTATATTTCTTAGAATGCTATTAAATACTATTCTTGCGTTTTTTCTTATTAGGGTCTCTTTTCCATACTTAGTCCTAAAGTCTGGATTATAAGAGATTGAACCTATTTTTTAGCGTTCTATTCTTTTTTAGTAACCTATAATGCTTACTACATCTAGGGTGGTTTTAGGAACTATTCTAATCTATCTTTATCGCTTTAGTGCGTTCGGCACCTATTATTATAGTATATAATATAGAATATTGCATCATAGTCGGTTATAGTGGCCATAAATTATTATATGTTTCTAAAACGATTAGTTTTAGCTAATACTTACTTCTTTTTAAGCTACCTATAGTTCTAAGTAAGGTATTCTAAGCGATTATAATTAAAATATTTTCCTATAAAAAGTTTTTTTCCTAAGGACGCTAATTATTCCTTCTATAATTCTTTCTTTATAAGCTATCCCGGATATTTCTTAGTAGTATCTAATTCTATAGACTAGAGTCTATATAGATTATAGCGTCTCTTCTAAATATTTTTACTTATCTAACCTATAGTAACTAGTGTATTCTTCCCGGTCTTCTCTATATGTCGTTTATATAGGCGATTATTAATTCTAATCGAGGTATTAATTATAGATTAAAGCTCTTCTAGCTATTATCCCGGCACTAAGTTATCCCTAACACCTTCTTTTAATCCTTAGTAGTACTACGCTATTAGGGCTATATCGCTCTAGCTAGTATTAGCTACTACTAGTTAAAACTAAGCAGCGTACACTATAGCTAACCCCTTCTAGGTTAGGCCTATAAGTTCTCTTTTAGTAGTACGTTTGGTGTCGATATCTCTAAATATCTAGCGAATCTTTTTATTACAAACTCAGATCGTAGGAACGGGCTAGAAAGGGTGATTAGTGCTAAGTGTTAGGTGACAACTAATCACTTAACACCGCTAAGACTAGAGGTAATTAGTGGGATTAGTGCGATTAGAACTAATTACACTAATCCGAGGAATTATAGAAGGAACTCTCTATATATAAAAAACACTATTCTTGTTTATTAGAACGGTCTGCTTAACTTAAATAAGAATCCCGTATTCTTTATTACTAGATCTAATCTCACTACGTGATATTAATCCTTACTCTTATTAACTATATCTTAGCACTGTTCTCTTTCTCCTTAATTAGGACCCTAATCTTTATAGTAACTTCTATTACCCTGTGATAACGCCTCGTTATACTTTTCCTTAAAAGATTCTATCTTTACAAACATAGCCCTTATTTTAGACTCTCGATTGGATTTCGAATTTTTTAAGAAGTTCTTAAGATACGGTTAAATCTATCTAAATGCTTTTCCCCGAAGGTAGAAGACTATAAATATAACTTTATAGTCCGTTTAGAAATATACTTAGTTATACTAGATATATAGATTATACTAGAGTAGGAATATCTCTAGTTTGCCTCTATCCCTATAGTATTCGTCCGGAGTTTTAACTTTAATAGGTTTATTATTAGAAGAGATCCTTATAATCTAGCCTCTAGATTATTCTATAATAGATCCTATAGTAAAAATCTCGATATATTAATCTTAAGTATTCTATGAAGTTAGTGCTTGAAGTATAATAAAGATTACTATAAAGATTAGGGTTCTAATTAAGAAGAAAGGGAATAGTGCTAAGATATAGTTAATAAGTTAAGAATTACTATTACGTAATGAGATTAGTTGAAGTTATAAAAAATACCAGATTCTTATTTAAGTTAAGCACGCCGTTCTAATAAATAAAAATAGTACTATCTATATACATAAGCCCTCGGCTTGTATCTTTGTACCGTAATTCTCTTAATATAGTTTTTCTTAGTAGAATTGTCTGTACTATATATTGATTCTCTTAAAATAATCTTTCTTAGCAGAATCATCTATATTATATAGTGATTCCCTTAATTTAGTCTTTCTTAGTAGAATTATCTGTATTATATTACGTGCTTTCCTAGAAATTATTTTCTAGAAACTTTTTCCTAGGAACTCTTTCCCGGGAAAATAACTGGGTTTATAATAAGCGGCGCCCCATGCTTTTATTTATAATAATTAGTTTTTTTAGATTAAATCTATATCCTAATACTTAATTCTAACTCTTTTACTTCTAATTAACTTTTACTAACCGCCTGTTGTTTATACTAGCTATACTTTCTACTTCTATAAATATATTTTAGCTTTATGACTATCTAGCTTTTATAGTACCGCTATAAGTATATATATATTAGAGGTATAGAACTTACCCACTACACTATCGCATCGATTAAAAGGTATAGTATCCAAGCTCTTCGAGCTTGGATCGAGCAAGTTACTATATATAACCGTAACAACTCGCTCTTCTTTCTAGAACGCATGTCTCCATGCGGTATATATAGCGATCTCTAGCAGCTACGGTGCATCTAATTAGGATAAGTAGACTTTCACGTGTATAATGCATCTTAGCCGCTCCTATGCCGCCTTCTGCATGCGCTAGCTCGTCACTAGACTAATATCATGTTCACTACGCGCCTCAGCCCTAACTGCGCCGATCCGGTCGTGCCGGTACATGCTAGCTAGATGCCGGCTGAAAGCTATCCACGAGCAAGCGAGTCGATCCCGCTAGGATTCGAACTCGGGCCCATAGGCGAGCTTGGACACTCTATTAGAGATATGGAACTTGCCCACCATACCACCACACCGACTAAAAGATACAGTATCTAAGCTCGAAGAGCTTGAATCAGGCAAGTTACTACATATGGCCGTGACAATGCGCTTTTCTAGCTTTTTATACTGCTTGTTTCTATAATAATAAGATTAAGGCTCTATACTACTCGCTAAATTATATAAAAGTGTAGTTAGTAAATGTAAGAACTAAGGTGGGGCTTAGATAGCTTTACTTAGTTCTACTAAGCTAGAATAGGACTAGTCTAGCTTAGTCAGCGGAAGTATAAGTATTTCCTATTTAGGAAAAAGTATAGAATATAAATAAGAAGGAATAATAATATAGTATAGTATTACTATTGTCTTGTCTTGTCGTTTTTTCTTCTCTTGGAGAGAGAGAAGAGGTCTTATATATATGTAGAAGGCTATCTAGAACCTTCTATAGACTTAATAAGCATTAGGTAATATTACGTAATAGATAGAACATTCTAGAATCTTCTACTTATAAATCAATCTAGGCTAGCTATAAAAGCTTAGTTTAGTAGAAAATACTTGTTTCTTTACAGTAAATACTAGTTCGAATTAATTTTTGTAAAGATTGGATGTAGATAACAATAATAATAGTAAACACTACATGCGGTGGACAGAAGTATAGAAGAAGAATATTTAATATTAGTAAGAATAGTTATCTTTTCTCTAAGATTCTATGTGTAAGCTACTATTGTATAGATATCTTAAGTTATTAATACTGCTAAAAAGCACTTTTGATAAAGAAAAGAAAAATCAGAAAGCCAAGTTTAATCAGATTACATGCTATCTAACATTCTACTAGCTATTCTATTATAATAATATTTCTTACTACAGAATTATATTTATAGGCTAGTAGAATCAATATCTAGAAGAATAAAAGAGTATAGAGATAATAATGGCATTATAATAAGAGATTAGAAGCGCGAAGTAGTGCCTGCTACCGTAGAGCTATAAGGAAACAAGTATTTTCTACTAAACTAAGCTTTTATAGCTAGCCTAGATTGATTTATAAGTAGAAGATTCTAGAATGTTCTATCTATTACGTAATATTACCTAATGCTTATTAAGTCTATAGAAGGTTCTAGATAGCCTTCTACATATATATAAGCACTCTTCTCTCTCTCCAGAGAAGAAAAACGACAAGACAAGACAATAGTAATACTATACTATATTATTATTCCTTCTTATTTATATTCTATACTTTTTCCTAAATAGGAAATACTTATACTTCCGCTGACTAAGCTAGACTAGTCCTATTCTAGCTTAGTAGAACTAAGTAAAGCTATCTAAGCCCTACCTTAGTTCTTATAGAGCCGCACTACTAGCTAGAATCTAGTAATAGAACTAGCGGTAGGTAGGTCGGTTTTATAGTAGCATCAAATTAAATGTTTTAAGTGCTGCTTTCCGTGATTTATTGGGAAAATTCTATGGTGATGGCGCGGAGCGGCTATTGCTCGGTTCGGCCACCTTCAATCCAGATGGCCGTTGGGCGCTGCGCTCATTCCCCGCCGACGCGCAACCCGCAATCATTACACCTTCGCACCCCACCGCCAGGCCACCGACATCTGACAGTCTCCAACCCTCCGCATCTCCGTCGAGAGACCTCGTCGGACCCCGGCATCCAGCAACAGACGCCTTGCGGCAGTGCGAGAGCAGCCTTTTGCCGGAATGCGGGCGAGAAAAATACTACAGGAGCGGCACATTGAGCGGAGGGAGCGGAGCGAGGGAAGGCACACCTTGCGCAGTCTCTGCCTCCCTCATGCGGCATACGGCTTCTTCGCGACGACAGAACAGGGCAGCGCGATACTCGCGACATGCGAGATGAAGGCGATGACAGGCTAGGGGACTGGACGAGGCGGTAGCAGCAGAAGACGAGCCTCACATCAAGCCGGCAAGACCTCCACACTCGCACCTTCACCCTCCTCAGCGAGAATGCCACGCACTCAACTCCTGCGAAACATACCCAGATCCATTGCCAGGACCCCCGCAATATGGCCCAAAAAACAGCTTGAATCGGGTTGCGCATGGAACAGACTTTTAGCAATACGTCTCGAACCATAACCGTGCGCTGAACTTTGGTCTGCAAACTATCAGCGACCCCAGGTTGCACGCTCTTGAAGGCTCCCGATCCTCGCGGCTCATCCAACCCGAAAGGGTTTTCAATATACATCAAACACGTGAAAGGCAATCGAACTCTAGGGTCCCCAGAGTGCTGCCGCGGCATGGTCGAGGCATGCCCTTCGGAAAGCTTCCGAGTCACTTCAGGATAAGCTAACGTAAGCGACAGGGTAATGCAACAGACGGTGTAATGCAACAAAAGTTTGTCTTGTCGGCAGCGTTACATAAGGCCGATTAGCGGGGCTTTAAGATCATGTTCTCCAAGTCGAGTATCGACTGATAGCTGGACCATCGTGTCATCACATTCAGACGCCACCAGCTCGCTGCACGTAACCAAAACTTGGAATAGATCCGAGAACCTCCCCGGATCATGCTTATCTTCGGGCTAAACAAGTCTCTACATTACTTCCGACCGCGTAACCCGCGCTCATCTGTAATACAAGCCTAGAAGCTGCAAAAGTCTCAGCGCCTGTTCCTGTTTGCGTTTCTCTTCTTGCTCCCTGGCGTGATGTTGAAGCGCAGCTTTCAGATAGAGCGCGCTGATAACGGCTTCCTGCCTCTCCTGTTCCTCTTGCTGCAGTCGCTGCATGAGAATTGCTTCTAGGGTGTCCCGCTGCTGGGCGTCTTGAACCTCTTGCTGAATCTGAGAGAGTGCTTGGATCCAGTCTTCAACTGACAGGTCATCCCCGTCGCTGTCCTCTTCATCCGCGTCGGTTGTTTCGGGCGGTGATTGGCTCAGGGTTTGAGGCTTTGTTGGACTTGTTGTTGGCGGTGGAGCGCGCACCAGAGGCTCGTCGTATTCTAACAAGTCGTCGAGTCTTTTGTGATGGCCATGTTAGCTAGTATCGAATCGCTGCCAGCAATAATCTGGTGGCTTGAGTAGATTAACAATTGTGTAACTAACCTGATATGAATCACAGCCAACCTTGTCACTGCGTCATGTGAGTTTTGGAAGGTCGCAACCCCTGACCATTGCATGATCAAACCCAGATCTGTGCCAAATGCATAGCTGCCTTCAACACTCAATACGACATCTGATTGTATTTGCATAACTGATTGGCCTATAGGAATGCGAATGACGTCCCACCAGTAGTCTTTCAGTAGTTTGTGCGGCAGCGACTCCTCCGTCATGGAAATCGAGTCGAATGTGTCTTCCCGGTATCTCCCGGTGAAGAAGGCCTTCTTGTCATGTAATGTACCTAGCGCTACACGTAACCATCCGATGCCGTCATTGTGGAGCTTCTGTTGATCCGTATCACTTAGCGCTGGCGAGGACTGGATGTCAAGAGCGATCGTTATGGCATAGTGGCCGGGCTTAGCACTGGTCAGAAATCGGGCGTGGGAGTCGTTACCGTGGAGGTGGAGCACTCGGAAGTGCTTGACCTCGGCAATCTGGCCCTGAGTTCCATCCCCTTGGGGAACTTCTTGAATGGTCCAGTTCACCTTTGTCCTTGAAGGGTTATATTCCGGGTTGACGACATCCCTTGGCGGCGTCAGATCTTCTTGGCATATCATGTGCGTGCTCAAGATATGGCTGACTTTGTGATCTGCTTTATGCTCCAGGGAGACCCTGCCGTTCTGGAAACAGTCTATACAGAGATCGTAGTCATAGCATTGAGTACACTGAACACGAGGTTGAGAACAACGTATCGAGTTCGTGCACCCGTCGCACTTCGCTGATTCCATGCGCGAAGCGTCATCTACCTCAGAAAGGACAGGGACTGCCGAGGCCAAGCTGCTATTGGCTGTGCTTGCGAGTGATGCCTCCGACCGGTGCCGCTCTGGTAGTGCAGATGACCTCGCGCTAGACTGAGGCTCATTCTCAGTCCGGTATCCACTTGGTGGAGCGCTTCGCGGGGTGGGCCGCTGTTCCATACGCGGCTGATTCATGGACAAGTCTTCTCTGGAATACGCCGGGTTAACCGAAGGATAAGACCTTCCTTCTGACGAAGTTGGCGGACCATAAGACATGCTGCTTTGTTGTCTCATTTGTTCATTTTCCTGCATTGCGCTACCTTGATAGTCTGCAGATCGTTGCGCGTATGAAGGTGCTGTAGATGGTGTAGCTTGTTGTGGTCTGGGTCGATGGGACATGTATTGCTGGTTCGCAGAAGGAGTAAGGCCCGTTTGCACTGGGACATTCGTTGAGTGACTGGCATAGGTCGTCCTCAACATGTCCACACCGTATCCATCATCTGGATACGGTGGCATATGTGGTGCAGAAAATTCATGAGAAGTTGAATAATGGAGACTTGGATTTGAAAAACGTGGCGCTCCACCGGCAGGAGCTCGCGAAGTGAAATCGTGAAGTGGGTAATTCGGGGAAGCGGCAGGCGTGCTTGGTACTTGTCTCGGACGGTTCGTTTGCGAGGACCCTGCACTTGTCAGTACATTCTTGACTTGATCCGGGAGTTATTTTCAAGCAATACCGTTATGACGGGTTCGATTAGTTGTTAGAGTCACGAGTTCCAGGATACTGGCCAAGACAGGCAGCCAATTCTGGTCACTTCCATCCCTGAACTTGCAAATTCCTTTATGGTGCGCGTTCAGTCAGTACGAAACCACTTCATTCGGAAGATTGAGGACAGCGGACCCTCGGTCAACGATCTGTCGAGAACCTGTTAGCTTGAATACGGAGTTCCCAAAGCTCCTCATACCACTCGTGGCCCTAAAGGTATCGTCTCGTAGAATGAGTAGATCCTCATTTCGGCGCAGATGTTGGAAAATCGGTTGGACGTCTGAAAAAGGCCGTCGCTGTTTCTCTTCAAGCTCTTTATTAGGTCATGGTTGAGGATCTGCCATCCAGGAATAACAGCACGTGCAACTGATGCGGCGACCTGCCCGATGCTCGCCATTCCTGATCCTTGATGAGGGGTTCCTAGAAATATAAATTCCACGGTAGCTATGCGGATTGGTTTGAACTGTAGGTTGAACTCGGCTTCCACGAGCGCCTAGTGTGATCAGCTACAATAATTTCGAGTGCTTAGGCTCGTTCATCTTCATTCACTTACCGATTTAACCACAATGCCTCCTAATGAGTGACAAATCCATATTATTTTCCGTCCCTACCAGCTACGATCAGCTTCTTGTTCCCCTTACCGAAACGCTGTCGAACTCTTATACCTCATAGCCACGCCGCACATCTTTGACGCGATTCAGCAAGGTATGCGCATAGTCGAATATGTCCTGAGTCTGAAAGGAAGTGCTGGCGTTGTACCCGTACGTCCAGATTCGGGCGTTGATCCGTTGCGCGTGATTCTTGATTTGATCGGGGAGAAGGTCGCGAAACCATATACAGCTCGTTTCGGGATGCTGCCATGTCTTTGTGGGTCCACCATTCAATCCATGTAGAACGAACATCCTTAGGCGAAGAATTGATTAGCCAGGAGCTCGGGAGCCGCGTCCTGCTTGAGCTGGCAGCAAGATCTATAATTGACTGATATTGAATCAAAGGAAATACCACATGGCATACTCGCAGGTGCAGGGCTCATTCTCATTCTCAGGATATACCAGATAGAGTCCTGGCTCAGTTTGCTCCGCAAAGCGCACATGTCTGTTTGTTGAAACCCTAAACTTCAAGCTGTCAGCCTTGTGGCTCTGCTCAAACCAAGGGAAGGCGCTAACCATGATGGAAGAAGCGAGCGTTGAACAAGAGGACAAGAGAGCTGTGCAATGAAAAGAAAGGTGCAGTAAAATCCCGCTGTCCTATGTCCATGCTATATCCGGGCGCGTGAAGGGAGCCAGTTTGAAGCTTGGAGACACGAGAGACAGAAGGGAGTAGCAGCTTCTAATATTAACCTTGTGAGGCGCATATCTGCCTTTCGAAATCGCGATGGCGTCCCTCGTTAGCAAGAAACACAAGGGACCGCAGATGCTGGCCGGCTGCGCTCCCTGCTTCCCGCTCTGCAGCCCACCACTTCATGTTACGGTACTGAGTCAAATTAACTCTGCTATTCGCTGTATGCCGCAGGAACACAGCCAGCCCGCACTTGGGGGCCCCCTTGCAGGTGGCTTTTGTGAAAATGGTCTTTTCAAGCGAAAGACTCAGCCACCAATACTTGGTGATGCTCATTCACCAATCCCTTCACTTCGGCGGACCGTGCCGAGGTGCCCTGTGCTTGTGGCGTTTTGAGAGGTGCAAGGAAGTTGAGATGCTTGATGCTGCGAATGCTGTTCCTCACACACGATCGGGTTTAGACAAGCCAAATACGGGGTTGACAGACGCGAACAGAGATTTCCAAGGCAGCAGCCGTGGACGAATCGAAGCTGAAACGAAGTTGGGCAACCATAACCGAGCCCTAAGGAGCCAAATGGGCCTTCACAGCATGCCACGTGTGCGTGGCGTGCTCAGGCTGCTCAGCCTTGTGCTTGGGCTGCTCAAGGCTGCTTAGGCGCTACTCAGGGGTTAATGCTGCAACTGCTCACTGCAGGCCCGAAGACGGAAATGGATTCTGGCAAGGCCCTGTGTCTGGCACACCGTCGAGGTAGATGTCGTCGCTTAACGTACGCGACGGTGTGATGCAACTGACCACGTCTTCCAACATAATTATAGAAAAATGTCACGGTGCTGGGGCGTGATATACGACCGCTTGTCAACTAGTTGGACGTGAACTCCAGAGTCGCTTGTACAGCAGCTCATTCCTCTCTTTGTAGAACGTCTTCATATTGCAGCTAGCAAATTGAGCTGCTACGCCCCTTGCTTCCGCCACAGTCACACCGTCGCTTACCTTACTGCCTAAGCTCTCAGCCTTGCTGTCGGGTTCCATTCTAAAGCCTTATCGCATCCTCTGACTTTGCGGGAAACGCAGACATCAACTGTCCATTGTATTTTCGTCTGTTGAACATCTCCCATCTCTGCTGCTTCTAATCCATCTTTTCTGCTGTTTATGCGTCTGTCATCACCCCCTAGCCGAACGGAATGGGCAACTCCCACTCCAAGGCTGATGGGACGTCGTCTCAGCGTGGTGGCTCGCGGACTGCTCAATTCTTCCAGGATGAAGGCATTGCCATATCCAAGGACCCAGGAAGTGGAGAGGGTGCGGTCATCTCTTCGGCAGTCAAGGAGCACGTGGGATCGCAACCAGACGTACCTCCCTAATACAGCCATGTTCAGAGCTCGAGCCAGCAGCCAAAGACCCTTCCAATAAGGCTATCCTACTTGCTACAATGGAAGAAAAGGAACGCCGCCCCTCAAAGTACTCCGGATCTCCCTTCAGATTTCACTTCGGTAACTCCAAATGATGCTTCTTCCCAAGATGTGGTACGACCCACAGCCGTCCGCTCTCGATACACGCCGCCAAATCATCTTCCCACGTCCACTCCTCTCAGTGCTCATTGTACTTCCCTTCTGCGAGATGTGCAAGCCTCGCCCGTCGGTTCTCGAAGTAGCCGGAGCTCTCTTCAGCATCCTTCCCGATGGCACCCACTGGACCTTCTTTTTCCCGAGAGGTTTACCCTGCATCGCCCGCCACCTCAACACGTAGCTCAAGGTTCTCCTCAAGATACATTTCAATACCACTAAGTGATCCTGCCTCTTCTCGACGCGTCTTCGGCTCGTCCATCGCCTCGTCAAGCGCACCAGCGTTTTCTACAACGAATACTTCCATAACTTCTGGTCTACGTTCTCCTTCTTCTCGACCCATTTCTCCAGGCTTTAGTGTCAGCTCTCGAGAGCACCTTGATCGAGCGTTAGCAGTAAGACTGCAACTAGAGGAGGTGGTCGCCGTCGAAGCTCTTGATGTGCCACAGATTACAATCAGCACTAATCCCTTCCGCCCCCGCACGTTCTCCACCTCTTCTGTACCGAACCGCCATGGTGGAGGCCAGCCATCTGAGCATTGATGGCTTAGGACTCTGAACAATGAGCACTTCAGTGGAGAACAGAATGGCCAAACGTGTCCTCAGCATAATTGGCGATGGGACGACGAAGAGGACGAGCAACTAGCAATGACACTCCAACGAGCCGAGTACGAAAGCGCAGCCCATGGACTTCTTTCACAGGAAGCTAATCAGAGAGAAGATCACGACTACGCACTTGCTCTCCATATGCAGCAGGAAGGTCAAGAGCTCCAAGCCGTAACCCGCAGCTGCGTTGTCTGTGGCGACGACACACCAATTTCAGAGCTCCCTGCCCTGGTGAGCTGTAATCACGAGCCCCGGACATGATCCGAGTGCTACCAGAACTGGATCTCATCCGAGTTCGACAGCAAAGGCTGGAAACGGGTTGCATGTCCGGAGTCAGGTTGCGACGTACTGCTTCAGCACGTCGAGCTCCAGGCATATGCCACTCCTGAAGACTTCCAGAAGTACATCTGCTCCAGCTTTCACACTCCACCCCCGACGACTAATTCACTCCACAGATTTGACGCCCTCTCCGCTCGCGAAGCTATGAATGACGACCCCAACTTCCGCTGGTGTCGCGGCCCCAACTGCAAATCCGGCCAAATCCACTACGGCGGGCCCTCCGACCCGATCTTCACCTGCAGCGAATGCGGGTTCAAAGTCTGCGTTGTGCACGACGGAACGTGGCACCAGGACGAGACGTGCGAGGAGTACAATTACCGTGTGAATGGACGGAAAGAGCAGGATCAGAGGAGCCAGGAGCAGGCGAGTCAGCGGCTGGTAGAAAAGCTGACAAAGAAGTGTCCGGGGAAGGGTGTAATTGGAATATCGAGAAGAATGATGGATGTGATCATATGACTTGTGAGTAACTGATCCAATGATATGTTGCTCGAGAAGGGGTGCTGATTTGTGTGTGGCAGGCTTGAAGTGTAGGTATGAGTTTTGTTGAGTTTGTTTGGCGGATTACAACGCTATCAGGAGGAACGGCAATTCGGCACATACCAGAGGTTGCAAGTATCATGCGTAAGCACCTGAGGTTCTAGTCTGTACATAAGGCGAGCTCTCTGCCCAGAACTTCTCCATGCCTTTCGGCCAGCCTTGCAGCCTCGCTCTCTCAGTGCGGCGGCATACAGCACACGGCACGTCTCGGGGCTTCGAAAGCGCTCCGCCAGTATATCCATCTCGGACGCTGATATGACGCAGACTCCGAGTCCGACTCGCCTCACCCGTACGAGCCGTTTCTTACCCTCTCACCTTATCAATCTCTTTCGGCCAAGCGAACAGCCGCACGCTAGTCACTCCACATTGCAGCTAACCGAATTTAACCTCACTGGAACTATACGAAGGAGGGGTTTTTACCGAACAAGGGGTGCCGCTTGGCACCACCGTCACCACTAGAGCTCCATCCCATCAACCACCATCTCTACTAGTTTGTTTGAATCGTTAACTAAAGCCTATATTCGTCATAGATGCCTTAAAAGCCTTAATCCTCCGTCCGCAAGGCCCGAAAGTCTAAAGGGCGCGCCCCTTATGTTATAAAAACGCCTTGTCTCGCGAGTACCCTCCTACCCTTCGTGCCTTTATCCTTAGAGCAGTTTATTATAGCATCACATAACGGCAGCTAGCTAAGGACATAGGCCTATCTAATAGAGTTATCTGCCAGATAGTTATAAGAGCCGAAAAACGCGTAGAGGCAGCTAGTCTACTAATCTAGGACGATTATAACTACCAAACCGACACTCTTGGTCAAGGTCGTTCTAAGCTCTTGGATAGGGAGCAAGAACAACAGCTAATTGAGGCTGTGATAAAGGATAGGGAGCACCGATATATGCCTACGCATATCTTAATCCAAGTCCAGATCTAGGAGCATGCCGGTATACCCCAAATCTCTCGAACCACCTTACAGAATACCCTCTACGATAGCGGTCGTGCTAAGAGAGCTGGTGGATGGAAGTTCTATCTCTCCCCTAAGATGAAAGAGGCTCGATATTAATGGGCGCTTCTCTATAACCCTGATCCTACCCCTACTCGGCCAGCATTCGATTGGACGACCGTGGTATTCATAGATGAAACGCTAGGCAAGGTCGGCCTTATCTCTAGCTACTACCGCGCGTAGTGTCTTGTCGAAGAGACCTATCATCTAGACGTTAAGCGCACGAAGACGAGCAACTACTCCGAGGTTTAGTTTTAGGCTTACTTTACGTATAGAGCTAAGGGTCCTTGCCACGTTTATTTTAAGGAGATAGAGGAGGAGGTAAAGGAGGCTATAAAGCATCTCTCTATCCGAAACGAGGCACGGCAGGGTAAATATAACACCAGATTAATAGTAGCGAGTAACGCTTATTAAGCTCTTTATATGATGAACGAGCCTACAGTCAACCGCGTTGGTCGACGCCTTCCATATAACCAGCTTGCGAAGCTCGATACCGAAAAGCCTCTTAAACGCGGCGATTGGTAAAGGAGAGGTATTGATGGCTATTATTACAAGCAGCTTGTGCTATGGCCGAAGCTCTTCCCTTTTTATAGAAGCTTGTAAGAGAGTGGTCGTTAGATCGTTGTCCTTAAAGATGGAGCACCTACGCATACCAGCCAGTTTGATAGAGAGTTCTTTTTATATAGCGATATCGTGAAGATCTTATGGCCTAGTAATTCGCTAAATATCAACGCCGCAGAGCACGCCTGGCCTTAGATGAGGAAGCAAATAGGCTGGCACTTTAAGCTAAGCAAAACAAGGGAGGAATGCGCGCAGCAATGGCGTCTTAAATGGGACGAGGTGCCTATTAAAGCTATTAATAAGTGGGTATCACGAATATCTAATAAGATCCGCAAGATCATCCAGCAACACGGCGACAATAGCTTTAAGGGGTAATTCAGCCTATCCATAGATTGAAAACACTATAAATCTGCTATACAAACTGTCTATCTACCACGTGGTTGAGCCTCGTTTTCGGTGCTCGATTTGGTGATGGTGGTGCCAAGCGGCACCCCTTGTTCGGTAAAACCCCCTCCTTCGTATGGGTGTCCATTGAAAGGTGTGGCACACAGCTCGCAGTCTGGCGGGAAGACTTCGCTGACGACTGCACGAGACATCTCGCTGGAGACATCACGAACGCGCGAGTCTCCGGTCGAAATGCCTGGCCACCGCAGACTTGCGGAGCCGGACGCCTGGAGCGCTGGCTGACCCGCTCTCCCGTCCTCGAGATGCGCACGCAATGCAGACGATGTCACACATCACGATCCTGAGGCGGCTGATTGTCGGCAACCGGCACTGTTGCGGGACATTTTCGGGTACAATAGGCCTCGTTCCTCTTCCGCATGATCGGGCAACCTTAACGCGGTTCCTGCATGCACCAGGGCTTGGGGCGCACAAATGCGAGCAGTGTTACAAATGGAAGCTAAGGTTGGCAAGTCTATGATAAGGTTTGGGTTGGTTGTGCAGCTTGGAAGTGTCATAGGCAAAAGCAAGCGGAGTAGTCAAAGGAGGATGGCTCGTACTGAAAAAACGGAAATCATCACCCGTAGGCTGATCTCGGCTTTTGAGAGCAGCCCGCTCCCCAGCAGAATGACTGCTCTAGCTGCGGCCCAAATAGTCTGGAGGAACTCCGGGCTAGCTTCGGATGAATAGCTTTCCACCTGCAGTCGGCGGTTGGCTTGATGTAGTGGCCCAAGCTCAAGGTGTTGGCGCGAGTAAACTCAAAGCAGCGACCGCATTGAAATTATGGACGTACACATGCAGTACACAGACCCGGTCTTTGGCGGCTCTTTCTCCGCATTCTGGTTCTCCGAGGTTTATCCTCAAGCGAACCCCGTGTGGTTCCTGCACTCGGCAGCGAGATCCTGGCTCTCCAACTCTCCTTCCACCACTAAAGAACCCCACACGCGCAATGATGCAGCGTTTATACGAATCTTGTCAACGCAGTTCTGCCCGCCCCGCACACTACAGCATCCTCGTGCGGCTGGTGGTCAGCGTCCGGCCATGTGCAGGGGTTTCAGTGTTCGGCACAGTTGCTGATTGGTACGAAAAGTGTAGATCAAGGGGATTAGACTCGTTACGTAGATGCTCCAAAAAGCCTCTTTAGGGCTATTGCACGCTAACCATCGGCCGAAGGAGGACGCTGTTCTTGTAGTTACTTTTTGCGCCGAGAGGGGCGACTGGACCTCTCCGCTGACGGGAGAAAGTATAAGAGGGATCCCCCGTGCGACATGAGTAGTATCCAAGCAGTCCACAATGGAGTTTTCTTGGAAGACGCAAGCGTTCATCCTTCTCCAGGGTCTGTCATGTGCCTTTGGTCAAGCATGGGATCGCTCTCTGTACGCGAGTAGCCCTCCCGTCTACCCATCCCGTGAGTGCTGCTTGACTTTTCTCTGCGACATGCACTTCTATCAAGCTGCGATCATTGGTTCGGTTTGAAAAGGATCTCAGCTGACAGACTGTCGCAGCAAACACTGCCGGCCTTGGAGGTTGGGAAGACGCCCTATCTCAAGCAAACAGCTTCCTTTCCCAGTTGACGCTCGACGAAAAAGTGCAAATCGTCACAGGCACCCCGGGCCCGTGCACTGGTAACATTGGACCTATTGCACGCTTAGGCTTCAGTGGACTTTGCTTGCAGGATGGACCTCTCGCTATTCGACAAGCCACCTATGCGAGGTATGTGAACACCTTGGCGTTCTGATGTGGCGACAAGCTGATGGGCCCGTAGCGTCTTCCCTGCTGGATTGACCGCTGCAGCGTCGTGGGATAAAGGCTTGATCCACCAGCGAGGTGTCTACCTGGGCGAGGAGTTCCGTGGAAAGGGCGCACATATCGCACTCATGCCTGTTGCAGGAACTTTGGGTCGATCCGCCACTGGAGGCAGGAACTGGGAGGGTTTCTCTCCAGATCCCTATCTCACCGGCGTTGGTATGGACTTAACTATCCGTGCCGTGCAATCTACTGGTGTCCAAACGACCTCCAAGCATCTCGTCGGCAACGAGCAGGAGACACAGCGGAATCCAAGCACGATCTTTCCCGATAATACCACCGCCTCTAACATCGCTGGCCCGCCTCCCGGTGTCGGTGGTATTACTATCGAAGCTGTATCCTCCAACATCGACGATCGGACAATGCATGAACTGTACCTCTGGCCATTTGCGGATTCCGTGCGCGCCGGAACTACTAGCATCATGTGTTCCTACAACCGCATAAATGCGTCTTATGGCTGCGAGAACTCAAAAATCCTCAACGGGATACTCAAGGATGAGCTTGCTTTCCAAGGCTATGTCATGTCGGACTGGGGTGCGACACACTCTGGTGTCTCCAGCGTGCTGGCAGGCCTAGATATGGTAAGTAATGTTCTTCTCATCAAACTTGAAAGCTCTCCGCAGTCGATGGTATTCATTTCACTCGCATGCGGCATTCCTAGCTTTGCCTACTTTGGTACTTTGACGGCGCTAACTTGCTCTCCAGACCATGCCTGGAGGGATTGGCTTCACCAGCGATGTGCCTTCTTATTGGGGAGCAAATCTCACTGGCGCTATCCAAAACGGATCCGTTCCAGAAGCTCGACTCGACGACATGGTCCGCAGAGTGATGACGCCATATTTCTATCTAGGACAAGATAGCGATTTCCCGCCGGTTGACCCTTCATCTACAGACGCCAGCATTTTCAGCTTGTTCGCGCCGCCAGATACTTGGAGGTACGACTACAATCTTACTGGGCCATCCAACGTTGACGTTCGTGGCAATCACGCGCAACTCATCCGAGAACTCGGCGCTGCCGGCACTGTGTTGCTCAAGAACGTAAACAATGCTTTGCCGCTCCGTAACCCGCAGAACATTGGCGTCTTTGGAAACGATGCTGGCGACTTCCTGAACGGTCTCTACTCTCTGACTTTGAGCTTCGGTGGTGATTACGAGTTTCAGACCCAGGCTGTAGGTGGTGGCTCTGGCACGGGCCGCTTCACCTATGTTATTCCCCCACTCGACGCTATCAAAGCCCGGGCAAATCACGCGTCTCCAGATGGTGCTCTCGTACAATATATCCTGAACAACACCTTGATACTGCAACCGGACGGCCTTAGCACTCTTCTTCCTAGACCTCCTGAAGTCTGCCTCGTTTTCGTGAAAACCTTTGCAACCGAAGGGTTCGACCGCACGACCCTCGAACTTGGCTGGAACGGCACTGAAGTGGTTAACACTATCGCCCGGACATGCAACAACACTATTGTTGTAACCCACTCCGGCGGTCTCAATATTCTTCCGTTCGCAGATAACCCCAACGTCACCGCTATCCTCGCCGCACACTTTCCAGGTCAAGAAAGCGGAAACTCTATCGTCGATATTCTCTACGGCGACGTTAACCCCTCCGGCAAGCTTCCTTACACTATTGCGCGCAACGCTTCCGACTATAATGCCCCGATTACGAATTCTACCGAGTTGCTGACTACGAGGGATCCGAATGCGTGGCAGGCCGACTTCACGGAAGGTTTAATGATCGACTACCGCCATTTCGACATGGCTAACATCACGCCACAATACGAATTTGGCTTCGGGCTGAGCTACACTACATTTGATATTAGCAATATATCCGTTACGGCTTTGACGGACGGCCCCGTGTCAGCACTCCCACCACCTGCGGAGATACAGCCAGGTGGCAATCCGACACTTTGGGACGCGCTCTATCGCGTCACTGTTGTTGTCTCTAACACCGGAGATGTTGGCGGTGCTACCGTCGCACAGCTCTACCTTGATATGGGCAGTGGAGCGCCGGAGGGAACGCCGGTCAGGGTGCTGAGAGGCTTTGAGAAAGTCAGCGTGCAACCGGGAGAGAGTACAGAGGTGGCGTTCGTACTGACTAGGAGGGACATAAGCTATTGGGACATAGGGGCGCAGAACTGGAGGATTGCAAGTGGGGAAATGACGGTCAGTGTTGGGTTGAGCTCGAGGGATTTGAGACAGGAGGTAGTGTTGACGGTGTTGTGAAGGGCTGAAGGGTGGATAGTTGATAGGATCAAAGCGGAATGCTGCAAAATGTTAATATAAAAGCTAGTTGGGTATTGAAGCCATAGCTGGCGGTCTGCTCCGTGAATCATATTAGAGTACGGACAAGACGCTATCAAACTTGGTACTTGTTGGGTTTTGAGATGCCGACGAGTTGATCCGCCCCGATGACTTCTACAACTTCGACTGCAGTGAATAACGACGACCGCGCACACCACTCTCATCACAGAAAATCATACCTATCCTTAGGTTCCGACCCCACGATAGACGGTAGCGAGCCCGCAACACCTCGCTTCAACATACCACAGTTCAATCCCGAATCTCTCACTACCCCGCAGGAAGTTATCAAACTAACATCCCGCCTCTTCACCGAGTCCACCTCATCGCCTGGAGTGGATCGATCTCGTGGGTATAGCATTCGCTCCCTTGAGGAGCATTTGTTATTGAGTTGATAGCTCGCAGGATTCTGGTGTCACGGTAAGCTTGCATCTCATAGAGTTTGGCTTCGGAACGGATGCTGTTAAGCTCCGCTTGGCTGGTGATAAACAGGCGGTCGGAATGAACAATTGCATGAACAGGCGAAGCGGCGGGAGTAGGAGTTTGGCAGTGTAATCGTGGCGTATCCACAGGCAAGAGCGAACGGGAGACGGACCTGTATCCAGTTCTTGTCGCCCTTATGGTTCTATCATTTCATACTCAAACAGCAACAACCCCTAAAGTCAATCATCAACAGCTCAACGGCTTTACTCACGACTCTTTCTGCACTCTTCATTCCGGCCGCTGGAAGGCACCATCATTATGCAAGGTCTTTGGGAAAGTGCTCGCCTTGTGCACGCTTTTGAGTTCGCGGAGATGGCCGTAGCACTTGTGACATCTATGCACCTCACCGCTGACCACATTGCACTTGGACTCAACAACGGTGTCATCTACCTTTGCGATACAGAAGGGTCCAATCAAAGAAGACTTGATGGCCATTCAGAAGCAGTATGGGCTCTTACCAGCTGCGATAGCTTCGTGATCAGCGGCTGCAGTAGTGGAGAAATCAAAGTTTGGGACGTATTTCTTGGGTTAGTGGGCGTGCTTAAAGAAGCTTGATTAATAGAGATTCATCTAACACCTTCTTGGATAGGAAATGCATTCAAACACTTCACGGTCACAGTTCAACCGTTCGATGCTTAAGGGTAGCAGATACAGGCAAACTAGTCTCAGCTTCACGAGATATGACACTCAGGATATGGGACATGAGAACCGGTGTCTGTCAGCACGTTCTCGAAGGGCATACTGGTCCTGTCCGGTGTCTGGAGCTCAACGGCGACGTTATTGTTTCTGGAAGCGATGACGCATCTGTTCGTGTGTGGAGCGTTTCCAGTGGCAAGCGTCACCGAACGTTGCACGGCAACACCGCCGAAATCTTCGATGCCGCCTTCGATGGTGAAAAGGTGGTGACTGGAGGTGTTGACGCCTCCGTCAGAGTATGGAACGCTGACAACGGGTGAGGCTCATCACTGCCTTATTTATGAGCACAATGCTGATTTATGCAAGGGACTTGTTAAGATCTTTATCCGGTCACACAGCCCCAGTGAACCACGTATACATTCAAAACGGTATTATTGTCACCGGAAGTGTGGATGAGACAGTTGGCATATGGTCCATTGAGGGTCTGACCTTAACGGAAAGAATATCCGCACATGTGAGGCAAACGACAAGTGTTGACTTTCGCTATCCGTGGATTATTAGTGGATCCAAAGATGGTTCTGTTAAGATTTGGGATGCCACATCTGGCGCGTTTTTGCGACAGCTTGGTGAACCGGCTGAAGGAGTGTGGAAGGTAGCTCTTGAAAAAGACAAGGCAGTCTCCGCCTATATCGGAAAGGGAAAGCAGTGTTGGAGGTAAGGTCACTGTATAGCGTACGGTTCCAACGGCAGAGTCCACTGATCTGCTTTAGGTGTGGACAGTCTCACCGGAGCAAGTCTAAGAGTACTTTAGTGAACTCTTATGCTAATTAGGTGGAGCAGTCGAGGGATATTGCAACAATCTTCCACCCAGCGGTATTTGTGGCTGAGGTGTGCGGAGCAGCCAAATTTGAACACTTTGCGTTTCGGTAAGGAGTTGACTTATGTGATAAGCTTTTGGGCGGCGATGTCTGTAGGCGCAGGGTGCGGAGCAGCCGAAGTCGAATCCCGCTTTATTGGAAAGGAGTTATCTTAGGGTGAAGATCGATCCACAAGGTGAGCTTACGCGGCGTGAGCCTAGGGATGTCAGGATTGTAGCGGTATTTGGGAAGATGGAATTCTGACCTGCGAGGTGAGCTTGAGCGGTTCAAGCTCAGGGATGTCGAGTTCGCAGAAGAATCACGGATTAAGGACGAGACGCTGTCGAATTCGGCCCACAACCCCATTCGATGACCCTCACTCCGAAGCAGCCTCGAGATTGCCAGACTTCGCTACCGGGCATGCAACGACAGCGCAGCCCCTAGAGCCCGCAGGCGTTTCCGTCTTCACAAGCCAAGGCACGACAGCAAATCTGCCAGCAAGCATTTAGTGTGGCGCTGGCTCGAGAATACGGATCTGTGGCATGAGCGGTTTCGATTCGGACGGGTGTTGGATGGAATCCGCTGCGGCACACCTCATCGACGTCTGACCAAGCCGGCACGGCGGGAGTTCGCCGAAGATCGAGTACGCGAACTACGGCGGGAGTCAGCTAGGCATCGCGGAAAACGCTGCGCCGTCCCTGCCACAGCTCTCGTGTCCGACTGGCGGAGCGGAACCGCGGACGGGTGTCACAAGGTGAGTCCAACCCCAAGATCCAGCTGGCGGCAAATCGTGGGCGAAGTCTTCCTCGCTGAAGCAAGCCCCATTCTGTGGGATGGTTAGCATTGCTGTCTGACCGCTGGGTGCCAAGCTGCTACGAGACCGGATGGAACTCGCCTGAGGCCTCCGCTGTCTTAGTCTTGCTAACTGCCTTCTTGACAGGACATACACTGCCGACTGCGCGCTTGGCCGAGGCCTCCCGAGGGCACCGGCAGGGAGTTACCGTCGAATCGTCGAGGCATCACACGGCGGCGGTAGGTGGGCACAACGAGCAGACACCGCGAGGCAAAGCACAACTTAACGAAAACACTGCAGACAAGCACCGCAAAGCTAGGAAGGGCATGGTGACGGCGCGGTAGGCACACTGGGCCGGGATTAGGGGTTGAAGCAGACAGCGGGCAAACTCTGTACTGTAGAATGAGATGCTGTCAAACTTCGGCCACCACTACGTTGAGGCTCTCTGTTTGCACCCTGCTACCCGTTCAACAGCTTACCCAAGAACTCTCGCCCCATTCCACCCTCGGGTAACCTCCAGCAGACCCTCCAGAGATCCAGATCGGACAAGCGCAGCATCAACCGCACGGGTTCAGCGGCATGGACACATCCATGGACTCACAAGACACAGCTTCCTCGCTCTAGTCCCCGTTTCGCGTCTTGCCACCAGACCGCCAGGGCACAGCAACGAGGAGAGCCGACGGTATGGGCTCACACGACACAGGCGTGGCAATGTGGCCCCGTAGGGCATCAACAGCGGGATCTGAGTGGCATAGGCTCACAGGATGGAGCTTCCTCGCACCGATCTCCCGGCCCTAAAGCTCTCGCGCCGCAGCGTGGCAACTCCGAGGCACCGGTGGGATCTGTGTTGAGGTCAGATTCCCGCTCAGCAGACAACGAGGCGCCAAGGGGCAACGCACGCCGCACTTTCAAACCATTCACGGATCGAACAGAACTTGACCGGCACGAGACACTACGAGGACGCGCCGCAGGGGATGACGGATTCTCGGAGAGCCTCGCTGAAGTTTGAGGTTCGCGCTGCGCTAGGACTCCCGGAAGGCCGAGCAGGGCGCGTTGTCAAGGATACACTGTGGAACGACCTCACAGGGCGTCAGCGAATGCGGTGCAACAGGAACTCATCGTTGTTCTGGGAGGATGGATTGTGGCAGACTCATTGGGGAGAGAGGGTGAAGCGCTGTCACGAGATAAAGCTCGCCGAAGAGCGGTCTTACTTCTGGAAGGTGCAATTGAGTTGTAGAACGAATTCGCCGACATTCTGACCAAAGCACTACCGCGAGTGAGATATGAGTGCTTGCAAGGTAAGATGGGACTGATGATGTAAGGAGGTGAAGGGCTGGAGTAGGAAGGAGACTCGGAACGAAAGGAGACTTGAAGCAGAAAGCCAGGGACAACCAAGAAATACTTGGGTAATGGGAATGTTGTTCGGCAGGGCCTTTAAGCCCCGCATGTATTGTTTAGTGGTGTTCTTTAAGCATGCAGCTTTGTCTTAGACAACAAGTTTCAGGAGCAAACAACCTATCTTGTATAGGGGAGCTTCTGAAGGCTTGCAGAGAATCAACAGTTTTCACTCAAGCAGAACAACAGCTTATGAGCCTGGCCAAAGCTACTTTTATTTGAGATATCTACGGTAAAGACAGGAGTTGATAAAAGGAGTGTGACAAGGAAAGACAAAACAGTCGAAGGTGGATCAAGGAATGTAATCGGGAAATAACGAAGGAAATATCTCAGATGTGCCACTCATCACCAGACTCATTTCTCGTCACAACCCCTCCTTCTTCCTCCGCCCCTCCACACCGTCTTTCATTTGGGAACCAACCCCATCGGCCCCGATGCCACACCACCTAATCATCTGCACTTAACCGCCGCCGCACCGACGCAAATGAGGCCATCAGCACAGCTCCATGGCGCCTGTCCTTGAGTGGCACAGTTGAGAAAGTTGTCTGCACACTTCCAAGTTGCATTAAGGCCAATGCAGTAGAAGAAGTTCCAGGCCCTTGTGCCCCATCTCTTGAAGATTCTCGCGAGCTTGATTCCAATCCTGATCCATGAAGCTTGGCGCTTGGCGAGAGGGTTGTCGTCCTCGTCCTCCGCGCCAAGGTCGAGGACGTTGCCGTCGGCATCGGTGAAGGTAAAGTCAATGGTGCTGGCGTCGCCATCGTCGGGCTTCTCGACCATGTAACCAGCAAGGACGCCGTCCTGCCAGAAGGCGAGCTTGCGCATGCGGTCGTCGGTCAAGGATGCCACGATTTCGATGCCATCGTTCGCAGCCTCTGCGACGCGCTTGGCCAGCTCATTGGAGTTGAAGCTTTGGGCCGGGGCGGCAAAGGCAAAGTTGATGCAAGAGAAGAGAGCGAGGATGATGGGTAGAATGGCGAACATTTTGGTTGAAGTGAGTTGGTATTGGTAGTGATTATTGTGGGTGGAAAGAGTGATAGCTCGAGCGAGATGTAAAGATTGAAAAGCTCTCTTGTTTGGAGGCTAGAGACTGGTGGCTTTGGAGCTGGAGGCTGGAGGCTGGAGGCTTTGGAGCTGTGCTGCTGAGGACTGAGATGAAGGGAAGGGACGCCCTCTTTATACACGACGAAGAGTCTCTGGAGACATTCTAAGGGTGCTGAAGCCCCTCATTCTGAAACCCCTATTCTGAGAAGCCATCTAGCCCGGCCCATGCAGTATACCGCTTCGTGCTCTGCAAGATGCCGCCACCTTGGCATCACGGCGAGCATGTCTTCTGGCCAGACCTGCTCTCGAACAGCACAAACGCGGGGAAGACCAGCCCCACCCCAGACTACGAGACGATAGAAGTATCGAGAAGCGAGCTGGGCTGAACGTAAACGAGGATGCATAGTCTTAGTTCTGGTGAAGGAAGTATAGAGAAGCGAGCTGGACTGAATGGAAACAAGAATGCATGCTTCTAGTTCCGAAGTTGCAGACATAGCGGTCTTGTCGTTAGCAAGCAATAGCGAGAAGTCACTAATGCATGCAGTACACCTTACGAACTCGCTGTCTGTCACCAGCCCTTGGGACCCTCCTCGCGAGATGATACAAGCTGCACCCCTTCGGCTTGCAGAGTTAGTGGCATGAGCCACGAGGCTAATGTTTAGAAGGTTGACGGGCTGTGACGACAAAGCCTCCTGAGCATTCTGAAACTATGTTTCGGCGCTGAGGAACCCAGTCTTGCGTACTCCCATCCAGAACCAAGCCTGTTTGGCGGGGCAGGTAGTCAATGAAGCAGGTAAGCATGTAGTTGCTGCCTTAGAGGACGCTCGTCGCTCGAACGATCCAGTTCCTCGGAGTAACACGATTGCCAAGGCTGAGCTGCTCGTAAGCTCAGAAGGACCGATTAGAACGCAGGAAGAAGCGGTAGGGTTCTGTTAGGCGGCGGATTGTTCAAGCCTCGCTATCGCATGTCGCGGTTTAGCGGGCGGGATGGGAGAGTCGAGGAAGTTGTCAACAGGCGACTACCCACAACCATGTCAACGTAGCGAACATGGGTGGTGGACGCAACTAAGCTGAGTTGCTATGAGTATGTTCTAAGGCGTGACGTTGAAGTTGAAACGCAAAGCGCAAGAGGAACAAGGAAAGGCCGAGACTTCGCTGCAAGGCACCGGCAGTTTCCCGCCTCCTTGCTCCCGATCTGCACGTGGCCCAAGCCAGATCTCTCATGACCCAGGTCAGACTTCTTACTACTTAGGTAAAGTATGTGACTGTATTAGCAGGAAACAACCCCACAACCCCGCAACGCCACAACCTCCTTCAATCCATACAACGCTCCTCAGATCCAGGGTAAGCGAGAGTCTAGAGGTAGTCATTGCGTGCACTAGTGAGACTTAAGGTTGGAAGCGAACTCTTCATCCCGAGCAATCCTATTTCTGTTCCTATTGCATGTCAGAGCTGCGCGCCACGATCGCGCCTCCAACGGGGTGTGTGGCTATTCCCGTGCTGGAAAAGGTGGTAGATTGCCGGCTGTACCTGGAGCTACTCCCACACCCCGCCGCTGTCTTACAGATTGCCAGAGCGGGGAGAGAGTGCTTCCTGGTTGCGCCATACGCTCGACACTTTTGTCTACCATTGGCGGGGAGCGGTCTCACCGTCCAACTTCTGAAAATCATTAAGACTTTGTCGTTCTTGCGTGCTGTTCCAGCAGCGTTGCCTGCTCGTTGTCGTCCTTGTTGTCTCGTGCTGTCTAGCGGTGACTATTCGGACCGAAGATTGCATGTAAGATGAGAAGCCGGCTCTCAGGAACGTCTTTAGCGCTAGACCAAGCGAAGGCTCCAAGGTATTTCCTAGGCCTTAGCCAGCTTCAGGGTTCTATCCACATGAGCGGTGCAGTCCGTTACCTAATCTACGCGAAGAAGCGTTTGAGAAACGAGATCTGAAGCGAGCCTAATGTACGTTCGGTACCTTACGTATCCCCAGACGGGACAACGCACAGCTCGTGCCTGGGCTTGCACAACAGGGTCAGCCGAGATCTTTCGTCCCGTCCCGCCCCCGCATTGTTTATTCACTGGAACCGCATGCCCCTGAGACGCATCGCCCATGAGCCCGTGGACGCTGAACATTGAGGCTGTGGGGATCGTCAAGAATTGCCTTCTGGAGTTAGGTCTCGCCAAGACATTGAGCTGCTCGGATCATCTGCAGCTGCAGCAGGTTTGCCTATTCCTATTTGCCTGCCACAGCATCCTGTTTTTCACGATCCCACCATGAACAGGACACTGTGATTCTGTGTTTCGCAGCGTCGTGGCGAGACGAATCCAAGGAAATTTGCATCAGGTGACCTAAGCGCCACCACCTAGATAGCAGCTCATTAGGAAAAGCAAGCCGCAGGCTTGGTCACGTTCCTTTCTGCTCTGATAGCCGAAACCCACCTCGCTTGACAAGACCTCTACTGCAGCTCTAGACATGTACCAGATGGTATTCTCATGGCTTAACTCGTCTCGACAGGCTAGCCGCATTTGGTGGGACGACCGATGTCGCTGCCTGGGTGTCGAGTCCATGCTGCGATGTGGAGTCAGAGGGAGCTTGCCGGAGCCTAGATTATGGATGGTTGTGGATGGCTTCCTGGATGGCCTTGCGGATGCGGACTTGATCCTTCCCGTCACAATATCACGATGCTACGATGCCAAAGTGCGAGAGACCAGGTGATTGACTGGATTTTGTCTACCGCCTTCACTTCCCATACGCCAACGCCCTCTGTCTTCGCTCTCCGTTTTACTTCCCATGTTGTCTATCGACCTACAGCGCGGTCCTGTTCGTCCCCAACCTACCTTAGCTTTGTGCTGTGCTTACTAAACTCTGCTGCACGTGAGTCCGCGCAGGCTCCGCGTCTCCGCGACGACGGGCTGGTATGATAATGGCCGTGCCGCGGGACGTGCCGAATCCGCACAAAAAACTTGAGAAGAACAGCGAGAGGTTACAGTCTTGTAAGCGTTATCCTAGCGTGCCCCGCCTGCCTACTCGATTTGATACAGCCAAGTGTCAGATATCTCCCAAGATAGCTGTGAGGAACTCGCAATTCGAATACAAGTTCACACCACAAGAACTTCATCCTGCCAAGCCTCACATCATGCCGGCTCAAGTGCCACTATTCTAGATCCGTCGAGGTTTCGTCCAGTCGCTGTCATGTAGTGGGTGTAGTTCTCAAATGTTTCGGATTTGTATCGCGTGCAAAGAGCAGTGTCTCGAATAACGCTGTCGTTGAGATCACGATCACCAGTTGTATAATCGTAGACCTCGTTCTTGACAAAGGCTCTGCCAGGGTTATCGGGATCGCCCGGGTCTGGTATTACACGATGGGTTGTACCAAAGAAAGTCTTGTTCGCGGTGGCAAGACTAGAGCTTAGGGGCAATATCTTGTTCGCGGCCCATACGAAGATTTTCGGGATAAAGCTGAGTTTTCCGAGTGGAAAGTACTCAGGGATATCGTCGTAGATGTCTCCATCGCCAGTACGAAGCCCCGTGATATTGGCCCTCATGTCCCTGATGATTGTATCAATGTCTTTTGATTTACCCTTCATGTCCCGCGTAATGATTGCTTTCCCGCCTTCAGCCTTAATGCCTTCCAGCATCCATAGCAGCACTAGGTCTGAGAGTGGCTCATTGGGAGAAACGGTATGGCCCCACCGGTTGATGAACCTTTCTACAGCATTGCTCCCTTCGCGAAGAAATTGGAACTCTTGCCGCCCAATATCGTAGTGTGCTCCCGGAAACCACTTTTGGTAGATCCGAAGATCTGGACGTTTGGTTTTGGTGTGTGTCGTCCCTCGACGCGAGGCATGGTTGGAATGCCCAGAACCGATCATGAATTGAGATCGCGTGGTAGACCTTCTCCACCACGCTCGACACCTTGTTGTCGTGGAACTCAGGCCATTCGAATCCAACACCTGTGTCGTAGTTCAACCTGGGTATGCCCAGACTTCCGACGGTGTCGAACAAGCCCATGAACTTGACTGGCGTTTGCACGTCATAGCTTACTTGCTCTCTAAACCGCTGCATCTCTGGAGAATTCGGTTCGTTGACAGCGTACGGGCTTCGGTAGAGCTTGTAGATCTGTTTGATCACCGGCGACGTGGTCTCTTGAACGATTCCGCAATTGTTGATCATGCCGGCGACTGATCTGACCGTGTAGGCCCCTCTGCTCAAGCCGAACATCCATATCTCGTGCTCCTTAGTGAAGTTCTGCACGATGTAGTCGTAGACTTCATTACAATCTTTCTCCCTGTTAGAGGCAAAGGCGCCGTCCCAGAGGTAGCTCATGAAACTTCCGCTTAAACCCACTCCCTTGAAGTATCCCACCTGAACGTTGCCGAAGTCGTGCGTTACGGTTTTTGCAGTCGGATCAATCCCCATCATCCATGCAAGTCTGTGAATGTTGCTCTCGGTACCTGTCTCTGGACCGCACCAGGTCCCGTCGCAAAGCACGATAAGCTTTTTCGCTACCATTCTGAATGCAGCCGATGTTTTGTGCCGATCTGAGAGCTGTTGCTACGATGCTGATATAACTCAAGCTCAGAAATGCGGCCTTGAAGCATTTTATCAGAACCATAAAATAGGCTTGGATCAGCTGCAGAAGAGCTCTGCTGTAAGCCACGTTCTCTACTCCCGGGATGTTCAGCCGGCTGAATGCAAGAGCTCGTATTTCGAGAAGCCGGAGGCGCAAGGCTGACAGACACATGCTCGCATGTGAATTCCAGTGAGCTTTTACACATAAGACTATGCTTAAGGTTCTACCTATTAACGTGATTCACCACCGGCCGTGCCGCACCACCAGCCGTGCCATCATCACCACCAGGGATCGTCGATTCGACGACCACCGATCAACCACAACGCCTTGGTGTTTTCGCTTAATTATATAGGGGCTAGCAGTATGATGCACGCGCTTTAATTGCAGCTTATAATAATATAGAAATGTGAGGTGGTTATGATGCTATTATGCGGGTAGACCCCAGTCCTCTCCGAGCGGAGGAATATATTGCTAAGGGTTCGGTTTTGAAACTATATAATCGCATCTAAAGACGTATGAAGATAAAGCCCACTCCTGACCTTCCTCCGCTAGATTTAGGATAGCATAATGGTAGCTAGCGGCATTAACCTCTGGCTGCTAGCTGCCATTAAGATATGCCTGCCGCCTGGCCTTGCGGTCAGCATCCTGCTGCTTTCTATCAGCCTCTGCCCTTAATCGCTGGACATCTTGCTCCGTGAGGACTCTACCCTTACTAAGGAGGCGTCTACTACTCGTCTTCGGCTTGCGCCAAGCTTGGTACTCAGCGTTTAGCCTCCGCTGGATGGTGGCATCTGTGTGCGCTCGAGCGGCGGCCTTAAATAAGCGGTCTACCTTACTCCGGGTTGGTGAATCGAGTAAGGGATCACGAGAGCGTATTGAAGACCATAAGCGCTCAATACCCCGGTATGTGGTAGGCGTTCTTTTCGGTGTCCTTGGCTCCGGAGGAGGGGTCCGCGGTAGAGGCGGTAGATGCTTAAGGACAGCGCGCGGGTATATAGGGCAGAGGCCAGTCGATCGAAACGCTGTCTTGATATTATAGCTGGTAAACGCCTGCTCCCGCGCGTAAGGATATATAGAGAGGAACTGCTCCTTATCTATACCGGTAATACCGGTGCGCGAAAGGCTATCCACCTCTCGCCCGTAGTAGTGCGCAAGCGGGCTAAATAGACCGACATCTAGTGGCTGGAGAAGATGCGTCGAGTGCGGTGGAAAGCTGAGGATGCAGATACGATGATCGATAGCGTACTTAATAAACTGCTAGGTAAGGTGGGAGTCGTGGTTATCAAGGATAAGCATTCTCCAAGCCCTCCCTTGCACCTTAGATCGAGTATCTTTATCGAACGCCTTAATCCATGCGATCCCAAGCTCTTGATCGGTCCAGCCGTTTGGTGAAAACGCATAGCGCCATCCAGTTCTATCGTGATTGCGATCGTACCAGCTATCTTGATGCTGGGCGGCCTTCCAGATGAGAAACGGCGGTAGGACAGTGCCATCTGCGCAAATACACTCGATAATAGAGACAGATTCTTTATTACCAGGCTGCCGGACGCTCTTAAAGACACCTCCGCCACTAACAAGGACTCGCGCGGTAGCTGAAAAGCCAAGGATGATACCCTTCTCATCCATGTTATAGAAATTGGCCCGCTCGATGTTATACTCGTGGTATTTCTGCTGAAAGAACTCGAACCAGGTAGAGACGATATTAGGGTCGTTATTCCACGCCCGATTATAGTCTAATTGACGTGAAAAGGTCGAGTTAATCTGGTGTCTTTTAGTAAATCGAGACACCTAGTTTGGGCCTAGTCGGCGACCACTAAGTTCTTTAGCCATTGCGGCGGCATGCCCGGGCTTAATTGCCATACCAAATCGCTCCATCTCTTTAAGCCACTGAAGCAACTGCTCCTCTTGCTGTTCAGCTAGAAACTGCTGTGCGCGGTGCGATTCTGCGAGGGAGGGTCGGCCACTATCGCGGGCGCGCAAGGTCTCTCGGCAAACATTGTGCGACAAGGCTGCGGCGCGGTACGAATGGCTATATCCATGATTGAGGCTTGCGATAGCCAATTGGAGCCTCGATTCCGGCGATACTGGGCGTGGTGGTGGCATTTTAGGGTAGTTCGTTGATTAAGGTGCGTGTGGAGATGGTGGCACGGCTGGTGGTGTGGCACGGCCGGTGGTGAATCACGTTATCTCGATTGTAAGCTCGTCTGTTGATACTCTAAAAGTGATAGATGGAATCGCCTAGTTAGTGCTTACTGTGTGCCTGGGTTCCCTCATTCCATGCACGAGCGTGACGGCTTGGCAACTTTCTAGGCGGAACCGCACTATTCATTGCTAGACGCAGCTCTTGCCGACGTTGAGGAACCTCCATCCATGTTGGTACACAGAACGTTCCGCCAAAGCCGGGTGGAGGCGTGGGAGCGGGAGAGTTGGAGGTGGTGTTGGTGTGATGTGTTCACGCCATTGGCTGCTGAGTAAGCAGCCATAGGTTCATAAGGCGCCTGCCCACCGCGTATCTAGCATCATCACCGCAAGGGCAACAGCGCAGGCGAGCGTAAGCAGCACGGGCTCACATGACAGGTGTGGCAAGGTCAGCATCGGAGGGCATCAATCGCAGGAGCTTAGTGGCATAGGCTCGTAGCACGCAGCCGATGAATGGACAGGATAGGATGCGGCGGAACTTCTGATACATTCTTTGAATACTAGGCTTTGTAGATGGCTGTATTTGGCTTCGGGTGGCGCTGTAGATACGGACTTGCTCCCCTATATCACGGCGCAGGACGTCACGATGTCACAGTGCCACGGTCTGATATGTGTGAGTCGAGATGTAAGATGTGATTGACTTGATTTCCATCGGTCCCTTCTGTAAGCTGCCTCCTTCTATCCCGCCCCCGCCTGTCCTGTCCGTCGATGCAACAGCGCGGTCATGTCTGTGTCTCCGTCCTAGAGCTCCGCGCCCTGCTTGCGGGACTCTGATTCCCGTACGTCCGCGCAGCCCAGAAGTCTCCGCGGCAAAGGGCCGCTATGCTGATGACCTGCCGCGAGCGCATGACGTGCCAAGTGACCGTGCGGTTAAAGGTGAGGACAGGCTGAGGAGAAAGAGCCACCATGGCCGGCTTCGCTGCGAAAGCTCACCACGAGCGCCGAGTAAACATGTCCGGTAGTTGAGGGTCCGGAGGCGAGACTTTGGGAGGGGACGTTGAGCTTGGTCGTTACAAGATCCAAGGGTTAGAGCCGTTGAATGGGTTGGGCGCAGGCTTGCAGTCTTGACTTTCGAGGGTTACGGCTGCTTCGTATTAGTAGGCTCTTCTTAAGGTGCGCTGCCCGCATAGTCATCGGCGTCTCGAATGTAGACGCTGCAGGGGAGGCCCGAAGATAAAACATTGACGGCAAGACTCTGCGAATCGCTGGAGACTTCGCGGTTGAGATTCGGAGAAATGAGGCTTGGGGGGTGCTGGGAGTTTCTTGGCACTTGACTAGCGCTTACATACCTAATCTCGTCCCAGTCCTCCTTACCACCTTTCAGCCGAGCCTTAGCTACGCGTGCGTTGTGACAACCTGTCAGTGTGGAAAAGAGCAAGTTCAAGCGCAACAGTCTTTCTTCCTCGTCCCCAAGTCATCATACTCGGGTGAAGTTGACTTGACGCCATATTTCTGCCTTCACGTCTAGCGTTGATTGAAAGAACTTGGGGGCCGAACGCTTCAGCTCTACTTACTCGACGCGTGGACGCTAAGTCCCGCTTGCTATAATACGATATCTTATAAGTTTAGAGACCATCCACCAGAATTTAGATACTTGCGATAGCTTGTCGTATTAAGAAACCCTGCTTATCTTGGTCCTTTCCTCCCGAATTCTTGATCTTGCTTTGTTGTTTCCAAAATCCTGATCAGTCCCATTTCTTCTTCCCAAGAGCGCCCGATGTCGAATGAATTTATCAGGGACGATGGAGACTACTGATAGAGCCGATATCAGAGAAGAGCATTATCACTTTAAGGCGAGCCTAGCAACCGTTGGCGCAGTCAAGATTCAGGATAGCAGTAACCCTTACGATGCGCTGAGGGCGCAATTGGCTCCCACTAACGCAGAGATCCTGACCCCGACCTCACCCGGCTATGCGGAGAGCATCAAAAGATGGAGCGATACGTGCGAGAAGAAAGCTGTAAGAACGTATTATATGTACATTTGTTATCCGCAAGTACGGCTTACGCAGCTTCTGCTTAGGCAGCCGTAGTTCGGCCCACATCAGCGGACGAAGTCTCTGTCATTGTCGAATTCACCGCAGCTCACAAGATCCCCTTCGTCGTCTGCGGCGGCGGCCACTCCACGAGCTGCGCGTCCGCCAGCGAAGGCGGTATCGTGATCGACCTCTGCAAGATGCGGAACGTCAGCGTGGAACCGGCCGCCATGACTGTCGCCGCAGAAGGCGGCTGCACATGGGAAGACGTTGATGCCGCTGCCGCGCAGCACGGCCTCGCGACTGTGGGCGGCACAGTCAATCACACCGGCGTCGGCGGCCTCACGCTCGGCGGTGGCTATGGATGGCTGACGCCGCGCCACGGCCTCGCCATCGACAACCTCCTTGGCGCGACCGTGGTCCTTGCCGACGGACGCATTGTCACCGCGTCCGAGTCCTCACATCCTGACCTCTTCTGGGCCATTCGAGGCGCGGGCGCGAGCTTTGGCGTTGTCACAGAGTTCCTCTTCCGCGCGCACCCCCAGCCCAACCCAGTCTACGCGGGTCTGCTCATCTTCCCGCCATCCGCCCTCCCGAACATCGTTGAATTCGTCAACACCTTCCATGCTAAAACGGACGGCGACCAGGGGATGGTCATTGCTTTGAGCTGCCCGCCGCCCACCAACGCGGCCGTTGTGATCTGCGCCATCTTCTACAACGGGCCCGCTTCCGCCGGCAAAGCCTTCTTCGCGCCCTTGCTCGAGCTCGACCCCCTAGAAAACCACATCGTCCCAGCCATGCCGTGGCCGCTCGTCAACACGATGATCAATCCTGTTTCTACGCATGGCGGCCGCAAGATCTTTGGCGGTTCCAGCTTCCGCATGCCGCTAACGCTGGACTTTGTGCAGGCGCTGCTGGAAAAATTGACCGACTTCTGCGACTCGCACGAGGGCGTTGGCGAGAGCGTCATCGCGCTGGAGATACTATCGTATGACAAGGTGTGTGCTGTTAGTAACGAGGCCATGGCGTTTTGCAACCGCGGGGACTATTACCAGCTCGGTACGGTCTTCAAGTGGCACGATCCCGCGCTCGACGAGGGGGTTCGCGTGTTTAACCGCGAGTTAAATCGCTGGGTCAGGGAGGCAGGCGGGCTGGGGAAGGATAAGGAGGAAGGTGTGGGTGTGTACGCCAACTACATCAGTATGGCTGTTCATCACCCTTCTTCTCTCAAAGTTCTCACTGCTGATTACTAGAGTAGTGCACGGAGCATCTCCGGAGGAAGTATTTGGCCGCAACGCGGCCAGGCTGCAGGAGTTGAAGCGTGTATACGACCCAGACAATCTGTTCAACAAATGGCATAACTTGATACGTAGCGGTTAGGCTGTAGCTGTTCAAACAGTGTTATGTAAGGGGACGGCTGTATAGCGGGTAGCTAAGGTTCGTAATTCACGTCAAGCCGGAAATACTCAACATTTGCTATCGATCGAAGAACACCACCACCAAAACCCTATTGTACATCTGATACTGATCGAGAAGGAACCCGATCGGCTGCCCGCGCTCACAGAGCGGTTTCCTGCAACCATGGCACTCTTGAAACGACAATCGGGCCCTCTCCCATTACCTAACTCGGAGCTGGAGCTTGACACTCAGGAAAACCGGCATTGAACAAGATCGCTCCGACGTTGAACTCCGAGAAATCCTTCTTGATCCGGTGGGTTCTTTTTCAAGGACAAGGTAGTCGATTCCCAGCACCACTGCCGGCGATGAGTTGATGCTCCAGTGGAACGCTATATTACTACAGTCATGGAACCAGTCAAGGATAGTGAAGACGTTCGTCGTGTTGGCCGTGTTAACCAATGCTTCTTCGATAAACTGAGCTCTGGACGTCACTGTTAGGGCAGTAGCCTAAACTGACCGTCAGCCGCCGCGCTTGCAGGGCTTCGGAACCCACGAAAACAGCTCTTGATGCCTGGGGGCTGTCATTCGTAGGAAAGCCTTGTGTGAGTGCATCGTCTGAGTGCAACGTACGTCTTTGGCTGTCAAGAAGTTTAGACCTCCAGACTGCGCTATGAAATCTTCGGTAAGTGTCCTCTCGGCAACGGCAGGATCGAATCCTCGCTGAAAGAACGAAATCCATCGTTGAAGAACATCGTATGCCTCCCGGTCGGTAAGACAATGCTTCCCCTTTCCTTTATCGTCATATTCGTCACCAGGATGCGCTAGGATAGCGGTTGCGAAGAGAATGACATATAGGAGAAGGGACTTGAGGTTCAGCATTTTTGTTGGCTATCTGAGGGATACTTGGATGTTCAAAAAGTCTGATGCAATGATGCGGCACTGAGCGGAGCGCTGCCTTTATATCGGCGACTTACATCTTTCAGCTCTGAGCTGCCAAGTTTCATTGAATAGCGAGTTACCTCGTATTGAGAACTTTGATCTGCATAGAGCATCACAAAGAGGCCGCGGGACCTTAACAGCCCAGCAGGTTGATGCGGGATGGCGCAATGATCGATTGGTGCCCGCTTTAGGGCTGAGAACGGGCTGAGATTGTGGCTGAGGAGCAGCTGAGAAGGAGGCGAGAGAGGCGCTGAAAATGTGCGCTGATAGGGCGAGGGGCTTGCGAGACCCAAAGCTTCGCGATGCTCGTACAGATATGTACACATGTACTCTACTCCGCAATTCCGCGACGGAGATCTCTCTGTCGCCAAGCAGGGATCGTCATACTGTAATTCGGCTAGCCGCGCTGGAAGTTGAACCGAATGCAATGCAGCGAGGGGTCGCCGAAGTGCTACCGGAACAAGCCGCGGGACGAGCTATCAGAATTAATGTCACGATCTCACCGTAGGAGGAATGAAAATTGTTCAGATCGTCGTTTGTTGACTCAGTCCTCATCTACCTGCTTTCCTTCGGTAAACCGCCTGTCTGCCATACCTCTTGTCTAATGCCCACTGTCCGTCCCGCCCAGTTCACCACGATGTGCGGTCAGGAATGACTCCCTCAGAGCCCACGTCCCGTTCCTGGACTCTACATCCCCGAGCTTAACCTTCTTGACCTCTGCTTTCCAGAGTCTGCCTGCCCCGACACCCCTTTCAGTATGTCTGCGCAGCCTCAGAGGCATACAACTGTGCAGCCACTGCGGGTCCGCGGTTGGCCGGCCAGATAGTCGAGACTGGAGGAAACTCGCAAGTGAGCGAACTGAGTATCGACGCGGTGGCAGAACACCCAGGTTGCGGCTCTGCGGATGAGTAAACAGCCATGGAGTTTCCCTCTGCGCACGCAAATAGCTGCTTGGTATGTACATATAGTACATTTCTTGATACATTGGATCTCCCCAATACAGATCAACATACCTAGCTCTTTCCTGCGGCATTCGGACGGTCTTGATGACTCCGCATCCGAGTAAGGCCTCCACACTGATATTGGTGCTCCACGTGCCCAACGCTGCATTAAGAGATGTGGACGGGAGGCGATGCTTGCTTACCATGCCATTGTGTCTCTTCCCTTGAGTACCCCGTTGTTCATGCAGGACATCGCCTCGTATTCGCATGGAATGGGGGAGCGCGTCGCTCTACTGTCTGATAGGTTGAGCTTCCGCCAGGGGGCGTGCAGTTAAGAAAGCCGGGACCGCCCGTGGGGGCCAAGGCGTACTTGACTGACAGCTTTGGGACGTCGTCACTCGAGGCTTGCACCTGAGGACCTTGAGAATGACAAGGCTCAAGCTGCCTGCCTGATACATCAATGCACAACCTCGTATTACCCCTCCAGGGCCCGCTGCGGATCTGCCTTGATGGCACACGAGTTATTAAGCGGATCCCGAGACCTGGTTCTATATACGCTGATACTCGAGTCCTTTTTTGCATGCAGCGGTACTGCGGAGGACAATATTCGACGTCTGTTTCGCTTTTAGAAGATGGATATTCGTGGCCTCACCGTCGGAGAGGTCGCTGGCATCATCAATGCTGCTGTCGTGGTTGGTAAGTTGTTAAGTCTCGGATCATGCCTCAGCTTGCTCAGATCGAGACAGCCACCCTCACCTTCCCCTTGCTTCTGGTGCTCTTCGTAATCGGCTTGTTGCGGGAAACCAACACTGCCGCAACCTGGTAAGCTCTCTTAGACATTTGTATCGTCACTCTTTTAAGAAACGGCTCCAATCCCCGACACAGGTCAGTCCTTGGACGCTTGCTCAACGACTCCTTATGGCCGCTTATACTTGGTACCGACACGGTGGCGCGACGCAACGTCAGCAAAAGAGTCGTGGCATCATCACTCCTCGCGACATTGGGCATGATTGTTCTGGCGATTGTCAGTCCCATAACACCGTTAGGATTATCGACACATGTTGGAAGTACTTCGCCTAAACCGGTCATCTTCAGCTACGTCCCAGACACATCTCCGATGGGGCAAGCAACCATATCGCATGCGGACTACACTAACAATCGGCTGTGCGGTGCTATGCTTCTGCTGAATTGTCCTGGTAGCCGGGCTGGCTATGACACAACGAGGAACAGTACTGGCTGGTACGCCAACTCAAGCACTTTGGATGCCTACATGTCCTCCACCATAGCTCCCAACATCACCGAAGTCTTTACGAGCGGCACCAACGGAGACGAGAACACAGTATCAAGCGTGTTTGATATTGCATGGAGGTCATTCATAGTCTACGGCAATGCCACTAAACCAGCGGCGAATGAGAAACAATGGATAGATCACGGCAGATCGCGAGCACAAGGGAGCTTCCAATACTCCCAGTCTTTCATCCTTAACAACCGATACGAGGCTATCGAAGGGCTGATAGTCGATACAATCTCGGGAGCAAACGGATTCCGTAACCATACTATGCCACCAAGTTCGGAGACTGGTTTTGAGTGGAGCGAGACTCTCCTTTGGATTGAGCCGGAAACAATATGTGTAGACATGAACCTCACCGTCGATTATTCGATACCATCGCCAGGTCAACTCGGATCGGTCTTAGATGCACGTCTAACGGACCATGGCGGTATCTCCAATATAACACGGCATTACCCATACCTAGACCTCAACCATTCTCAAACCCAGCCCCTGCTCTATGAACGGGCTTGGAAGGGAGCAGTGTCAACAAACTTTAATCTCATGACCTACTACAACTTGACCCGAAACGAGACCTTCCTCGGGCAGAGTTTCAAGTTATCTCGTGGGTTTGGGGGTGTTTACATGGCGCCTAATAGAATCTCTGCATCTCCCTCCAACCCATCAACACGCTGACAGTCCCAACTTCAAATGCGCACAATTCGTAAGACCTTTCCTTCGCAACGTCATCAATCTACAGCAACCAGCACTTTATAACGGCTACACGCACTTTACTTGTCACACAGTCATCGTGTCTTTCTTCCAACGCCTATAGACAAATTTCTTCAGCACACTAAAATCAATGAGCGCCGGGCATGCAGTTCTACGCGTCTTCTCCCGAGTCCGCAAGTCGCGTCATGATGCCGGCGGCTCCCTAGCCTGTCTCTCCTGCCCATCTGGTTCAGCAGCAGGTGCGCTATGCGCTACCGTACTCGGTGGTCCTGCCACCGGCCCTCAGTTCTACGGGCAACAGTACTTCGTGCCGTCGGCGGTGAAGCTCCCGTCGTTGTACGCCGGGCCGTATGACAGAACGTGATTGTAGACGCTTGGAACAGAAATTCGAAGACGCACGGCAACAAGGTACGCTTGAGGTGTCCCGGCTAGAATTACTCTGGAGGAGTACTAACAAACTCACTACCAAAGCTCGCGAACAGAAGGAGGATGAGCGATACGAGGCCTCCGAAGCCAAGAAAGACTTGCGTCATGCGGAGTTTGAAGCTAAGAAAGACAAGCGCCACGAGGAGAGCATGACTGTCAGTCGGTCCATTCGTAAGTGTACCTGAGCTTTTTTGTATCGTCGGGGATGATCTAACCATGCTCTAGTCGAGAGCGTCCAGCAAACATGGAGCATCCAATAAGGCAAGCCAGCAAAGCCTAACGAAGACTTTGCCAGTGAGCGGTAAGAGAAAGCGCAACGGCTCGCCCCTTAAGTTTGGTCTGACGTGTGAGGCAGCACCTGACGTATGGTCTTTTTGTGCTGGAACGGACGGAAGTTGGGTGGTCTCGGGAGTCCGTTGCCGCATAGAAAGCTACTCATGGCCCTGGAGGTGGGGAGCCTAAGCGCAAAGCCCATGGATCAAAGGCACCTTGGATGGTTGGTGTATTGAAGAGCTAAATTGCTGGACATGTTCTGCTTTCTATCAGATGGAATTATCTAGCTGCTCTACGATCGACAGGATCACGAGTCCAATTTGATACTGAGTTTGGTACCAAACAACCTGGCGCAAAGATGCGGCAACGGTCCTTTTGGATGGCCCTTGGTCCGCCTTGACTCCTACCAGCAAAACTACGTAGATACAATCAAGTGAATAAGCAACCGGTCTGGCTTGTTCTAATAACTGAGGTCAAGTTCGACCCAAGACGTCCCGCTCGTAGCAACCAAGCCTGATAGAGTACGAGTCAGATCCATTCCATGCCGGAGAAATCAGTCCAAACTTACGTCGATATCAGCCTCGGGAGGATTCTGCTCTCTACTGAGCAAAAACAAGGTTGAGAAATTGGAAGTTTGAACGATAGCCCAGTCGTGTTCATAATCTGATCAACCGTCAGTCTTGCTCCGCAAATGACGGGAGTAATGAGTTACATTGAACGATGTAGTTCGGACCCGGACACGCTGGAGGAGGCTGCCGAGGGAATTGGACTCTGAATACACCTTCGTCTCCGTAGATCTCATCCGCAGGAGACGCTGTGCCTTGGATGGTGATGCTTTGATTTCCCAATTGGCAGGCATTGAATACGTTGACGGTGCCGTTGTCCTGACGGAGCAGAGGTAAGCTGGTGAAATACACAATGCTTCGGAGGAAGGCAACATACATTGAGTGCATATTCGGCATAGATGCAAGAGCAGCCTGCAGTAAACGGAGCTGCAGTCCCTGCTACTTGATACCATCGGCCTAGATACTCTTCGAGCTCGAAGTCATCGTCGGCTTCCGGATAGAAACATTGCCTGAAAACAGCCTCGAATCAGGATCCATTGCATTCACGTGGGTGCAGACCAAATGCTTACCCATCCCAATGAGCATCAACTACTGTCCGGTCGAGATCCAAGGATTCGCGGATGGTTTGTCGAGGAGCCAGTAACGGGAAGGCTCCCGCACCCAGCGCCCATAAGAGAAGAACAGCAGCGGTGAGCATTTTTGGATTAAACGATCCCATGGTGTTTTTGGTTGATCAGTAACGTCTGAAAACCACTCCCGTCTTCCGGGTGACATTTCAATCTTATAAGTATTCATAGTGGTGACGTGGGCCGAGTCGCGTACTTGAAGCCACCGCAGAAAAAGGATCCTCAAGACCTGCGAACACGGATGGCATGATTTACGTAACACGCAGGATCATTGTCTGGAAAGCCTTAAGTGCAGTACCTACACTCGCACAGCTCTTGCGTTCTTGCAGCAAAGAACTCGGAAAGCCATTGTGCCAAAACATGGGCAAGCATAGTGAAGAAATCGGTAGCTGACCGCCTACAAAGCGATGGCCGATAAGAATCTGCAGCAGCCGACTGAACCCCGCCTGCGAGTCTTGCTGGGCAGCCTAAGCTTACTTGTATTGTGGTGCCAGCTAAAACATTCTCTGGCCAAAAGTCTCTTCGGTTTAGCGGGAAACACCACCCTAATCTCTGTACAACCGCCCACTACCCCTGAATCACCGCCCACTACCCTTCATCAAACCCGCCGCCAACTTCATCACACCCCCACATCACCCCCCGCTCCGTCCTTCCCTAAAGCGCCCCCTTCACAAAAGCGCCCCAGGATCCTCTGCACCCTCAAGCACCACCCCCTCCCCCATAACTCTGAACCCAAAGCCCCACCCCATCCTCCTCAGCCCATCAACCACCTCCTTTCCCCACGCCTCCCTATCCCATCCATTGACACTAGCCCAGAAGCGCCCCCTCTGAACAACCTCCTGCCTCTTCCCTCGCTCGCCCAACGCATCCTGCACCGCCATCCCCGGCGCGAACGGCGGCACCGCCGCTCTGGCCAGCACAAGCCGCAGCGTCGCCAGATGCGCCATCGGGCCGGGGAGTGCGGGGCGCAGGGAGGGGATGTCGCGCCGCGAGGAAGGCGTGAGAGACGGGGCGGGAGAGGGGGAGAGCGAGACGGTGGCAAACAGGATTGCGCAGTCGAACATCTGCTGTAGCCGTCGTAGATGGCGGGATAGCTGCGTCCATGGTGTCGTCATTGTGCTGAGTACAGCATTCGGAGCGTCGCCGTCGCTCGGCTCGTGCAGCTGGCGGCCTAGCTTCGCCAGCTCTTCTTCTGCGCGCATGGGCCAGTAGAACGCGCTCGCGCTGTCAAGGATGATGCTGTGCAGTCGCCTGTGGCTTGAGTGGTGCGCACCGGCGTTGAAGAGGTAAGTTGGGATGGCGTTGAGGGTCGCGAGGAGGGAACCCGTGGACTGTGGGCGGTAGATGTGAACGTGTTTGAGGCAGCCCTGGATGAGGTTTTCGAGGTCCTGGTCCTCGAGCGCCGGCTTTTGCTGCGCCTGTTGGCAGGCTACGACGTGGGCTTTGAGGATGTCGGCGAGACGGGGGATGTTGAAGCGGTTGTCAGTGTCAAGGATTATGACGGCGCTGCTGAAACCGTGGAGCGTGATGCTGGCGTGGGTTACGGGGAGGATCGCGTGGATGGTCGTGAGGTAGAGGAGGTGCGTCTTGCCGCTGCCAGGGGTTGTGGATGTGAGCTCGACTATGGGAGGCTTGGATTCATGTTTCCGGGCTCGCAGCTGAGCTGGACTATGGTGTGATGGAGAGCTCGAGCGGTCGGAGACCTGGTGGTGCTGAACTGTGTTTGTCGGGTGCTGGAAGGCGTGGAGGAGGCGGTCGAGGGGTGGGATACCGATCTGTGATTGCGTGGCTGCGCCGTGGAGTGCTCGCAGAGAGTGTAAGAGCTAGATAGCACATATCAGTATCAAGTGACGGTGAAAAGGTGATGACATGACTGAGGCATACCTCGTCCAAACTCTCCTCATGAACCTCACCCAACAGCCTCCTCCCCAGATTCTCCGCGCTCATCTTATCCTTCCTTCAATATTCTCCCCTATCATAGAGCCCGTCGCCAAACCCCACATCCCGAGCTCTTGTCCCTCTTCCACTTGCCCGCTGCCCGAAAACCTCACAGCACCAATACCTGATGGCGCCCCCGTGGAGACCTTCCCACCCTCCCAGCTCCCCGTACGCGTCAATATCACCGCGAACGGCAAGGTGCGGAAGCCTCCGGTCAGGCTGGAGGAGTGCGCATTGAAGGAGCTGCAGCAGTACGATTGCAGAGTCGAGAATCAAGGAACCCGAAGGGCGAATATCGTGTGTACGCCGCTGGTGCGGCTGTTTCGGAGGTGAGGTTTAAATGCGCATGGGAGGTCGGAACGGGCTGACTGGGAAGTCTAGGTGTGCTAACGGGCTAACGGTTGAGACGACGTCGTGGGAGGGTCCGCTGGCGGCAACGAGGAGAGGGCAGATCGTGGAGAGGTGGTGAAGGGGAGGTGCAGATTTGGGGTTCGGCGTATGGCGTACTTGCAGCATTTGAGGTGGATGGCATCACGATTGGAGTTTTACTCTGGTTGAAATGGTCGACCGATATCTGGTATCTCTTGCTGTCCAGAATCCCACAAACTGCATGTAGACTGCCTATAAAGTGACCGGTCGTCAACCCTAAACCCCTAACTCCAAGCGATGCGCGCGAAGACCTGAGCTTCGATAGAGAGACTTGAGATCCTCATGCAACGCCGAACGCCTCGCTAATTATGCAGCTCAGGACACAGCGACCTCTCAAAGCAGTTCAAGCCGGATATTCCAAGTGATGCATGCTACCTGCCCAGCGCACCTCTCCTCCAATATCGACTCTCGTAATTGACTAGAACGCCATCCGTTCCCGGCTCAAGTGTCCGACTGTCTTCCCCGGGTCTCGAGTCGACGGTCCCATCCCAGCCATAGTCCTCATCCTCCGCAGTTCGCCTCCTATTCTCCTCATCCTCCTGCATCACCGCCTTCAGCGTTTCCTTCCACACCTCCTCACTGCGCTTGTCGCTCGAAACGCGCCTCCTGGCCTGGTGCCCGCTCTTGCTGGCCGCCATCAGCTTCCGCAGCGCCTGCTCAGCTAATACACCCTCCTCGGTCGCGCGCTCTCTTATTCGGCGGGGGTCCGTTTCGCGCGCTGTGAAGACGGGCTCCGCTTGCCACGTGTGTTTGCTCGGCAAGTTCGGGAAATGCGCGGGGATGTAGCGCCGCTTCGCCTTCTCCTCGGTGCCTGCGAGCTTAGGCCCTAGCACAGGATCTAGGTTCGGCGGCGGAGGTTCTGCGGGTGGTGGAGGAGGTATCGCAGGCAGAAGAACTGAGGGCGGGATGGGCGAGTCGAGGTACCGAAAGAGGGAGTCAGAGTGGGGGATGCCCTGCTGCGTGAGCGCACGCGCAAAGTCTGCTGGTGTGGGCTGCGTGCGACGGCTGGCGGTCATGGACTGTCGCGCATGCGAAAGGAAGCGGAGCATGTCTGAGCTGCGCCGTCAACACATGCTGCGCAGACAGGTTTTGGTGCTGGGGTGCTGGGGTGCTGGGGTGCTGGGGTGCTGGTGAGCTCGGCAGAGAGCTACGTACACTCTTCCACCTCTGCACGGAACGCCTCGAGCGCGCTCGGCTTGACGCTGTCGAAGCCGACGGCGCTCAAGCTGATGGATATGGCGCGTAGTAGCTGGCTCTGTACGAAGAGCGGGTCCTGCGGCGCAAGGGAGGTATCCGCGTCGGAGGGCTGCTTGTGTCGCAAGGCATGATGCTGTATCCGTCGCCGTTTCGCGTGCGCAAAGCTGTCGACTTCGGGGCTGATCGCTTCATGCTGCGGCGTTGGAGCTGAGCGCCGGGCTCTTCGTACCTAGAGAGGTGTGCAGGTGTGCAGGTGTGCCGACCAAGTGAATGGCGGTTGCTGTCTTCAGCTCCTTCAGCTCCTTCAGCTCCTTCCTGGGTGCCTTAGTGAACAGGGTGAAGTTGACTGCACCTGCAGTCACGGTCGGCGCTGACTAAGCTTCGAGCCGACGACACCTGCAGCTCTATCACGACCACATCAGACCTCCAACCACTCGCTCTCCAGCCTCACAACCGCAATTCGCAGACGACGGTCAAACGAACTCCGCAATGCCTATCAAACCAATTACCGGCGTATGTCATCCACCCTGCGACTACTTACCCCGTCTGCTATCCAGCAGCTTGACTGACCCCCTCACAGATGCTCCGTAGGGGCCTTGTCCTCGACCTCAGCGTTGCCCTCGGTATGCCATGTTCTCACGCCCTCCCCCGAGACGCTGTAGCAAGGCAGCTTTGAACCCGCGCAGTCATGTACGAAGACTACCCCCCACTAACAACCTCTTACAGGCCTCGGCTCCTCTGTCGGCTACTTCTGGTGGTACGGTAAGTAACGAGTCGGACCGCCGCTACGCCGCCGTATCCTACACTCGATGTCATGCTCACGCTGGCTGAAGGCTATCACGTCCCCGCTGTCCACCACCGCGATCTCTTCTACGCCAAGCTCGAGGACCAGCGTGCGGAGGATCTTGGGACGGTGTAAAGCAACGGAAGAAGGGATCTGTACATGATGGGAGGGAGGGGGGCTGGTCGAAGCAATGGCGGGTGTATCGTGTACCTCATAAGCCAGCATCACCGTGTCAAGTCGGTGGACAACCGCAATGTGGAGCACCATTACAACAAGTCTCTACACTCTTCTCTCGGACACTCGCCCACTTCGCTGTGCCGTGCTGTCTGATCCCTACTGTTTCTTTACGACTGCAATCGTCGTCCCTTCATCTCTGCGCGTTTTGACTCCGACAATTGGGAGTCTCAGCCTTCGTAGGGAGGTTCTTTTCACCTTTACGAAAGTATCCTCACGTTAGCCAAGGGGCCGCCGAGGTACCACTTCCTTGCCGCGTTAGCCCAGCATAATGGATGTCCGTGTTCCGCCCTATGCCATCTTAGCGTTACGGCTGCTGGCACAGTTTCAAGATTGTTGCTGCCACAGTTGACTGACCTGGCGAAGTCGTCGAAACGTAGTTCTCCAATCTCGACTGTCTTGCAAACACACTCCAAACGTCCTCACAATGATTGAGTCGCTCTTCGTACACTTCAGCAACGAACTTCTATTCCCTCATCGCTCACACTAAGGTACTTCACCCCTTATACGGCTGCACGCCCGCTCCTAGCCCCCGACTCGCCTTCGTATCCACAGAGAGTCTCTCCACCTTAATCCCACTAGCCAGCCAACCTTTGACCCGAAACGACAGCGTGGCCTCCGAGGGCATAAGCAACGCATTCCTTCTCACCGCCTTCGCATCCCTCTGCTCCGCTGCCACCTTCGTATCCTTGTCATTCCCCTTGCGCACACCAGCAGCCTGATAAGCGCCAGGCGCGCTATCATCATACTCCCACGTCTCCCCCTTCATCTCCGTTATCCCACCACCACTGTCATCAGCTGCCTCCTCATCATCCACCATGCCAACAACCGCAGCCCTCAGCGTCGCAACCCCCGCGCCCACGCCCAGCAGCGCCGCAATGTCCTTTTGGCCGATCCGCCACTCCAGCACCCGGTCCCCAGGCGCATAAACCGCCTCTCCACGGTTTACCTTCAGCTCGACCAAGTTCCTGACGCCCGGCGGGACCGGGACCCTCACCACCACATCCGCAAGAGACGGGTTCGCCGAGTCAGCTTTCGTCGCCATCGCAAAGGGAAGGGGTTTAGGGCGCCCACCATTACCGTCTCCGAACCCTCCGCCCGCCGTCCCCAACGACGGGGCGAACGCCGCGCTCCCCGTACTGGCGCCGCCCTTCGCGTTCGCAAACCGCGGGTTCAGGCTCAAGCGGACCTCAAACTCATCACCCATGCTTCCCAGCGCGGTGCTGACGTGCAGCGTAGCAGGCAAGCCCAGCCTCGCCTGTACCTTCGTGGGATCAACTCCCTTCTCCAGCTCGGCCAGATACTCCCGCCCCAACAGATCGGCCCCGTATCCCGCGAGCACGAACCGCCCGTCCGGGGGGACGAAACTTAGTTCCCCGGTCGGTCCCTCCATCGCGCTAACCTCACGCAGGGGTGGAAGACCGGGTTCTCGAAGACGCTGTTGATACCGCCGCCGCCGGGCGCGGAGAGGATGAGTAGGAGGTCGGGGATGCCGCTCACTTTGGACGTGAAGGCGATGGTGCCGGAGGCGGTGGCGGTGAGGGGGAGTCCGGAGGGCGAGAAGGTCGCGGTGAGGGTTTCGAGAATGTCGACGTAGAGCTCGTTGGAAGTGTGGCGGACGTTGTGGCGGCGCCAGGGGGTGGGGCGGGTGTGCTGGTGGAGGGGGAGGCGCGAGGGGTGGGGAGGAAGGAGGGGGTGGTTGTGGGGCCGGCGAGGGCGGGGGAGGAGCTGTGGGGTGTGTTAGCCTGGCGAAAATTTGGTAGTGGTTGTTTTCTGAGAAGGGTGTCGAAAGTGCCAGATCGGTAGTACAGGAAATAAACAAGAGCACGAAGTACCTAGGCAACCCAGCGCTCCCAAGCAAGCTCTTCATCCAACTGGGCGCTTCGACAACATCTCTCAGCGGATTCGGTTCCGTGGTCGCGACAATCCCCGCATCGCACATCTCGCCGAGCAGCTGGGCCACAACATCGTAGCTGCCCTCAATCTTGCTCGCCAGTAGTGGACTACCCAGGAAATCCTCCAGTGCGTCGGCGACCCGGTGCAGGAACTCGGCGACCAGCAGGGGCTCGACGTCGTGGCTGCATGGTGAGAGGAAGAGGAGGCGGTCTTGGAGGAGGGAGTGGAGGAGAGAGGGCGGGCTGGTGTTTGGGAGGTATATTAAGGAGGGCCGCGGGGAGGGATAAGCTAGGTAGAGAGGAAGTAAGACTTTTGGGGAGGGAGGGCGGCCGGTGTAGACGTGGTCGAGGAGGAGGTTGCTGGAAAACATGTATCAGTATGGTGGGGTGATGGGGGTTAGAAGATAGTACTTGTGTTCATCGAAGATATAGAGGGCTTCTATGGCGCTCATGATGTGTATGTGCTATCCAGAGCTCCATCAGTGCTTCTGGACCTGTATATGCTCGAAATACTGGCCGTTGCACCGCTTTTTGTGCGAGTGGATGTCCTTGGAATCGAGTGTGAGTAACTGGTGATGGGTTCAGCGTCGGCAAACTTGCCGTCCGTGCTCGTTCAGTTGGAGCTTTCGGAGAGCTCTCGCACTCCAACTTATCGCGAACAACTCCATCCGCGCTCGAGGGCTACGTAGGTTACTATCAGCCACAACATGTCCCAGAGAGACGCAGCGACGTTGTATCACCTCCAGCAACCGCAAAAGCTGGACAAAGCTCTCGCAGAAGACAGGGCGGAATTCGAGGACTGCACGCCATGTAGACTAATGGGCAAGCACGCCCCCATCAGCCACAGCCATGACTTTGAGACTAACGTCAGACCAGGAGCCTCCGCCTTCATCGGCCTCGGTGTTTACAGCTACGCATCTGGCAGCTATCAACTACGCCAGCAACGGGCGGCGTTATTACAGAGCAAGTCGATGTTCGGCATGAGGTCCCGACAGGCGGGCATCACGGGCATCTCTGCGATATTGATTGGGTTAGGGATATACAGGCTGGTGAACTGAAGGATATCCGTGGGATCAAAGGAAGGGTTAGGAAAAACCGGGATTCATTGCGGGCGTTAGGGAGCTAGGTACGGTACGTCCCTCGCATTTACGTCAGACGTACGCCTCAAAAACCAATGCGGGTTGCAGCAGCTGATCTCGTACATATGTGCCATTTCAGACACAATGCCCAGTTTCAGTACGACTGCCGGGTCGAGCCGGATTTTACTCTTGAAAACGGTTGTCCGGCCTTCTCGATGCTTTTGCATCCAAGAGACGTACCTTCTGCGGCTCGACGGAAAGGCTGTTCTCACAAAAGTATCAGAGCGAGGGGAAATGCAAGCCGAGGGCGCAAGATCCACTTGGGTACTAGCAGCGGCCGCTCTCTTGCCTGTTCTATGGCTGAGACGGTGTCAACCGCAGTGGTATCGACCACGAGAGAGCCCAAGGCTCTTGGAAAGGACGTCGTGCGAGAACTGATGTACGGCTCAATGCCAATAATAGCGGGATTTATCGAGATGAAGCCGTTCTGAGCGGTAACGTAGACAAGGTATCACGAAGAGAGATGTTGGCGCAAGTCATAATTCTTTACTGATAATGCAAGTCTTAAAAAATGTCGTGAGTCTAGCGTTGGAGCTAAGCGAGTGTGTTGCAAGATCTCAGGTTTCCAAGCGATACCAGTCCGCTTACGCCTCATCTATACCCCTCTCTCCATTATATCGCATGATTTTTGCCCGCAAAGCTCATTGCCAATTTCGGCAGTATGATGGCATGGCGTTGTCCCCTTGACAAGCCCGCTCTACACGGTTTGCAATGGGTGGATTTTGTTCAGCGCTACCAATCATGTCAGCTGAATTGCTAAGGTGCATCCACAAGATGATGCAGCAGCTTACCGGCCGCGATCTGCCTGAGGGTTCTGTCCTGACTGACCGCATAGACGACCGTCGCACTCGCAATGGCTGAGGTGGTGACAGTCGTGATAGCTGCGAGGACGCTGTTGAGATCGAACGCCCACGGATCAACCGGCTGAGGAAGGGGGCAGCATTGTCCCACGTCTGCTAGCCCGGCGGAGGCGCAGTAAGCTGCGTGCGGAAGGATGAGTACTACTGCGATGATAGGTGCAGTCTCCCGTCTGGGTAAGTACATCGTGGAGGGTTTTCTGGGAAAGAGCGTTGCGTGTATGTTAGGTCGGGTATTGAGAGAATGAGGGTTTGATGAAGCGAATGGGCGAGTGAGCAAGATGAGCAGCAGAGGACTGTCTTATAAGCGCAGGCCAAGGCTTCAAGCTCGGATTCCTCATCGTGACGAGTGAAAGTTGAGTTCATGATGTAGAAAGTCGGCGGGTTCAGTCTGTCAGATGTGTGTTGTAAGTACAATCTGCGTTCCTCGAGTGGCGGATCCAGCTATTCGGGCCGTGCGTCTGGGGAACGGGCAGGGGGTAGGGTTTTGATCGCGTTTTGATTGGATGGTCATTTTTCAGGTACCGCCGTACCGACCATGTCCAGGTGGCGGGATGCTCGCCCTACAACCTAGGCAGGTACGGTAGGTACGGTGGGTACGGTGTAGGACAGCTCTCCGAGTAGGTGCAGTTAAAAGAAAGAGCAGGCTATAGCGTGCACAAAATCCGGCAAGAGACGCACCAAGGCAGGTACGAAGTACAGCGAGGGGAAGACGCAAGCAAAGCAGCGACGCGAAAAGCTGAACCCCAAACTGCGGAACCGGCTTGGATTTCGAGTTTGGTTTGGGTGGTTTGGATCATTCTTATCGATATGTAGGGCTGATGAGCTTGCGGTGATATGAGCAGCACAGCCCCCCCCAACAGCGCATATCTTGAACGCACCCATCCGCAGCCTTTCTTTACCTCACATCACCAACATGCTCTCATCCCTCTGACCCCCATTCACACAGGCAACGCCGTGTCTAATCACAACTGGCTTTAGCCCGATGTCCTCTCCTTGGCTTATTATTACCTTACTATTCCTGCTACAATCCGACTTCAACGATTCCGCCGATATGACAGGCCTGCGTGACGCACAACCACAGACATTCCTTCAACTATCGTCCAATACCCAACCTCTTCTGCCCAGGAAGCGCTCTTCATCCGGGACACGTACGTGGCACAATGCTGCAACCACCAGCGCGACTCTGCCTTCCGCCCTGCAACCTACAAGCTGCCCGTCTCCCACACAAGGAGTAGCCATTAGCGAACAACATTGGCACCTGCTTGCGCAGCTTGAAAGCGTGGAAATCGTTCAAGTTTCGGAAATCATAAGAGCGCCAAGCGCTACGAGCGTTCTCCACGCTCTTCGCATGTTCTCAGTCGTAGCAGAAAGCCTGAGATTCCTCGAAATATTCGAACAGTTGGAACATTGGGAAGTGCTTAGGTACAAGACGAACCTTGCCGTCCAACATAGCAACGAAAACTCTCCACAACAACAGCCACAGCTGCAGCCACAGCCACCCTACGACACTCCTTCAGCGTCCACTGCCAGCAGCTCTCCCGCTCCAACTACCGGGGGTGAGCATCGATGCTCGAAGTGCCCGAAAACATACAGTCGTCAGGGGCAATACGACAGGCATATGAGGGATAAGCATGGAAACAAACCTAAAGAGGATTGGAGATGTCCCCATTGTAGCAAAATATTCGCTACCCAAGGCGGATGTGAGCAGCACCACAAGGCGGAGCACCACAAGGATAAGGCGCACAAGCGCGGGGATTGCCAGTTCAAAGCAGAACTGGTTTCACGGGAGACCATGACGAGCGCTCATCAGTCTGCCGAAGCATCGGTGTCAACGCCTCAGACTCTCGCACAGGACGCTCCGGAACGGGCCGGGAATACAACACTAGTAGAGATGCCTAGTATGCCCGGCCCACGAGAAACAAGACATGCACCTCCGGCTGCGGATCGCGCAGGTCCGATTGTGGGAGGTGAAGACAGGCCGTTACAAGGGCGCTCTGGAGAGCGTGTGGAAGGAGCAAATCCGCACGGTCTGCCAGCCACAATTCTCGATCTACCTGGGACCGCCGAAGCTTCCGTTCCATCCCAAGACCATGCATCTACAGAACATCAAGTGGTGCCTTCATATGTTCCGCGTCCAGAACCTTCCAACCTGGATCACGTTCTCGGGCAGCAGCCGTTGACACCCGCTGCCGGGCGCTCTGTCCGAGCTGCTATACCCGCTGAGGGCCGTTTTGCAACACCGCCTGGCACCCTTTCGGCTGCACTGACTGAACATGATCTCTCTGGCATAGCCCTGTACAGCGGCACGCCCGCTTTGCAAGACTACATGAGTGATCCTTTCATGGATTACGATTACGTGGAGGGAAACATACACGCGGAACTATGTGCCACGCTGAGGTCGCTTCGCAGTCCGATCTGAGCCCCAACAACCTCTCCCAGTCGCTGTCGCAAAGGCGGCCTTCCCGCAATGCATTAGAAGCCTCCGAAGGTTCCAAGAGCGTTTTGAATCTGCTCCGATTCAATTCGTGGCAGTGTCGAATTAACCGAGGAGACTCCTCGTGTGTCATGTGCCTTGACACTCCCGAAGCGGACCTCGCAATACCAAGTTTCGAACTTCCAACTGAGAGCGGGTCTCTTAGACTCCAAGTTATCGAGCCTGGGTTATCGTTGCCTGACACCAGTCGCCATCCGCTACTATCACAGCTCTACCGCTTTTACCCTCGCGTTCGCTAGCTTTTGGATATTTCTTTTGCTTCACCCATTCTTGTCGGTACCACCTCGAGCGCAGCAAGGAAACCTCGGAACTCCAGTCCGCGCAACCACGCCTTCCACAGCTCCAGGACGAAGGTCGGATCCGCCTGCGAAGAGTTTTAGGGCACGCGGATACGCAACCGCCGCTTGCTGTTCGAGCACGGACTCAAGACCTGTCCATAGACATGGATTTCTGCACCGCTCAATCCCTATTTAGTTCGCATGTAGTTGCCACTTAACATACACCAGATTCCTTTTTCGCTCGATACCCCGTCTTGTAGAGATGACCCCTTCTTGTAGCTACCCCTTATTGCTTTCAGCTTATCTTTTGGCGTCATTCCGCTGAACCCCGCCGGCATGTCGTTACCGTATTTTACGCTTGGTGTTATACTGTTTAGCGTTCCTATTTTTACGATGCATCGGAGGACATGATTACGGAAGGCCATGACGGGAAAAGCTTTCGCGCATTGGGCAGGCGGTGTCAACGCATCGTGGCTGGGCGCTAGCGGGTTTCATTGGTTGCGTAAGAAGCACGCATTTCGTATCTTTGGGTTTTTTGTGTAAGACAAAGCATTCTTGGGCGGTTTGCGAGGTGTTCTGAGTCTTCCATGCTTGCTGAGAGGCTTTATTTAGCGTACAGGTACTTGGCTAGAGTATAGAACGTCATCCGTCGGCAACATTTGCGGAATCCACGGCAGGTGACTGTACCAAGCTGAACACTCGTCCTCAGCTTGGCTGCTGTGGCTCTTGAGCCTGTGTTGTAGACGGCTGTTCATGATGCCTCCTGGGCGTCAAGCTTCACTGCTTGCGAGGGCTTTAATCCACCATGTTCACTCCCCATGGTGCAGAAAGTGAACATCAACACCTGCCCTTTCGATCTTAAAGCTAGAGCAGTCTTCCAGTAAGGTATTTTGCGACATCAACCTCCAACATTTCGCTCGTACATCTGCAACTGCGGTCTGCAGTCGACGTCTTTGCGGACCATGGTAGAGGCATGAAGAGACGAGGAGACTGTAAAATTCATGAACCGAGGAACAGGTCACAGTCCGCATACACATCAAGAGCGATAGAACAGGCACTGAAGCCTTGCTTTTCAACCAGCGACATTCTCCGCAATCCTCTCACCCTGCATCCCCAGCACGCCTTCCGCCCTCTCTCCGCCCTCACCCGGTGCCGCGAAGATTTTCGCAATCGCCTCCACCGTCGTGTTCCCCCCACTGAGGACCACCCCAATATTCCACCCCTCCTCCCCCGCCTCCCTCTCCACCAACCGCCGAAACTCCTCATTATACAACACCGTCGCCAATCCCACACAAGCGCTCGGCTCAACAAACACCTTCATCCTCTCCAGCACCAACCTCATGGCATCCTTAATCTGCTCCTCACTGACCGCAAACACCCCGCGCACCTTATCCTTATTACTAATCACCTTCCACGGAATCTTGCCGACAGGCGTCCTCAGGCCGTCCGCAATCGTGAGGCTCTTGACCGTCATGACTCTCCGGGGCGGGTTGGCCGCTAGGCCCTTCCTCGCGTCGTCCGCGCCCTCGAACGAGGGTTCCGCGCCAAATACCCGAATCCCGGTCCCGGACAGCGCGGTCGCGACGCCGGAGAGCATGCCGCCGCCTCCGCAAGGCGTGATGACTGCGTCGAGGCCCTCGTGTCTCCGTTCCCGGCCGTGGCGGACGCCGAGCTCGGGTTTTTCTTCAAGCAGGTCTTCGACCTGGGCTTGGAGCTCTAGACCCATGGTCCCTTGGCCGAGAATGATATCTGGGTGATCGTAGGGTGGGACGAGGACGGCGCCGGTGCGCTCGATGACTTCTGCCACGACGGCTTCGCGCTCTTGGGAGGTCGAGCCGCTGAAGATGACGGAGGCGCCGTAGGACTTGGTGGCGGCGATCTTGGAGGGAGTGCTGATTGTTGGCATCACGATGTAGGCGGGGACGCCGCGTGTGCGGGCTGCGAGGGCGAGGGCTTGTGCGTGGTTGCCTGCGTAGTGTCAGTATATGTCACGTGACGATGATATTCTTGGGGAGGCTCGGTGCGAGGGCAGTGTGCAGGTGGGCTTTTGCTGGAAATCGTCTTGCATGGCCGCTCTGTGGTTGACTTGAGGGGGAAGCATATGGCCAGCCTACCTGAGCTATGCGTAACAACGCCTTTCTCCAGCTCCTTATCGCTCAGCCGTGCCAGTGTATGGAACGCCCCTCTCGCCTTGAACGCGCCAATTTTCTGGTAATTCTCGCATTTGAAGAAGAGCCTTATCTTCGGCTTCGCTGGGGTTTGGCCTTCGTAGACGGTGCCTTTGAGCGCTTCGGGGGACTGAGGCGTTGATGCAAGGCCCGAGAGTGTTATTGAAGTATCAATAGGTGTCTCATGGATGTGTGGTTTGATAAGCTCGTGAGCTTCTTTAACGGAGGAGCGTGTGAGGGGTCGGGTCTGTGATATGTCAGCCATTGTGGCTATAAAAATTCTAACCAAGGCTTTGTTGCGGTGTGAAGACGTCGATCAAGTGCTGCCGAACGGCGTGACATTACTATAATGTACAGATAGCTAAGACTATGACACCATCAACGCACCTCAGGACGGCGCGGATGCTTTCGAGGACGGCCGCTCCTCTTCGGTCGCTTTGAAGCAGCGTCTACTTCCGCAAGAAGCTCTTGCAGGTTATTGGAGCCATTGATGCGCTTCCTTGTATTAGAAACGATCTTGCGTGCCGCCTCCGCTGATACATTGGTCTCCTTAGCGATCTGGCTATACTTCAGCCCAGAATCGCGCAGTGCAATTACTGCGGCCTTTTGCGTGACAGTCAGCTCCTTTGAGCCTGGCTTCCGGCCTCCGCGATGGTGGTTTGGCATGGTCGGAGTGTGATACAATTAATCATTATGGTGACGCTGGTTATCACAGTCTCACGTGACTCTACGGAAGCCGGCTTTGGTGTTGAAGGTCCATTGCCCCGTTTCCACTGGCACGACTGGCTTTGATGTGATAGCCGCAACATCTTGATTACTATATACTGTTGACGGCATTACGTCCATCGGCTGGATCTCGGAATGTGGCGAGCAAAAGAGTCAAGATTGAAGCGGCGTCGAGCACACGAGCACGCCTGCACATGTAGAGACCCTGAAGCCATGAGTGTATATTGTACTACGGTTTCACAGATGTGTCGCCCATTTCGGGCGGCCGAACCGCCAACTCTTGAGGCGGCTGGTAGTACTTGTCTGCCGGGTTCCCCGGTACACCCCAAGGCTCCGGATGAGATACAGCACTCTTGTACGCCTTCGTTCTCCGCCGCTCCCAAAAATATAGACCTAATGCGGCCAAGAATGCGATTCCTAGCGTTGCTCCTACGCCCGCGCCTATTGCCACCTCGTGACATGTATCAGATGCCGGACAGGCTGTGCTAGCTGCCGTTGTTGTGATCACCGATGGTGTCAAACTCGACGGCGTTGACGATAGGGACGACGTTGCGGATCCCGTTGACACTGCTGGCGGCATATAGACGGAGGCGGGCGTATTATCGGGGGGCAGAACGCCTTCAGCTCTGATGCCTGATGTGCCATTGCAGCAGTCGTTGGTTTCGGCTAAGAAACAGCGGATCAGTATTGGTATTGCTCGTTGCGGGGCCACTTGCCCCCTTCCTACTTACAGCAGCAGTAAGTAGCGGGATTGTTCGCACTGGCTCTTCCCGTCAGTCCTCAATGCTCTCAATACCAGCGGTTCATACCCACATACCAAGGCGTCACATCAGCGTGCTTATTATTTGGAGCTGTGGAGCACTTTAGCATCTCTCGGACGATCAGCCTACAGCATTACGGCGACGGTTACTGACTGTCTCTGCATGTCGGTGAGCACCAGTTGGATGACCAGTCTCGGTCCGTGCAAGCACCGCGATCGATGCTGAAATCTTGTAGTCAGATGCAAAGGCCGTTGGAGAGGCATGCTGCTAGGGAATCGCCTCTACAGCACATGCTGTAGGGTTCCCGTGGGTTGCAGGCGACGAACCCGGGCGCAGGGTTACCTGCGTACGTGCGGATTAGCATCCCGTTCAGCTTTCAGTTGCCCCAAGGGCCGATACCATTCGGCCAATAGCAGGTTTGAGCCATAGTCTGTAGAGCAGATAATAGAACAGCAAAAGGAGTCCGCTTGCTGATGAAGCGCGTTATAGTATAGGTAATTGAACGACACAGTCGGCTTTGACTGGCAATGTAAACAAATTGAATGATCTCGGACAAAGCCACTTGGATAGAGTCTCCGCCGGACAAGGCTTGATCTCAGCCTTGGAGCGGCATATCAGCCAGATCTGTCACCTGGCCGCGTCTGATGGGTAGTCTGCATGGTGGCTTTCCGGTGTTACAAACAATGTCTTCAAACACTCATTGGCTCAAGACGCTGAGAAGACGCGGTAGACGCGCTGTTGACCATTCAGCTTTCGATCCAGCGGCCTAACATACATGCCTTACATTGACGCCACCCGCAAACTACCCATCGGACGCGGCCTAGCGGTGTGGTGGTGTACAGATATAGTGTTGATATTCATGCAGCCCCTTATTGATTCAAGCTGCGGTTGTGTTTTTGGGGCAGAAAGACTCGTCAGCTCAGTGCGTGTGGTTGCTCGTTGGCCCGCAGCAAACACTCGCGACTTTGTGCAGCTCTCGAAGGATCGAGGCCAACCCTGCCACGCCCTTCCTGGTGTGACGAGAAGCCTAAAGTATGTGCAAGTCAAGACTACCACATATCCAGCAGAAGATCATATGGGATGAAAGAAGCAAGCTCAAAGTCCGCACCACAATCCGCGAATTGACTTAAGTCCATACGTTTTAACAAGGCTTTTGGATCACCCATAGCAGGTGGTGGCCTCGTCCGCCTCGGTGCAGCAACCGCCAGCCTCGTAGCCAGCCACAAAGTCACCGTTCTCGAGACCGCGTCCCATATTTCAAAGGTCGGCGCCGGTATCCAATGCCTACCTAGCAGCATGCAAGTCCTAATATTCCTGCGGCATGGGGGAAAAACTGTTCAACAAGCTTGCGAGAATTGTCTGTCCCCTACAGCTTCAAGATTCCTTGCCACCCAGCCTGTTATGCGTCGTCTTCCCACGGCATACGCTTGGGGAAAAGCTCCCTACCACTACGTCCACCTTGCCACTGAAGGAGCTCCTTCACAGCACTGTCGTCAAGCCCCTGCTCAATCGGCTTTCCAAACTCAGCTACCCAGCGCTTGAAAGCTTCTTCACACTCATCCCAGCCTCGTTCTTTTCGCTTAAGACTATGGGCCAGCTTGCTGCCGTAGAGGTCGTTCAGGAACTGACCGTAGGCGTTGATCTCTTCGCCGCGTTTCGTAAGTTCGAGTTCAGAATCTACGAGAAGATCGTCAGCCAGGTTGGGGTCGGCTATGTAAGCTAGAAGCAGAGGCAAGGATATCTTACATGACATGACCGGATCGATCCCTTGGACGTGGAAGCGGTGTTCTGGCCAACGGATGGCGCGCGCGTGAAGAGCCTAGAAGTCTCTTAGCAAAGACGAAGGCTTTTATCACTGTGCATGCCTTATGTAAGGTCAGATGCGGTGCCCGGCAGAATCCTTGAATTACCGTAGCGCGAGAGCGGACAGCTTAGGGTGTCAGATCAGGCCCCAAATAGCTTTCCATATTCAGTTCCCGGGCCGCGAGGCAATCCACGGTCATCCGCAGCACTAAAAGGAACAGCAGCGGAGGACTTGGAGTTCGCACGTACCATGAAGCGCTTGGCTTTGAACGCATGGGTAACGACTCGCACATTTTTCGGATAGCAGCCCCACGCCTTCCTGAAAGCGATGACACTAAACAGCAAGTTCTGGTAGCTGTCGGTAGCGTGCTCCTCCAGCAGAATGCGGGACTTCCCGCGGAGACTGAGCAGAAGGCTTATTTGATGCTCTCCGGAGGTCTGCCGCAGCACTCCTCGCGCAGCATTCCAGTAACTGGCAGCTTCAGACAGTGGACGAAGACTTCTTTCTGTTTGGCCGCCGGAGAACACCAGGACGCAGTCGTCTGCCGATTGGCCATGCAGGATGGCTTGCAGGCCAGCGAGAATGTGCTGAATGAAGGTCTCGTGCTCACCGGGTTTAGCGAAGGGTGAGCGCTGGAAGGGCTTTAGATGCCAGTTGGATTCTAGGTATGGGTTTGCAAGGTTGGGATCTGATTCGTGTGGTAGGATTGGATTTGGACCATTTGGTACGTAGAACGCATGGCAGCAGACTACAATGAGGGTTGTCGGAACTGCTATAGCTTCAGTGACTGCGTGACTTGCCATGACGCTGCTTCGCCTGCTGGGTAAATAACAGTGGCATGATAAGGCAGAGTACAACTTGGAGACGGTGGTCCGAGATTGAGCCGGAAACCAATTACTGGCTCCAGATTTTCCAGAGTAGATAACTACATCAGAAACCGTGCTAGTGGGTTGTCCTTCGTGTTCAATGTAGGGGTCGTCTGTCTCCCTTGAAAGACTGCTTCTAGGTTGTTTAGAGGTTATGCGAAGCATCGGGTGATTTCTCTTTACCCGGTCGTACCATGTTTTGCCTGCAAATGGATGCCTCCAGTTTGAAGAAGGCCACTGCAATTATGAAACTCGACGAGAAAAGGATGATTTGAGAGCAGAATGGACGAAAGGATAAAATACAGCAGTTTCAGTTTGCTGCAAACATCGGAAGCAATGGGTAAGGGACCTCAACCTGACCGAGAGACTCTTACACAGATTGTATGTTGATTATTCTAGCCGGACGGCTTCGACTCTTCGAACGAAGCAAGCGATCTGGTTTTCAAAAGAGACTGCCTTGGTCTGCATACCTCACGCGGGTAAGAAGGAATTATCGATGGTGCCCCTGTGGCCTGGCTGAGGAGATGCATGCACACGCTAAAGCAATCTCCGGCTACTCTCTTGAGTCACGTGCAGACGATTTGAGTAGTTCGGTGAATCATATTCTTGTCCAGTAGAGCAGCTTCATAGGTATCTATGGACAAACCATCTTTTCTGGAGCTGTAGTTGCTCGTAACCGGTGCATAGACGTGGATCATTGATGTTGAGCGGCAGTGCGGCTTCGGCTGACAGCGGGCTCGCCGACGGGACGGTGTCCAGGCACAGCCGCACCTTGTGCAGGAACGCTTTGCTCGAACGAGCATGGAGAGGTTTTCGTGTTCCCCAAGGAAGTTTCGTGAAGGAAAACAGCGTGCTGACTACGCTCAGAAGGCGACTTGCGTTAAGAGGAGCTGAACGATGGGGCCGCTGCATACGGGCTATTTCGAGATCGAGGCACAGATGTGGCGTCAACCGCTTGTAACCTCAAAGAACATCGGTCAGGCGCATGGCGTGCGCAGGAGGAACAGCGTGACTTGTTAAAAGGAGGCAGGCTCGCTTTCATCGCATGTCTCTTCTTTCGCAGTACCGACGCTGCTGTTTGCCCAGATCTCTTGCGCCTGTCGATATTGAAAGGGGGTGTTTCTGGTGTCTGAGACGTGCCGCAGACCAACGAACCGGCGGCCGCGCGACCCTGAAACTCAGCCCTTCCGACACCTGCGCCAAGCCGCTAACCCCGTGCGAAATCCCGTCGTTCTCCACCCGCTTTCAGCGCGCGACAACACTGGGGCCAAACCTCTCCTCCCTCTATCCAAAGCTTTTACCTCCTATCCTCATTTTTCCCTGGAATCACTCTCGTTGACTATCGCCGCCTTACTCACATTCGTTGACCAGAATCTCACAACCCTAGAGTCGACGCGGTCGACCTTTAGCAGTCTACCAGTATGGCCTACCAGGGACACCATGGAGGCTACGGCGATGGACACAGGATGAACGACTTGCCTCCCGGAGGTGTACGTTTATGAACAGCCTAAGACGTCATCGCCTTTACTGACCTCTCGACAGCAATACGGCCATCCAGATGCTCGAGGTCACGACTCTGAGGATGAGGAGGTTGAGCGCTCTCTCCTACACCCAAACCCCACGGGGCTCGCCCCGGGCCTTTCGACGACCATGACGATCGTTCGCACATGGGTGGCAGTCGGCCGGATTCCACATACAGCCTGACCGAGATGTACGCTCAAGGCGCAACCCCTACTCCCAGCTACCGAACCGGTGGCTACGCCGACGGCCCCGAAGTATACTCCGGTCCTCAAGAGACCTTACAGGCTTATGGGGGGCCCGTAGATGACCCTGCAGCCTACAGCCATCCCGGCAGAGCGCCATCGCCATACGCCAGCAGCGAGACCGGCTCAACAGAGGCATGGCGGCAACGAATGCAGCCTGGCGGTGCTGCCGCTCAAGCGACGGGCGCAGCGGGTCTCAAGCGCGCTGCTACGCGTAAAGTCAAGCTCGTCCAGGGCTCCGTTCTGAGCGCAGACTATCCGGTGCCCAGCGCCATCCAGAACGCCATTCAGGCAAAATACAGGAACGATCTCGAGAGCGGCAGCGAGGAGTTTACTCATATGCGATGTTTGTCTTCCAGTGAGCTTTAGTGTAGAGAATATTTGCTGATCATTCGTAGATACTGCCGCAACTTGCGATCCTGCTGAGTTCACTCTGAAGAACGGCTACAATCTCCGACCAGCTATGTACAACCGGCATACTGAGCTTCTCATTGCCGTCACCTATTACAACGAAGACAAGGTTCTGACCGCTCGGACCCTACACGGCGTGATGCAGAACATTCGCGATATCGTCAACCTGAAGAAGTCAGAATTCTGGAACAAAGGCGGTCCGGCATGGCAGAAGATTGTCGTCTGCTTGGTATTCGACGGTATCGATCCTTGCGACAAGGGCACACTCGACGTACTGGCAACGATCGGCATCTACCAGGACGGTGTCATGAAGCGTGATATTGACGGCAAGGAGACCACGGCGCACATTGTGAGTGGGAAATCGTAAATGCAAGCCTCCGATACTAAGACCAAGTAGTTCGAGTACACGACTCAGCTGTCCGTAACGGCCAATCAGCAACTCATTCGCCCGCATGACGACAGCCCAAGCACCCTGCCCCCAGTGCAAATGATGTTCTGCCTGAAGCAAAAGAACAGCAAGAAGATCAACTCACACAGATGGCTCTTCACAGCCTTTGGGCGCATCTTGAACCCCGAGATCTGCATTCTCCTGGACGCCGGTACCAAGCCAGGCCCGAAGTCCTTGCTTGCTCTCTGGGAAGCATTCTACAACGATAAGGACCTCGGTGGCGCCTGCGGTGAAATCCACGCCATGTTGGGTAAAGGGTGGAAGAACCTTCTCAACCCACTTGTTGCAGCACAGAACTTTGAGTACAAGATCAGCAATATTCTCGACAAGCCGCTCGAGAGCTCTTTTGGGTACGTCAGTGTGTTGCCCGGTGCCTTTTCGGCTTACCGTTTCCGCGCGATCATGGGCCGGCCGCTCGAGCAGTACTTCCACGGTGACCACACACTCTCCAAGCAACTCGGAAAGAAGGGTATCGAGGGCATGAACATCTTCAAGAAGAACATGTTCTTGGCCGAGGACCGCATTCTCTGCTTCGAGTTGGTCGCTAAAGCCGGTTCCAAATGGCATTTGACCTACGTCAAGGCTTCGAAGGGTGAAACTGATGTGCCCGAAGGCGCAGCAGAGTTCATCGGTCAACGTCGACGATGGCTGAACGGCTCATTCGCCGCCAGTATCTATTCGCTCATGCATTTCGGTCGCATGTACAAGAGCGGCCACAACATCATCCGCATGTTCTTCTTCCACATTCAGATGCTTTATAATGTGTTCACAGTCTTCCTCTCCTGGTTCGCTTTGGCATCGTTCTGGCTTACAACATCCATCATTATGGACCTGGTGGGTAAAGCGCCAACTGAGGAGGACTTGAGAACCAACCCGAAGATGCCCAATGCATGGCCGTTTGGAAACACTGTCACTCCAATCGTCAACACGGTGCTGAGGTATCTCTATCTGGGCTTCCTGCTACTCCAATTCATCCTCGCACTAGGCAATCGGCCCAAGGGTTCCAGATGGACATACATCACCTCGTTCGTGGTCTTCGGAGTTATTCAGCTTTACCTCATCGTTCTGTCGATCTACTTGGTTGTTCGGGCGTTCACCAATCCGGACACCGAAGCCTTTGACACCGATTCGACCCAAGACTTTGTCAGGTCGTTCTTCTCATCAGAAGGCGCGGGTATCATCATCATCGCTCTTGCCGCCACCTTCGGTCTCTACTATGTCGCCTCCTTCCTCTACCTAGATCCGTGGCACATGTTCACTTCGTTCCCGCAGTACCTCCTCATCATGTCCTCCTATATCAACATCCTCAACGTCTACGCTTTCAGCAACTGGCATGACGTGTCCTGGGGCACCAAAGGCTCCGACAAGGCGGATGCCCTGCCTTCAGCCAAGACGGAGAAGGCAGCCGATGGGAAGCACACCATCATCGAGGAAGTAGATCTACCTCAAGCGGATATCGACAGCCAGTTCGAGATGACTGTGAAGCGGGCTCTGGCGCCGTACCAAGCGCCTAAAGAGAATACTGAAAAGACGCTCGAGGACTCGTACAAGTCTTTCAGGACGCACTTGACGACCGCTTGGATTTTCTCGAACGCGCTGTTGTCGGTTGCCATTACGAGCGAGAACTTCAATCAGTTTGGCTTTTCGGTAAGTTGAGACTAGTTTCGGTTGAACACAGGCTATTACTAACGATTTGTATTAGTCTGGTGCTTCAGCGCGTACCGCCCGCTTTTTCCAGATCCTGCTCTGGGCCACGGCTTTCCTTTCTCTCATCCGTTTCGCGGGCTGCCTCTGGTTCTTGGGCAAGTCAGGCATGCTGTCGTGCTTCGCCCGCAGATAGGCTGGGTCATAACTTGGCTACCAGCGTGCGATGCTCCAACGCATCGAGTGTACCAAACAGTAGGCGAGTCTAAAAGGCGCAGTATGGCGTCCGGCGAGCAAGGTCATCACCACTGGCTGGCCAGATGTGTCATTTCGTCTGGTTGTTCATCCAGTGCAAAAACATGTAGTGTATCTGTTGGCACGGCTTCGATATGCCGGACGGATTTGTTTGATTTTTGAGCTTCTTGGTTTAGCGGGCTTTGCACGATTGTAGTAATATATCTAGAATTGCCACCGATCTTGTGCCACGATATCTCATCTGTGACGACAAGTTCTCCGTTGTGCTTATCTATCTCGCTGAACCCCAATTAATCCTCTTCTCACCAGTGGTATCTATTGAAGGACTTTAAGTAGCGAGTCTCCACTTTGAACTCTCTCTTCTCCAACTGGTAGGGCACTCACGAACGATGCTATGAGGTCCCGGCTCCTCCATCGGCCGTCTGCAACGCTATCCTCCTAGCACCCGCCCGACTACACGAGCCGTCTCAGTAGGCTGTGTCCAGCCGCAATCTACATCGTCCCAACCAGTAGTATCAAGGTCATACGATAGCCCGATGACTCCAGACGCTCCCTCCCGTCCAACTTTTCAGCCCCCAAGCCGCCCACACACAACAACGTCCTCGCCCAGAGGAATCCATTTGACGTCTTTCAGCCTTGCTGCCAGCACCCGTCTGCCATCTTGATCAACCCTCTTCGGCGGACTCACCACCACACCGCCCTGTCCCAGCCAAGTCGGCGCTATGGTCACAACAACCGAGTCCACCAGCTCCGCATTGCGAGGCTCCAGCAGTCCATTAATAACACCCGCTCCGCCTTCAACCATAGCACTCTTGATACCCAGATCATGTAACGTGGAGAAAATTTCGCGCCACTCCATAACGTGCCGTCCGTTCACTTCCGTCGAAGGCACCCAGATATAGTGCCCGCCCACACTCCTGAGCAACTTCCTCCTCTCCTCCCCAGCTTCCCGCCACATATTACAGTCAGAAACAAGCACCAAAGGCGCCTTTCCCCTCCCTTCCCCTGCAAGCCTGATGACTTTACTCTCCTCACTAACATCCCATCTTCCCATCGGATCTAGCACCACAGGTCTCGGCTGCCCCTCCAACTCCCTCCCACCATACCCCCCACGCCCTCAAGGCGACAGTTCAGGCTCGGGTCATCTGCGATGGCCGTACCAACCCCCACCAAGATAGCGTCGTGTTGGGAGCGGAGGAAGTGCGTCATTGCTTTGCTTTGTGGGCCGGAGAGGAGGGTCTGGGTCCCTGGGGCGAGGGCGAGAGCGCTGTCGAGGGAGGTCGCGAAGGTGAGGGTTACGTGGGGAGGGAGGGTTTGGTGGTAGTAGGAGAGGGGAGGTAGGGGGCGAGTTGCGCCTGGTGGGTGGGAGGGAAGTGGAGGGTGTCGCGGGGGGCGGGGGTGGGAGTGGTGTCGGTGGCTGTTGGTGGGAGGGAAGCCATTATGAGGGGTTTGATGTCGAACGATGCCGTGTTGGCGGTAGGAGAGGTGCCAAGGAGTTACAATCCATCCGTGATTTGTCGTACGAGAGAGTCCCCAAGTTGATGTATGCTTCCAAGCTCTTACTGCGCTTTTGCAAGCTCTCTGCGCATCTTATGTGTTACTAAGGATTGCCATACCGAGATCAGTGGTAAGTTCCATCTCTAGCTCGGGTCCGATGTTTTCAGGGTGTATATAAATCTTGGCATGGTGTTGATGGTTTTGGGCCGCGACGCCGGAGATAAGCACAAAATGTGGCGTGGGGCTTGAACTGTGACGAGGCGGCGACACTGACAGCCTGGAGCCGCTTTGCAACTCTCAACCTTAAACTTTCCTATTCCGCGTTCTCTACTATTGCCTGATTCACTGGCCGTTCGCTTTCAAAACTTGCTCCCTGCCGTCTGTCGAAGTTTTGTGCACTCTCACTATCCGCCGGAAGCGCACACGACACTCAGGACTGAGCGCCTCAGAGTACACTCGCCGTCAAGATGTTGAAGATATGGTCTATGGTACGTTTCCCAGGCTAGGTGCCCAAGACCAGGCTCCTACCCGCTCAAGAGGTTCAAGGTTGCGTAGAGTTAGCGAAATCCAAGGCTGACAGTTATCTACAGAAGCAGAAGCAGCAGCAGGCTGAGAATGCGCAAACCGGCAAGAAGAAGAAAGTCACAGCGGCACAACTACGAGTACAGAAGGGTTCGTTGCCGCAAACTACCATCATGCCTACCCCTAACCCACCCCCTCATACTCGCTCCTTAAGCACAAGGAACCCACCTCGCTGACAGGCACCAGATCTCTCCGAGCTCTCCCTGGGCAGCACAATGCGCACCGAATTCCCGAACCCCGACGACATCCTCAACTTCACGCTGACGATCGAGCCGGACGAGGGCATGTACAAGGGCGGCCGCTTCCACTTCTCCTTTGCGATCAACCAGAACTTCCCGCACGATCCGCCGAAGGTGAAGTGCACGCAGAAGATCTATCACCCGAACATCGATATGGAGGGGAATATCTGCTTGAATATACTTAGGGAGGACTGGAAGCCGGTACTGAATCTGAATGCGGTTATTGTGGGGTTGCAGGTGAGTGGGTTGTACATCTGCAGAACCAGATCAGGGATAGACGGTGGATGACAATAGGGCTAACAATTGTGGCAGTTCCTCTTCCTCGAGCCGAACGCCAGCGATCCGCTGAACAAGGAAGCGGCCGAGGACCTTAAGACCAACAGAGAAGGCTTCAAGCGGAACGTGCGGTCATCTATGGGCGGCGGCTCAGTCAAGGGGCAGACCTTTGAGCGGGTGCTTAAGTGAGCGAATGCTGCAATATGCTCTTCATACATTTACATTTCACGGTTTGCAAGCGAGCATCTAGCTGAGGCGTTTTTCGGAAGCGGGCATATATCATGTGGTAGATCTGCGACAGGGGCATATGGGCGACAGCATGCTACGGCATGCTCTGCTTTTGGATGGTGCTGCTGGCTATTTGATCATGGACATCAACGGACATATCAATCGAAAAATCGCTGCGATCTTCATGATTTTATGACGAGCTGCAGAGGGAGTTTAACTACGCTAAAGTTTCTCGAGGGCTTTCATCCAGGGTCGAGGGACACAACATGCTTCAGCAGTGGTTGATCATGCACGAGTGTTCGTACCCTATTATTTCGGTATGCATCAGAAAAGCAGCCAAGCCGCCCTCCAAGTCATTCCGGGGAAACCAGCGCTTCTCCGGCCAGCCTCCCCAGCCCCAGGCACGTGACACTCCGACATCGCTCCCACCTCTGGAGCTCGGACGCACCCTTCGAAAAATCCCAAACTCACATCAAGCCGCAATTACTCATACAAAAACACCCCAATTCTCCATCAACACCGTCCTCTCCACTCCAAACTAATATCACAATGGCTTCTCGCGGTGCATCCAGAGCTCTGCGCGCTTCGGCAAAGCAATTGGCGTCGCCGGCCGTTCAGCGCCGGACGTTTGTCTCGGCGCTCAATGCTGCTACCAGGGCGGGCGTTGCTGCTGCACCGAAGGCTGCTGTGACGGCGCCGTTTGTGCAGAAGAGGGGAGTGAAGACTGTGGATTTTGCGGGGACGAAGGAGACGGTTTATGGTAGGTTCAGCTGTGTTAGGAGATTATGTACAAGCGATTGGGGCTGACTGGATGCGTGCAGAGCGTGAGGACTGGCCGAGGGAGAAGCTTTTGGTAAGTCACTACTCGCAGATGGCTGCAGCGAACTGGCAGGGTGGGCACAGAGCTGACAGTCACCAGGACTACTTCAAGGATGACACCCTCGCCATGATCGGCTACGGCTCCCAAGGCCACGGCCAGGGCCTCAATCTCCGCGACAACGGCCTCAACGTTATCATCGGCGTGCGGAAGAACGGCCAGTCGTGGAAGGAGGCTGAGCAGGACGGCTGGGTCCCGGGCAAGAACCTCTTCGAGATTGATGAGGCCATTTCCAAGGGTACCATCATTATGAACATGCTCAGCGACGCTGCACAGAGCGAGACGTGGCCGCAGATTAAGCCGCAGTTGACTAAGGGCAAGGTACGCGAGATCCGCATCACTGGAGCGCACTGCTCAGTTCTATCGAAGATCACCAGCTGACGAGTACAAACACCAGACCCTGTACTTCTCCCACGGCTTCTCCCCCGTCTTCAAGTCCCTCACCAAAGTCGAAGTCCCCACCGACATCGACGTGATCCTCGTCGCCCCCAAAGGCTCCGGCCGCACGGTCCGGACTCTCTTCCGCGAAGGGCGCGGCATCAACTCCTCCGTCGCCGTGTACCAAGACGTGACCGGCAAAGCCGAAGAGAAGGCCGTCGCGCTCGGCGTCGCCGTCGGCAGCGGCTACCTGTACAAGACGACCTTCGAGAAGGAGGTGTACTCCGATCTCTACGGCGAGCGCGGCTGCCTCATGGGCGGCATCCACGGCATGTTCCTCGCCCAGTACGAGGTCCTGCGCGAGCGGGGCCACTCGCCGTCCGAGGCGTTCAACGAGACGGTCGAGGAGGCTACCCAGAGTCTGTACCCGCTTATCGGCCAGAATGGCATGGACTATATGTATGCGGCGTGCAGCACCACGGCTAGACGTGGTGCGATTGACTGGAGCAAGAAGTTCAAGGATACGCTGAAGCCCGTATTCAATGAGCTGTATGATTCCGTCCAGGATGGTACCGAGACGAAGCGGAGTCTGGAGTATAACAGCAGACCGGACTACAGGGAGGCGTTTGAGAAGGAGATGGAGGAGATCAGGGGGCTCGAGATTTGGAGGGCTGGCAAGGCTGTGCGGTAAGTTGACTCTGCTCTCATGGTGCTCATATCACAGGAATCAGGCGGCTGATATGTTTTCTAGTTCCCTCCGCCCGGAGAACGCCAAGTAAAAAAGCCGTGGGTTCAGTAGAAGAGCTGTCGGTGGTGTTGTGCAAATGTTCAACGGGGACGTGGCGGAGAAGGCTTGGCGAGCAATGCGGAACTGTAGACTACCTGTTACCATCTTGCTCGGGCGGCTAGTGGAGTTTCTGTTCTTGGGACGGGAAAGCGATCTTGCTTCTGTTACTTCCGCATCGGCATGTAAAGTTCTTTTGTCTCCTAGTACGGATTCGAAAAGTACTCCTGTATTGCTGACAACGCCCTTCTCTGTACAAACCAACTGACATACCAATTGCTGGCGTGCGTTGCATTTCTTGATGCGCTCGTTAGTGGCGTTCCACCGAACGAGATAGAGCAGCGTTGCTTAGCAAATAGAAGGACCTACCCCTGACCTCCAAGGCCATGCTGACAAACAAGCCCGGTCCAAGTCCTTTATATGAAGACACCCCCTTCTAGAGCTCACAACCGAGCGAAGGCTGAGCGGAGCTTGGAAAGTTCGGGCTCGACAAATAGCTTCGGGGAGCCTTGGACGAATCTGAAGAGCTGGTCAGAAGCTGCAACGGAACGACGCTGATTAGTAAGGTGTACAACGTCAGACATGCAACAGGTCCTCTTTTCTCTGATCCGAATTTGGCATCATTTCAAAATGGAGCGCAACTGTGCCTCGTAGTAGGAAATCAGCTGGCAGACGTACCTGCTGCGAGATCCATATCCAAACTAGTGAATCAGGAAATCCTGGAACCGCAGCATTGGCTTTTCCATCTGTTCTGAATACCAATGGTTGTGTAAGTCTTCTACCGTCCCGTTCTTTTCTGTAGGCTTGAGATAGCATTCTCCAACCAAAGTATAGTGGTGAGCCCGCCGCAGGCGACATAGCAGAGGTCCTGGGAAATGTTGGGTTCCCTCTAGGCCACTCCAAGTGCAACTCGAGAGTTCTGCGAGGCTGTTGTCCAGCGGTCTGAGTATGAAAGGAACCGGTCCCCCCAGGAACCCACAAACGATGTCACCAACCTCAGCTTCCGGTGGCGCCAGGCCGAGGGATTCGTCTTCCAGCATGAAGAATCGACGGTTGTTGCAGCAGCCTTTGACTACTTCTTTGAATTCTTCGGCTTGTTGTGCATACGCCTTTTCAGCAGCTCTGCGCCTAGATCGCCATGCAGACTTTAAACACATGGTTTTCTTGGAGGCTTGATGTGCGAAGGTTGCTCTCGTCTCCATCGAAATGGCCGTGAAGAAGTTGTACCAGTACAGCTTCCAGGTTTCCGAAAGCCTGCACTTCGAGGAATAGATCGGGAGCCAGTCGCTGAACACGACATCCTCCCAACCGCGTTGGTATGTCTCGCAAACAGTGCCCAAACTCGTAATCTCACCAAACATAGTCCCTCGAACCATCAACAGCTCCTCTAGCATGACTCCTGGAAGACGCACGAGCTTGACCCCGTGAAAATCAAGGCTCATTGCTGGAGAAGGTTGCACACCCTCCCTCCTAGCTCCTGGATCAATACGGCATGTTGACTGGAAAGACCTAGAATCATAGTAATATGATTCCCCGATGTGCTGTTCTTCAGGGTTGTAGGATATGTTAATCCCGAGATAGGGCCTCGGAGCGCTTAAAGTCCAGTCTGGAGCCCATGATGGCAAGCGGGATAAGCTAGTCTTTCCTTGCACCGCGCAAAGAACACGCAAGCCGTGTGCTTTGATCAAATAGATCGCGGTCTTGTTGTAAACGTATGCAGTTGAGGTGGAGTATTCCGGTGTAATTATTGAAGCTTCACCGGTGATGCCCTTGGTAAGGGAGAGCAGAGCAAAGACTTTGTCCTTTGGATCGGTCGCATTGCAGGTCCTCGCAATGCACAAAAGCCGGAAGATATCTTCGGAGCTGAAATTAGATTGTAAAAATTCGGAAGTCATTGTGAGTACGGTCGGAAATGCCGTTAATTCTCCCTGCGAAGCAAAGCAAAATCTCATCAGACTATCCCAAGAGCACTCTTGGGAGCCGCAGAAGACTGTGGCCGAGTATGCAAGCGCAACCTCTTGCAACACCCAGATTCTGCTGAACCACGGCCGCGAAAGCAATACATTGAGTGGATTGATTGTGTGCGCGAGGACACGCTTGTTCTCGGATCTGGTGTGGCCGGATTCGAATTTCGACATCGCACTGACGACGTTGGCGAAAGCCTTTCCTTCTCCTTTGTCACCCTCTTCCCCGAGGTGTATGATTACTCGTGCTGCGGATCGAAAGATATCGCCCATCATTTGCACCTGCTGATTCCGCTCCTGTGCATTGGATTGATCGATGCAGACAGCATCGATCCATAGGAATCTTGAGGTTTGAGGAAGTATGAACCTTTGAAGAGCCGCGTAGCAATTTGCAGTAACGGAGAGGATCCTGGCACTCATTTCGCCCTCGGATCGGCATATGATCTTTTTCTGGTTCTTTGTTTCGCCCATACATACGACACTGCTTCGTAAGGCTGGAAATCTATACACTCTCTGCATTCTGGCTGGGGCCTATGCCACATTACGCATGCGCAGTTTGGCAACGGCTTGTGGATGATGTTACACTGCACTATGCCTCGGCGATCCAATGGGAGTAGCTCAATGATACGCATTCTATTCGCAACATGCAGGGGTAAATACTGATACGGCTTTGTACCGGAAGTCACGTCCATTTCCGACTACGGCTGTAGGCTCTAGTACTCAGGCAATCAGGTACTGGACTTGCAACGGCATGCTTTGCAAGCGTCAACGCTGTGATAAAATGACATAAGGAAAAGAAAACATTTCCGAAGGTTGTAGATGGGTGTGTGGCCGCAGTTCATGATTGTGCGAAGGCAAAGAATAAGAGATGTGATTGCAGGTGGCTGTGTTGCAGCCGCACTTCAGGCAACATTGCAAAAGTTGTACGACACTCTTGGCACGTCGCCTCACCAAAAACTGTCCCACAACTGAATTAGGCTGAAGCTGACGTGCAGATACATTGGCATGCACATGACCTTCGAAATAGCCAGTTGGTCACCTGATTTCAGCTCTGCATCTTCTCGTTTCAATCCAATCGAGGACAAGATCTCCCCCAAGAAACCCAGAGCCACCAGCATCGTTGCCCGACTCGGGCGATATGTTGTAGTCGAATTGAGAGAAAGAGATTAAAATAGAACGTTTGGGCAAGATGACAGCGATAAATCTGAGCAAGGAATGCCGCTGCTTCTGCGATCTCCATTAGCTTACTTCTATTGATTCGAGCTACTTTCCTCCGCAGTCATAGCTTCGATTTCCCTCTCATCGAGCCAGCTCCTCACGCTCTGCATGACCTTCTCTAACGCATCACCGCCCTCAATCACGCCATCCAAGTCATGCACATTCAACCCACTCCTATGGTCTGTGACTCTCTGCTGCCCCCAGTTATATGTCCTGATCTTGTCTCCTCTTCCCATCTTCGCTACACCCACCACACTCCTCCTGAGTTTGAGTGCCTCCTCTTCTCTTGCCTCGCGCCTGGCCTGCGCAAGCCGCGACCGCAACAAGCCCCAGGCCTTCTCCCGATTCTTCGGCTGACTCCGCGAGTCCTGAATCGCGACCACGATATTCGTCGGTATATGCGTCAGCCGCACTGCAGACTCGGTCGTATTGACGTGCTGCCCCCCTGCCCCTCTAGCCTTCATGATATCCATCCTGACTTCCTTCGGATCGATATAGTAATCGCTTTCCGGGTTGCTGAAATCACTCTCCGAATCCTCGCTCTCGGCCGGGAAACTCGGCAATACGAGCACTGAGGCGGCGGAGGTATGTGTCCGACCTTTGCTCTCGGTAGCTGGGACGCGCTGGACGCGGTGCACGCCTGCTTCAGACCGGAAGATGCCGTATGCGCCTTCGCTCTGGACCTCGAGGATGGCTTCTTGCAGCGGGGCGTCGGAGCCGTTCGGGTCGCTCATGCCTGATGCGTCTTCGTACTTCAGTAGTGTACATCGCAGGCCATTACGTGCGCAGTACGATTGATACATCCTGAGGAGATCGCCTGCGAAGAGGGCGGCTTCTGAACCTCCAGCACCTGGCCGAATCTCTATCAGGCATGGCAGATGCGCGAAGGGATGCTTCGGTACAAGACTCGTTGTGAGGGAGCGGGATGCTTGGGAGAGCTGGGAGAGGGTGGATGGCAGGTCTTCGGAGGCTAGTGAGCGGAGTTCGGCGTCGGTGGAGGAGTCGGCGATGAGGTTTCTCAGCTCTGCGAGAGACTGTAAGATGATGGTCAGACTACGGTTGAGGCAGTGATGAGATGTCCCTGACCTCGTTGGCGTGCTCCCACTCTTTCAGCGCACTTGCAATTGGGCTTAGCTCGCCGACTTTCTTTGCCGTCCGCGTATCAAACCCTTCGGTGAGTTGCTTCGACAGCGTGCCATGCTCCGCAGCAACGGAGCGTGCCCGGGTGAGGAGCGCTGGAGAGACGCCCTCGCTAGCTGCAGCAGCTGGTAACAGGTCAGCCTTTGCTTCGCTGTTCGATGACAATCTCACTCACGTGTGCTTTGGTACCTCACATACCGCCTGCTGAGCGGCCGGAAAGCGCGCAACAGGCAACGGTGGCATATCCATGGCGCGTTCGACATGGCCTTTAACGTAGTCGCTGATGAAGAAAATGCTGTACCTGCAGGTGGTCTCGGGGGTCCGCGCCGAAACGCCGCATCGAGTTCCGCTCCGCCCGCTTGGCGCTATCATGACGCAGTCCCGCGCCGAGGTAAACTTTATGCGTGCAGAATGGCAAACATCCTGATGCAGAACCCGAGGATATCTTGCACCAGATCAATTGCCATTGAGCCGGGAGAAGGACTTGACGGGCCAATGATACACTAGGGCGCAAGCGGTGGGTGGGATATGGGGATACTAGGGATGTTGCCCCGCAGTGGGTTGACAAACATTAACTCCATAGTCCAAGTCCGTTCTGACTCAGTTTCCTCTGTTCAAGCCGTTGGATGCTCTTCACAAACCGCACAAGAATTAAGCTCAGGTAGGTGTTTCAGCGTTCACTCCCCGTCTGAATTTCCCAAGTACTCTCCTCTTCTGTCTACTCTGTAGCATATCCTAGAGCTTATACAGTTCCTGCAGTATTAAATCAATCCAAAGTCGCCTTCCGATAGCTCATCGAGAACCTCAAGCTTCGAATTGTACATCATTCGCTTCTCTCGTGGATGTTTGGGCCTCCAATTGCGAAATCTATAGGTCATCCATAAACATGCCTTTGAACGCGAGCGCCATATACCCGGCGACGGACCCCTCGTTTATCTCTTTCCCGAGCCGACGAAGCGTTGTACACAGCACGAAAGGCATTGTCGCGTCCACTCAGCCACTCGCGACTCAAGCTGGTATACGCATACTGAGAGAAGGGGAAATGCTGCCGTAAGCCATCCATCCACGCGACAGTAGCAAGCTTCTGAGGCGCATGGGGCTGATGCAGAATCATGGCAGGACGCGGCAGTTGCAGTTGCCGCTGCGCTCAATCTGACTGAGCCCGGCTCCACGGGTATCGGGGGTGACATGTTCTGCCTGTTTTACAATGCCAAGACGAAGAAAGTTCATGCGCTCAACGGGTCCGGCCGTGCTGGCTCACAATGCACATTGGAGACGATACGCAAGGATCTGGGGATTCCGGACGGCAAGCCCGGCGCCATACCCATGGACAGCGTGCATGCTGCCACTGTGCCAGGAGCAGCAGCCGGATGGGTAGATGCCGTTGAGAAGTTTGGCAGTGGGAAGGTGTCGCTGGAGCAGATCCTTATGCCAGCAATTGAGCTAGCGGAGGAGGGTTTCCCGGTTTCTGAGCTCTCAGCAACTTTCGTAAGTCTTGGAACTGAACGCGTGTCTAGGGGAGTAGCAACTAACCGATGCGTGACAGTGGGAAGCAAGCGAAAGCTCGATTCTGAGTGCCTCGCCAAACTATGAAGAGGTGCTCAAGAAGGACTCCTCAGCACCAAAGGGCTGCCGCGCTCCGAGAGCAGGCGAGATATTCAAGAACCCAGGCTTGGGAAACACGTTCCGATTGCTGGCTAAGCACGGCAAGAAAGGGTTCTATGAGGGCTCAGTAGCTGAAGCACTGATCAAAGTCACGTCTGATCTTGGTGGACACCTCACCATGGATGACCTCAAGCACCATGCCGAGGCCGGAAGTGAGGAGGTGGACGCCATCTCTCTCAAGTTCGGAGGCCAAGGCGTGCACGACTCCCACAACAAGCACCTAGACCATCCAAACAGCGAAGGCGTCGAAGTATGGGAGCACCCACCGAACGGCCAGGGCATCGTCGCCCTGATGGCCCTCGGCATGCTCCAGGAGCTCGAAAAGGCCGGCAAGATCATCCGCTGGAAAGCCGCCGACCACAACAGCGCCGAGCACCTACACGCCGTAATCGAGGTGCTGCGCATCGCCTTCGCAGACGCCAGCTGGTGGGTCACCGACCCGAACGTCGAAAAAGTCCCCTCCGCCGAGCTCATCTCGTCCGCTTACCTCACCGAACGCGCAAAGCTATTCAACCCCGAGAAGGCCACCGACACCGTACACCACGGCTCGCCCGCGCACAACCACTCCGACACCGTATACTTCGCCGCTACGGACAGCGAGGGCAACGGCATCTCCTTCATCAACAGCAACTACGGCGGCTTCGGTACGGCCATCGTGCCCAAGGGCTGCGGCTTTACGCTGCAGAACCGCGGTGCGAACTTCAGCCTCGATCCGGGGCACCCGAACAGGCTGGCGCCGAATAAGCGCCCGTATCATACCATCATCCCGGCGATGATTACGAACCCGAGTGACGGGAGCTTGCATACGGTGTACGGCGTTATGGGCGGGTTTATGCAGCCGCAAGGACATGTGCAGGTCTTGCTGAACATGCTGGTGTTCGAGCACAATCCGCAGGCTGCGCTCGATGCGCCGAGGATTTGTATTGGTGCGGGTATGCCTGGAGCGGATGGGAAGGTGTTCGATCGGACAGTGTATCTCGAGGATGGGATTAGGGAAGACGTGGTGAAGGGGCTGGAGAAGCTAGGACATCATGTCCAGGTCGTCAAGGGGTATCAGAGGGGGCTGTTTGGTAGAGGCCAGGTCATCAGGGCGCACGAGGAGGATGGACAGATTGTGTACAGTGCTGGGAGTGATCCGAGGGGTGACGGAGCGGCGATGCCGTTCTAGTTTTGGAGACATAGATGAGGATCTCGTAGGTAGTGATGACCCGATGCAATGTATGTGGTAAATATCCACTTGCGATTTCTGATGTCCTTGCATTCATTGTAAGGATCATGACATCCGTTTGAGCTCAACTCCGCATCCGCACAATACCGTTCAAACTGTCCTCTGCCCTTATATCCGCTCGTCAAAAGGGAGGTGGAGCTTATGAGCAACGAACGGATAATAACACACGAACTTTATGACAGCCATCGCCGCTCTGCACTCGCGAATTGAACATGGTGCAGTAGGTATGACGCTTTGCCGTCGATATGGAGATTCGAGACCCTGTTCGGAGTCGTGCATGGCTCGAGTGACCTTTCTGATGCTGGAGGTCGAGTTCCCAAACCTTGGTGAAAGTGATAGGGGCGTGTGCCGATACCGAAGAAGTGAAGAAGATCCTAGATCTGCAAATCAAAACATCCCATACTATCCCTCCCTACTACACACCTCGCAGCAGCAGCACCCACCATTCGATCTCACCTCCATCGTACGCAGAAAAGCCCAAAATCGGTCAACAGTCTTCAAGGCCACCGCCGGCAGCACTACAATTCCATTTACGGGAAGGAAGTTCGTGGAGGGGCAGCCCACCGTCATGTCCGCAGAAGCCTACACCATCTGCCCTCGCTGCGAGCGCGACTGCACCGACACACGCATCAACCAAGTCTGCGTAGCCTGCGAGCGCCGATTCAACGAAGAGATGTCGCGTACCAAGGGGGTGAGAAGACGCGTCGTTACTGGCGCCGGATGCTGAGGGAGGCTCAAGAGCAGCAGATCCGGTATCGAGGCTGTAAGTAAGCGGCTCCTAGATATCCAAGGACGTGCCTGACTTGGGAGATTTGCAGTGAATGAGATCGCTGTGGAGCCGGCGGAGGAGGTAAAGGAGGCTCAGAGCAAGCCCAAAACTGACGCTGAGGAGCCCATAGTGGTGGAGGAGGAGAGCGCAGCTGGCTCGTGAGGAAATTGCGTGGGTTCTGGAAGGAGCTGAAAGGTTGAGCTGGGGAGAGAAGATGAGCTTCTAGAGCTCGAGAAGGGACTATTCGCAGCCGTGGCGCGGCAGAGAGAAGGATCTTGCGCTCCTGACAGAGGGGAGGAGAGGATCAATCGCCCCCGAGCAAGTTGGGCGCCCTTTGTGAGCATAGTATCCGAGAGTGTAAAGGCATTTACGGGTTGAAACGCGTTATGACCATAACTTACCCGTAACTGAAAACCACCCCGAGTGAACTGATGCTCCTGACGAGTAGTCCGCAAGGACAAATTGGCGCAGCACAATCACATCTGATAGATCTGAGGTTGAAGGAGGTTGGAATGCTTCGAGTCCGTGTTGACGTTTGTGCCAGTGCTGTCCGAAAGGGGGTAAGCCGGTGCATCCCTGTTCGTGGCTTTGGATGGCGCACCATCCACAACTACAAACTCACCACATACCAGCAATGCTCCAGCATTCTGTTGCTTCACGGTCTTGTATGGACGACGCTGAGACGAGATTCCGAGATCCTCGAAACATTTGGACAACCTCATTTCCGGTGAAGTTGTGGAAACCACTTTCATCACGGGAAGCCGCATCAGCAGCTCCTCACAGCTCGGTCAACCACTGCACACGACGTATTTCAATCAAGACGCAATGGCATACTCTTCAGAAGACGAGGTCCAGGCAGAACAAGCCAGGAGTTTGTCGCGGTCCCGGAGAGTGACTTGGCCTTGAAGGATTTGAGAAGCCCTCGTGCTCGGTGATCAAACCACCAACGCAAGACCGGCCTCGTTCCTTGGATACGATGCGACCTGACCATGCACGATATTTAGGGCTGCTGATCTCTATGCAACGAAGCTCACGCCTTTTGATGTACTCGGATTTCGACTTGCGGGATTCGACCACCTCGTCGCTAGATCGCGGTAGTAGCCAGCCGGCCGCCGCTGGACCTGACTCTGAACAACTGAACAACTGCACCTGAAGTCCCAAGACAGCCTAGAGAGCTTCCTGAATGACTTTGTATATGTGTATAAGGTTTGCATGTCATTGATCTTACGTTTGTACAGTCGCAGCCGCCTCTAGGGGCGAGCAGTGAGTGTATATCGACCGCGCGGCTCAGTTTGGTTCGCGTCAGAACCAAGCCATTGCTGACAACAACGAGCATCAAGACGAAGTAACAAGACGTCAGGTCGCGCTGTACAGCAGTCGATGCGGTGGAGCTTCAGCTTGAATTCAAACACACCAGCTGCAGTCTCCCGACAACAACCGACCGCAAAATTACACACTCATCTCATATGATCAAGTTTGCGAGAACCCTTCAGCCATATTCGGCATCAACTGGAAACTGCAAGCCTTTCGCAAGCTCCATAGCATACTCGATGAGACTCACACTGGTCGGCCACTCAGTAGTTCAAGACCTTTAACTCAAGCCCCCATGCCAGGGCTGGAGGATGACCGTGATATGGCACCTCTCCCGGTGCACGATGCTCGGTCCATTTTGGCTGGAATTGTGAGGCGTAGAGCAAAGAAATTCCCGATCTTCAATGAGTGCCGACAAGCCCGTTTGAGGAAGAGTTTCTTCGCCACCTCCTTCAGATCTGAACGACCTCTCAGGCATCTGTCAACAAGGCTTGAACGGCGACAAAGCAACCGGAGGAGGCTGTTTTGACACCACCATATTGCCGTTGCTTGACGCCGCACATGAGGGTACGCATCTCGCTTCTTGCGCAACAAGAGCGGAGAGATCCTGGACCCCATCAGGTTGAAATTTTCTAATTGCTGACGGGCGCAGAGAGAGACTCTTCTGTGCAATACCCAGCCCGTCCTTCTCGATCTCGGGAGCCAGCACAACTTCCAAGCTCGTCCGTCGACAGAGGAGGAACGGCAGCAGTGACTGCATCGACCGGATGCCAATGCTGGCCAGAAACCTTCCAGAGACAGTCAAACATGTCAGTCTACCACACTGCAAAACAAGGGACCGAAGCACACTCACCCTACAAGCCCTCACACAATTTTGGGAAGTCAAGCAACTACTACCCTTGATATGACATGGCCCCTTGGGTGCTCACGCTGACCGCAAGCCTGTCAATTTTCACAATCCTCGCCGTGCGCCCTTGCGGTACGCACGACCCCCGTGCCAGGAGCGCAGGGAAGACAAGGAAGGAAGTAAGATCATAGGAAGGGAGTCCACTTACCGTGGCATCCTTGTGAGTAAGAGATGGAACTGGGGCTCTTCAACGCTGCCTTGTTGCTCGATGGCGGCGACATATCCGTTAGCCCTCACGAAGTACGAATGGATCCTCGTCTCTGTCAAAATTCTCGGAAGCTGCGACCAGCAGGATCGACGTCGTCCGGTCGTCATGGGAAGTCTTCAAGAGCGGTCAGCTTCCATGTTCATGTGCATGCGGAATCCGAAGAGCTTCTCATCCTGTGGGTCTGATCACCGGGCCATCTTCTTTGAAAATCACTTTGGAGCTGAAGTGGAAGCTTGCTTGCTGTTCAGAAACACTGCACGAGGGTACCGATAAATCTTTAGATGTGGAAAGAGATTTCATTCTTGACTAGCCTACATCGACAAAAACCCGTTGGAAGCTCCGCCGAAACCAGAGCCTGCATCTGCGGCACCCGCGAAAGAAGAAGTCTTTTCCTTGGTTCTCCCACAAGCCCCAGCGCCTGGCGGATTTCCTACACGTTCTTTATCAGCGTTGCTGCACCATACAAAGCTAGAGAAGAACAGGAAGAACTTGGGACGAGTTCAATCGCTGATGGTACCGTTGGCGCTCGGCCAGGTTCCATCGGGGCGTTGTCCCGCCCACCGCGCCGCATGATGCTGTGAACAGAAAGCTACCTACTACCACCTCATGCGGACTTTGGCGGGGCGGGCATACCCTGTCATCATGTAGCGCGTAGGAGAGGAATAGGAAAAATGAGATGCTCGTACATACCTCTGTGGCTCCATGCCTCGCACCAGCTTCCTGGAGACTCTCCTCCTCCCATAGTTACCGACACCAAATAGCAACATTGTTCGTCGGTACCTAGGCTGATTCAGCAAATACTCACCACCGGCCAGCCGCGCTGAGATCAATTTACTGTAAGAGACAAGGCTTGGCTCCCCGATCGCACAACTCTCATACAACGACAGAAATGATGCGAGGGACCTAGGCAGCACCACCGGCCCGGAACGTCCACAATGAGAAGACGAATCAAGGATACGGGAAGTGCAAGCGGCCGAACATTTGTCCTCAGAGTAGGATGCAAGTGGGTCAATGAGAACCACCCGTCTTGATTAGGAACGAGGGCTCTCTCCCAGCTCTCTGGTTGTCATCATTGGACAGGCCACCCCCAGCAATACGCAGAACTCCCGAAGGTGCTTCCAACGATATCGTCGACCTCGGCAGTCAACCCACAAAGCAGCAGCAGTGCCGGAAGCAACCGCATGCTGCAAGCGGAGTGCCTTCCTCAGTCTTGCCCCCAGGAATAACACGTGCAAGAGGAAGCGGTGCGGAAGGAGCGCAGGCCGCGGTCGCGGACTCCTGGAAAGTCAGTCAGCAACGGTCACTACTCCTGAGACGGACATTGAATTGGTTTTGTTGAGGCAATCAGAATTAGGCACCCGCGGGTGTCTGGTATTTTTCTACATCACGAAAGATTGGACTAGGGAACGGTTGTTTGTTCATCATGGTGGCCTCCCTCACGCAACCAGGAACTCGGAGCACACGTACCTTTCCGCCCGGTTCAACTCCACCCGCGCGGAGCATCCTCATCAGGGCCACTGAAATAGGTGCACGCCATCTGCAAACGCGTCAGCGATTTCCGAACAGAATGGGAAAGGAGTCTGAAGGCAGCGAAATCAGAATCCATCCTCCCTGTCCCCTTGGCGAGAACAAGGCTTCGCCTCCCCGAACCCGAGGTTGTCGTGCGTCGTACGTCGTGGTCGTAGCGGTGCAATGCTGCCGAGAACCTGTACAGTGCGTCAACTATCACGAAGACAAAGACAGGAGAAACAAGTGGAAGTGACGAATGGGCCGGTCAGGCACTGCTGCTAAGCAATTTGTCTCATCATCCCGGTGTCAGCAAAAAACAATTACTTAGCTTAAAAGAGCTCGATAAAAGTGGCGATGCGGAAGGAGCGCAGCAGGCCTCGGCGCGGCGGACTGTGGACTCCTGAAAAGTCAGTCAGCAACGGCCACCATTTCCAAGACGAACATTGAACTGGTTTCTTGTCGAGGCAATCAGAATCAGATACCGTCGAGCATCTAGGGTATTTTTCCATCACGAAAGATCGGAATTGAGTCATTGTTGTTCATCACGGAGCCCTTCTTCCAAACAATGAGTAGATCGGAGCACACGTACCTTCCATTCGATTCGACTCGACTCGTGGGCCGCGGCACCTAATCAGGGACAACTGAAACAGGTGGGTGACGCCCTCTGTGAAGCTGTCAGTGATTTCCGAACGGACTAGGGAAGGAGTCTGGGCAAACCCTCGCGTCTCTGCTTGGCTCTCCTGTCAAAGACAGAAGGTTCCTAGGTTCACCGCTTAGAGGTGCAGAGTCCGACTTCGATACCCGTAAAACAGTGGATGGGAGAGCGGTTGCAGGTCGCAACTCTGACGATGCCCCGGTGGCTTGAGTCTCTTCGACCGCGTATCTGGAGGACCATGAACATGTCAGCATTCATCTCACGGCCAGACGGAAAATGCAGGCTCTCGGAATCACAACACGACAAACATCTCAGAGTTATCTCTTCTCACCTCATCATTACCCAGACGTATGCGGGATCTGGAGGAACTCGTCCGGGGTTCTGGGGAGCCCTCAGACTGCTCCGCGAGGTCCCATCAAACGCTGGGTTTTCGGAGCTCTTTTAGATTTTCTCATCATAGAAAAGGCCAGAAGAACAACAGCAGATGAAGGGGTGTATCAAACGTACCGATCTGAGCTGATGGCTTGACTGCAAGTGAATGAGGAGCAGCTCCTCCGCTTCCACAAGAAGTGCAGTTTCTTGGAGGTCAACACGGCAAAAGGATCAGACAGGGTATGTTGCGTCAGGGATCCAGACGTAGGTTTGAGCCAAGGGAACTCGTCTCGTGCTTCGAAAGGCTCCAAGACTGCTCCGCGGGACTCATACCGCACACCGGATTTTTTCAGAGTAGTACCTGCATTGATGTTTGGTGTATCATCATATGAAGAGCCAAGATCAAGAGTGAAAAGGAGAGTCATGCGGTACTTACTTCTGAGCTGACGATTTGAGCGCAAGCGATCAAGACGAATTCCGCACTCCGTCTTCAAGGTGCCGAGTCCAACACCAATCTCACCGGCCGGTTCGTCTGCGGAGCCACAGTACGTCAGCACTCCTATCAGCGCAAGCGGAAAGCGTGGACCGTCGGGAGTTCAGCACGGCGAATGCATTCAGATACAGAGAAGATATTATGTCGTCATGTCCAGGTGTATCGAACACGGGAGAAGTATCAACGAAATGTCCTCGCTCTCCGAAGAGTGCGGAGGCTATCTCGCAAGACTTCCCTCATGGCTGTGCGCCACCTATCCACTGGGAAGCTAGCCAATGGATGAAGACTACGAAAGAGTGAAACAGGATTTCATCATGAGAATTTGCTATGAGAGAGAGATATTTTGAATTCACATATTGGACTTACCTCTCGGGTCTAAAAGTTCTCGACATTCCTGGATGGCCAGCCCTGACCCATGCAACGTCAGTAACCCTCAGTTCAAGAATGCCACTGGACTTCATTGCTCAAGAATCGGACAACGACGGGCCCCTCAGAAATTATTGCAATTTGAAACGGAACAGTATGGTTCATCATTTGCACCCAAAGCCGCCAGGCCTTGGGTGTAAGAGAAGATTGTGCGAAGAACTCCCCTTGGAGGATCTTCTCATCATGTCCCTTGTCGTTGCCGTTCTGCAGAAGAGATTGAACGTACCTGAGAGTTTCTTGCTTAACGCCACCGATGTGCTGCCGCAGTCCACGGACTCTTCGAGCTTGGGTGCGCATGATGGTGACCAACTACCTGTGTTGGGCGGTGGGTGTCAGCAATCTTCGCCCGCCATAGGTTGTCACAAGATTGAACGATGGAAAGGAAGACAACGACGGCAGGTGTCAGAATCAGATGCTTGCAATGGTGCTGCTTGATTAGGGGCCATGGTCCCCTGCCTGATTTTACGTTGATATGCAGCTTGCGGCGGAGCTTCAGGCGGACACCCCCTTCGCAAAATTTGCAAGATCTTAAAATCATCATGAGAAGAAGTCGGTCTGGACTTTAGAGAGTCAAGCAAGACGAAAAAGGACTCACCCAGGTTCCGCCCATGTGCCCAAACGCTGCTGCGGCTTCCAGGACAAGGCCTCACTGCGCGGCCACGCTTTCTCACAGCGCCGAACATGAAATACTTTTCTGTCCAGGATTGATTGGCCGCCTGTGTTATTCTTCACAAGTCAGCAGGCCGCTCAGCGTTTGAGTACCGCAGGACTGAAGGACGAAATTGGAATGGACAGATGAAGCGGCTCAGATTTCTTATGGTTTCATCTCAGAGATCAGTAAAGATTCGCATGGGGCCGCAACGTGGCGCTTTTTCATCATCATTGCCGTCTGGACCCGGGATCACACCGACACGTACGAAGAAGACATAGAGTAGCAGAGCAAGAAAGAGATTTGAAACACTTACCAGAGTTCCCGCCAGCTATGTTATACTTCACCGCCATCGGCGGTCGACATCTGCAACTGTCAACCGTCGGCTTCGCTGGACATAGCGGGACGCTGCAGCTCTGGGGTCCTGTGTTAAACAAGCCACTCAGATTTCTTACGGTAGCTTGACCCGTCCTCATGGGCCAGGCCAGCAAAACGCGGCACTTGGTTACCCTCGGACCGAAGATCTTTAGTCATGTGTGGAGCGTTGTGTGCTGCCGCGAGGCGCGGACAGGACCATTGCCAAGAAGGAGCCTCGAGGAAGGAAAGCAGTGACCACTCTCGAGACAAGGAGATCCGCACAAGACTTACCGAGACCCTGCCCTTGGTGAGCCGCGCTGGACCTCACTGCTACCTGCGGCTCGTCAACGAGCCAGCCTCAATGCAGATGAGTGTGGCAGCTGGCTCATGGTCCACTCAGAACGTAGAATTATTGTCAGTGGCCGCCAGAAGCAGCGCTCGGAGTAAGTCCGACTCATTACCGTAGACCAACATGTACCACCAGCCATGCGGCACGACATGCCCAAGTGGACACACAACACCGTCCCCCACAAGATGCGGCAAGAGGAGTCGGTGCCTTTGTGGTGTTCCAGCATGCCAAGCTGGATTGTGCTCACAGACGGTGTGGGTTGAGATCGGCTCACTTACACCTCGAATACGCCGAGACGCTTGTGGTATCTTCCAAGCGAAGGAGTGGCAGGCGACCTGGATGGAAGCACGCAAGAGTTAGCCGATGCCCGAGGAGCGAACGAAGATTTGAAGGGAAAGCAAGATCGAAAGCTCAGAAAGATAACGCAGATCTACCTCAGAAACGGAAGCATGTAACTGTTGGGGGGCACCAAAGTGGCACGGCGAACGTTCATCAACCTGTGCAAGGACAATGACGAGGACATGGGACGTACCTTCGTGTCTGTGCCGAGTGAAGGAGAATGCGGTTGCTGTCAACGTACCTCTGCTTGCTTCCATGTGTGAGCCGAGCGTGCGCGACGCGACAAGGACGCGAGGGTGGATCTGCAATGAGACAGCAACATTAGCAGACGTTCGAGGCCAGATCGTTACGGAGTGAAGCCAAGTACTGGAGCGCAAAATATCAGAATAAAGAAAGGTTTCCTCCTCGCCCTTCTGAGAAGGACTAGGAAACTATAACTACTTTTGAGTCGAAATCATCATGAAAGCTTGCCGGCCGTGGCGGATGTGAGAAGGGAGTTCTAACTGGGGGCAACATACGTGTGACTGGCTTGTCGATGATACGTGGAGTTTCCATCTATCTGCTCCGGTCGAAGATGCTCAGCCTGCTCTTTGTGTGTGGAGTGCGTTCAGCGAAGACAAAAATTGAACGAGGCAGAGTTCGGATCTGAAGGTGTTTGTTCTGCATCGCGATTGCTCAGCAAGTCAATAACGCTTCTCTTTGGGATACCATCATCTGCTTCTGGCGGAGACGTGCGAACATTCGATTGTATGAAGAGAAGGGGATGGCGTACCAAGTCAGCGCGAAGGAGGACTTCCTGATGTGATTGTGTCCAACGGTCTGCGAGGAATATGGAAGTCAGTACGCAGTTCGTCGTGCAGTAAGGACGGAAGATCTGAGGTGGCTGGAGTTGAAGATGTTGTCAAGATGAACTCAGCTTGGTGGATGGTGAAGCGACACGTCATCGACGGAATGCCACGACCAGCTCTGCGAACGCCGGACTGCTCGAACGACGACGATGCCGGCTAGAGCTTGGTGCCAACAATCTGGATGACGAGCAAGCAAGGTAAGTGAGTGATGAAGTTCACGGGGTGGTTGCGTTGTCCAGACGCGGAAGTGAAGTCGGTGCCCCCAAGACTTGTCGAAATTCTGGAGCGCCGGCAAGCTTGAGAGGACTGAACATCTTTGAGGCTGATGCTATCAAAGAAGGGATGCTCCGTACTGCTTTGCTTACTGGAAGGAAGACGACAAGCTGAGGTTGACATCGACGGCGGTGCGGCGAAGGCGAAGATCTGAAGATGATTCGACAACCTAGCCGCGGCATCACGAACATCAGAAAAGCTTAGGGAAAGGAAACTAATGAATAGCAGTGAGAGGCTGTCTAGCAGAGCTGTATATGCTGCCTCTGTAGAGCATGCTGATATCTGTTGGTGGTGTTGTGGGAAAAAGAAGGAGAGGGCTAGAAGGTGTTTGTGAGGGATTGATATTGCAGCAGCAGCAACAACAACATATCAGCGAAGCACCACGCTAAGCCCCTATTGGCTACACACCTTGCAAGTAGGGACCGAAGCTTCTCCAGGCTTGCAAACTGACTCCTAGGAAACCCTCCTGCAGCATTACATCAGTATTCTCTCCACTGGACTTTTCCTTACGCTTGCTGCAGCCTCCATTTCAACATTAGGTAGGTCAAGACTCAGATGCAGAGCCGGAGCGGCAGAGGGCAATTGCACGAAGCAACTTCTATCTCCTCGCATCACTGGATGCTTCTGGGACGTTGGATTGCAGCTTGTTTCAAGTTGTTTGCAAGCTGATCATTGTCTTCAGCGTCACTGCGGACAGGTAGGGAAGTCTCCTTTGTCATTTGATGCTGTCCTGAGCAAACAGATGCTGTTCCGCACAGATGTCCATTTCCTTTCGCCAGTCTGGGTTACCAGACGCTCAAACGAGTCACCGCCATCAAAAGCTGTGAATACCCAGTAACGCCGACAATCCTTAAGACTACACGGACATTACCGTCCGCAGAAGAACATACTGTCATTGATGAAGCTGAAGTTCTACACCCGCAGTAGTATCAAGCTATCAACCGCCTTCTCGCAACTATGAAAGCGCCAATCCACCTTATGATATGAGGATTCGCGAGCGGAACACTTCCTGCAGATCAGGGGTTACGAATCAAAGACATGGGCCAGTACGTAGACCAGGTAGAAATTGAATATCTTTGTGCTACAGATAACCATTACTCCATACCAGTGGACGCTATCACTGCCTAGGAGAATGCAAGTCACCCTCAACTTACAACTTGCAGCACAGCAGCCAATCTACCCGACAGAGACTCTGCTGTATTTCCACCCTCCCACCATAAGATTACCTCCAGTTGGGCCTCCGCCCTTGAATACGAAGCCGCCTCCAACACAACTGCGGGTCCATTCATCCTTTGCAAACTCACTCATTCTTTGCCTCGCCCGGCGCCTGCGCCGCAATGAATACGGACAAGAGAGAATCGGGATACGAAGAGCAGGCTGCCAGGCTCCACGGCGTAAGAATACGTTTTATTCGGAGGCTACCCGCGAACAGAGCTCTCGTTCTGAAAACAGCCCAGGAACTCGTCAGGAGTGCCAGTAGGGCAACTGTCAGTCAACTAAAAGGGAGAATACACATCAGAGCCCGGTAGCCTTGTTTTCTAAATGCTGAATAGAGGCAAGTATACGTACATCACACCCTGCGAGCCGCAATTCAGATTGCGAAGGAGAAGGGAGGCATATGGCGGGAGGCTTCCAGTAAGATGAATGACAGACCGGATATGGACTGGTCCGGCTGGCTGGTTGCGCCTGCTTCCCGGCTTTATAGAGCCAGGCGAAGGTGCACGAGGTCAAGAACGGTCGGCTTTGGAGCTAGCTCCGCACATGGTTGAGCAGGTACAAAGCTTTCAAGAGTGGCCTTTACAATGAGAATCTGTATGCCGCCACCGATCACGGCATTCTAGGATCATCCATGGGGCGAGTGCATCTTTGGAAGAGCTGCTCAAGCGTTGGGTGCGAAGACCGAGTGTGAGTCTGGCGAACCGTCGAGGCTGATGCTGTTGAGTGCGAATGGTTTTTGGACCTCTTTGTCATTCGGGTTCGGCGCCTGGCATCACAACCACTCGGGTGTCACGGGATGATTCAGAAGGCCAGAGTTTGTTTCAGTTTCTGGGCACAAAGCACTGACACAGACAGTTTGACTGCACCATTCGTTTTGGCAGAAACAAGACAAGTATTTTGAGTAGTTAGCTATCCAAGGTATTAAAAGGCTAATTGGCATATCCAAACTTTCGTGACAGATCATCTTACTCGTGCGATGAACCCCGGACCTCAACCGCCTCGCCCGGACAGTGCAGCAACCCACAAGCTCTCCTGTAGCAGAGACCCATTCTACTGTAAGTCCCCGAGAAGAATGGAAGCTCAGAAGGAGAAGTTGCGCCCAAGAGGCCGAGCAGGGAAGGGGCTTGCTGGCCAGAAACCGGCACCGTTCTGGTGACATCAAGCGGACAAGAGTGGTCGACCTTCCGCACCCAAGCGCACAGATTCGGAGAGTGGAAGTCGACATGTAAGGACTGTTCCAAGCAGATGGTGGAGGTCTGGTGGCCATCTGTAGAAGGTGGGTCTATTCAAGGCCATACCTGGGTTCGTCTAGCAGCTTTCAGAGAAGTTGACGTTCTGTACAACAACCATCTAAACTCTATACTACGCTAAGAGACATGGGTAGCAGCCCCAGGTAGATACTTCCCCAGTGAAGAGTCCGCCGAGCAAGAAGCGGCTGCCGTCTCCGTGAACTGCACATCGCCGGTGTGTGGTTCTGGCACTACCGTATCCTTCCAGGATGGCAGTCATACAAGGAGAGGAAACAGCGCCCAGTAGCGGCATTCTATGGACATTTAGGTGCAGAAACCTCAGGCGGCTGAATCAAACTGTGTCAACATGGCTGCACTGTTTCCGTCTCTTGCTACGAGATACCGTCTTGGGGAAGAAGGGCTTACAGGCTTCAAGATCTGTTACTGTCATCGTCTGTCGCGATTGAGACATCGTCAGTGAGCGCCATCTATTAGATGCCCGGGCTACGAGACGTTCCGACGGGATCCAAAGGGGTAAATAAAACCTGTCTGAATTGGCTAGACTCCTCTATATCCGCGCCCATCTTTGTACGAGCACAGACAGTGTGTACAGAACTAGGTGGATATAGCAGCGATCTCGTTATGTGGTGACCCTACAAGCTGCCGTCGTGTGATTGTAATGAAGTCGGCACCAAGACATGGGAGTAAAGTCACGTGAATCTGCTGCTAAGAGTATCTCCTATCTCCGCGTACTACCTTCTCCCTTGAAATCTGCAAGCACGAAGTCAACCTTCTGGAACCGATGCCGTAAAGTAAGCTGCTCTAGCCCTTATCGCCGTGGTGGTGAAGATAGGGCACGAATTTGGAATGGGAGAGGCGTGAGCGGCTGGTGCCATCTCCGTGCAAGGGTGCTGGACCGACCAACGACATCACGAACTGCCGTGCATCTCTCTCCCTTATCTCAACCCCAGGTCTTCAAACTCAATCCATCGCATCGGCGGCTCTTCTTAGTGGCATATAGTCCAGTAAGCCGCGTTATGCCATGCCACTTCCTGCGTGGTTGCTGCAGTAGGACGGCCAGATCGTCAAGCCTAACGGAATGGGCTACAACAATCATCAGGCACAATGGGATGAACGGGCGAGCTGCCTGGGACCCAACTGGGGCGGCACATCATGTCCATATCTAAGCTCTATGAAAGCTGGGTCTCCCTACCCGCGGGACTCTAGCGAAGTCATGGCGCACGCAATGGTTTTCCGGGGCATAGCACTTTGGTAGAGTATATGTATTCCCTACCTTGCTCCTAAACAGGAGTACGATAGTTGGTAGCAGTCTTCCGCATCGGCTAAGATGGCGTTCTTACTTCTCCGTCTTGTAAGATCTTTCGCTTTAACCTTATCATTCGTTGCTTCTTTCGTTCATGAAACACGCGCGTTCACTCTCGAAACCACTGGTACTACAGTATCTCTCAATGATGTTGCGTACTATATTCCTCCAGCCGCTGTAGCAAGTATCTCGCTCTCGAAAGCCTTTCAGAGCGCTGTTCCTGCTGGCAGTTTCATGCCTTTGGCGGTTATCACTACGGACTCTTTGGCATTTTCGGACGAGGATCTCTCAAAACTGGCTTCTGCATGGACGGCAGTAGACGATGTCTTCCAGGACGGTTTCTTGGGAGGTGCGTTGATCTCCTTCTCCCGCAGTAGTCCCGCGCAGAAGCATACACCTGTTTCTACATAGATCGAAGTGTCCTGTCTCAATATGGCGACTACTGATTATTGACGGCTACTCAGCTCTCTACGTGCAGTACACTGGAACCCCGGATACCAGAAATCGTTCCCTTCTAGTCTCAGGAATGCATCCCTTGTCATGACTACCTACGCTGCAAATTCAAGTGCAATTCCCAATGGCCCGTACTTTGTAAGCGCTGCCGGGGTCGTGCATATGGCGTACAGGCCGTTCTCCGACGTTCAAGGTGCATTCACGGAAACCGTCATTGCTGAGTCGGATGGGTCTTTTTCCGTTCTTCCAGCAAATCTTCCCGGACAATCTCTGGCGGTTGCAGTGCCCTCTCGCCTGTACTACACGAAGACTCCTGAGAAGCCCTTGGCGGGAGTGCGCCTCGGCATCAAGGACATCTATGATATGAAGGGTTTGAAGACCAGCAATGGCAACCACGCCTGGTACCATCTGTATCCGCCGGCAAATGAGACAGCGGTATCGGTGCAAAACCTGATTGATGCGGGCGGCATTGTGGTGGGCAAAATGAAGACCAGCCAATTCGCGGACGGAGAGACCGCCACCGCAGATTGGGTCGATTACCATTCACCCTTCAATCCACGAGGTGACGGTTATCAAGATGCCTCTTCCTCCTCCTCGGACCTGGCGCAGGCGAAGGAGCCTATGCCTGGCTTGACGTCACACTCGGATCCGACACTGGCGGTAGCGTAAGAGGCCCTTCTTCATCCCAAGGCCTGTACGGTAACCGTCCAACGTGGGATCTGGTGTCTCTAGAAGGAGCTATGCCCCTCGCCCCTCAACTCGACACTGCCGGCCTTCTTGCACGTGACCCAATCCTCTAGACTGCGGCTGCGCAAGCCTTGTATGGACCGAACCTCACACTCAGTTCGTCGTACCCTTCGAGCATACTGACAGTCGGCTTTCCGACATCCGCCAACTCTACAGCCGATAGGATTCTATTAGACTTTCTCAGCACTGTGTCCGACTTCATTTCCGCGAATGTTTCAGCGTTCAATATCACGACCGCCTGGGCCGAAAGTCTACCAGAAACACCTCCACTGAGACAGCTACTGAACACTAGTTACCCAATCCTCATCAGCAAAGGAGCAAACAAGGCTGGTCCGTGATCCGTTCTACGCCGACTACGCTGCTGCACATAATGGCCGTCTACCTTTCGTTGACCCTCCGCCATTGACGCGATGGGCGTATGGCGACAATGCCACGGCGACCGTTGAGGAAGCTGTTGCGAACAAAACCGCCTTCATGGACTGGTTCACGAGCGAGGTTCTTGCGCCAGACGCAGAGACTTGTTCAAGCAGCCTAATGATGTACGTTGGGTCAGACGGCGACAATACGGTGTATAGGAACACTTACTGGGATCCACCGCGGGTGCCATTCGGGTTCTCCACAGGCAGAGTCAGCGTCTTTGCTGAGGTGCCGGATATGGTTGTGCCGAGTAAGTCACTGCATCGGCTGGATACTGAGCTTTTGGCGCTGACACAATGATGATGCAGTTGGGCAAGCGGCTTACGAATCTACCATCACGAACCATACGGAGTATCTGCCTGTGACTGTCGACTTCATGGCGGCGAAAGGCTGTGACGGCATGCTCTTCTCGCTTGTTGGGGAGTTGTTCGCTGCGGGTATTGTCAATGTGAGCCAAGCTGGACAAAGCAGCGTTGATGGTGGGGAGATTCTGTTCAAGCGCATGTGAGGTTTCGGATAGGAGCAGTGAGAATAGCCTTGTGTGTTTGCTAGTAGAGACATCAAACCATTATAGGCCTAGATAGTCATAGTCTTAGAATGCCATCGCCTCCCCCAGCGTAAAGCACTATGAGGAGTTTAACTGCGCTCTCTGATTGGGTGGCAGATCACTGCCGTTGCGGGAGTAAATGACATCGTAACACGACCCGGATAAATGGTAATCTATCGACCAGACGCGATTGACGCGAAGTAAACCCGTGAAGCATCAACCCGCATACCTTACCTGACTTACACCCACCACATCACCCTTCCTTCTCACCAATTTTCTTCTCTTCTGTCTTGCAAGATGGCGCCCGCAGACATCTCCATGGCCGACAGCGACATGAACGGACGCGACGCAGACGACGCCATGCAGGTATTCATCGCCATATCCAGCTTCAAAGCTCCCAAATATTTCGGATGGCTAACTACAAGCTTGACAGGGCTACCAAGATACCCCCGACTACACTGTACGCGTCGCGAAACTCACATCGTATACCTCAGCTCACGCTGCTCAACAGGATTCAGATACCAACCCGAACACGACCGCGAGTAGTGTCGCCGGAGATGCTGCCCCCATCGACGGACGCAAGCGGCGGGCGCAAGACCAACAACTGCGAAAGAGCATGTTTGGCAGGAAACACGATCGCTTAGGCGAGTCGAAGGTAAGCTGTCCCTGCAGTCAACCGTAGCGGCTTCTTGACGGTCAGGTGGTGGTCCTTGATGCACCTCACGCCCGCCTCGTCCCTCCCGCCCACAAACAGATGAGGCCATACCTGGCTAACACAAGCTTACAGGAAGATGACTCCATCCGACGCTTCCGCTACCTCCTCGGCCTCACCGACCTCTTCCGTCACTTCATCGAGACGAATCCCAACCCCCGCATCAAGGAAATCATGGCAGAGATAGACCGCCAGAACCAGGAGGAAGAGGAGAAAGCCAAGAAAGGTCACACGAGGAAAGGTGGTGCGGCAGGGGAGCGCCGCCGAAAGACCGAGCAAGAAGAAGACAAGGAGTTGGTCCGGGACGAGAAGCGTGGAGGCGAGAGCGCGACTGTCTTCCGGGACTCGCCTGCATTCATAAAGGGCGGGCAGATGCGAGATTACCAGGTGGCTGGTCTGAACTGGCTCATCTCGCTGCACGAGAATGGCATTTCGGGCATACTGGCGGATGAGATGGGGTTGGGCAAGACGCTACAGACCATCTCCTTCCTTGGATACTTGCGCTTCATCTGTGGTATTACCGGACCGCATCTTGTCGTTGTGCCGAAGTCGACGCTGGATAACTGGAAGCGGGAATTTGGGAGGTGGATACCAGAGATCAATGTCTTGGTGCTGCAGGGCGCGAAAGAGGAGCGGAACAACCTCATCAATGAGCGGCTGGTGGATGAGAAATTCGACGTGTGCATCACAAGCTACGAGATGATCCTTCGAGAGAAGACGCACTTGAAGAAGTTCGCTTGGGAGTACATTATCATTGACGAGGCGCATCGCATCAAGAACGAGGAATCCTCGCTAGCTCAGATCATCCGGTTGTTCAACTCCCGAAACCGCCTCCTCATCACTGGAACACCGCTACAAAACAACCTGCACGAACTCTGGGCGCTGCTCAACTTCCTACTACCGGACGTGTTCGGAGACTCTGAGGCCTTCGATCAGTGGTTCTCGAGTCAAGAGGAGGACCAGGACACCGTTGTCCAACAACTGCACAAGGTCCTGAGGCCATTCTTGTTACGACGTGTCAAGAGCGACGTGGAGAAGAGCCTTCTCCCGAAGAAGGAGATCAATCTGTACGTTGGCATGTCAGAGATGCAAGTGAGGTGGTATCAGAAGATCCTGGAGAAGGACATTGATGCGGTGAACGGAGCTGCCGGCAAGAAAGAGTCCAAGACACGTCTTCTCAACATTGTGATGCAGCTGCGGAAATGCTGCAACCACCCGTACCTGTTCGAGGGTGCCGAGCCTGGTCCACCCTACACGACGGATGAGCACCTGGTCAACAACGCCGCCAAGATGGTTATGCTCGACAAACTGCTAAAGCGCATGAAGGCGCAAGGAAGTCGGGTGTTGATCTTCTCGCAAATGAGCAGAGTATTGGATATTCTTGAAGACTACTCGGTCATGCGGGGGTATCAGTACTGCCGCATCGACGGTTCTACAGCGCACGAAGACCGTATTGCAGCCATAGACGATTACAACAAGCCGGACTCAGAGAAGTTCCTCTTCCTTCTGACGACTCGCGCTGGCGGTCTAGGTATCAATCTGACAAGCGCAGACATCGTCGTCCTTTTCGATAGTGACTGGAACCCACAAGCAGATTTGCAGGCCATGGACCGCGCGCATCGTATCGGCCAAACGAAGCAGGTCATGGTGTTCCGGTTCGTCACCGAGAATGCTATCGAAGAGAAGGTGCTCGAACGTGCAGCTCAGAAGTTGCGACTAGATCAGCTAGTTATCCAGCAAGGCCGCGCACAACAGCCGGTTAAGAACGCAGCATCCAAGGACGAGTTACTGAACATGATACAGCACGGCGCAGAGAAGGTATTCCAGAGCCAAGGCGGCATTGGAGTAGTTGGCGGCAAGGCCGATCTGACAGATGATGACTTCGAGGCGATCCTGAGTCGGGGCGAGGAACGTACCGCCGAGCTCAACGCAAAGTACGAAAAGCTCGGTATCGATGACTTACAAAAGTTCACTTCCGACTCAGCGTACGAGTGGAACGGCCAGAGCTTCGTTCCGAGCAAGAAGGAGATTGGCATCAACTGGATCAACCCCGCAAAGCGCGAGCGCAAAGAACAGTCATATTCTATGGACAAGTACTACCGCGCGGCTCTACAAACCGGCGGTCGCACTGCAGACACTAAGCCCAGGGTGCCTCGTGCTCCCAAGCACGTGTCAATACATGACTATCAATTCTACCCGGAGAAGCTCAAAGTTCTTCAAGACAAAGAACTCGCTTGGTATCGCAAAGAGAATGGCATCAAGGCTCCACTGCTGGAAGGTACGGAAGAGGACCTTGTAGAGCGTGAGGCGGACCGAGACCTAGTACAACTGGACATCGATAACGCAGAGCCTCTGACCGAAGCGGAGAAGGAGGAGAAGGAGCGGCTGACAGAGCAAGGCTTCGATTGGAATCGTCGCGATTTCCAACAGTTCATCAACGGATCCGCGAAGTATGGGCGTAACAACTACCATCTCATTGAGGATGAAGTCGACGGCAAGAATGCGGAAGAGATCAAAGCGTACGCCAAGGTCTTCTGGCAGCGGTACACGGATATCCCTGGTTGGGAGAAGTTTGTCAAAGCGGTCGAGGAGGGTGAAAACGCCATCCGCACGCGTGAACGCCACCAGAAGCTGCTCAGGAAGAAGATCAGTATGTACCGTGTCCCGCTCCAGCAGATGAAGATCAACTACACAGTATCGACGACCAACAAGAAGGTATACACTGAGGAAGAAGACCGTTTCATACTGGTCTGCTTGGACAAGTTCGGCATCGATAGCGAGGGTTTGTATGAGCGGATCAGGGACGAAATCCGCGAGTCGCCCTTGTTCCGCTTCGATTGGTTCTTCCTCAGTCGGACGCCCGTTGAGATCTCAAGACGGTGCACGACGCTTATTACGACCGTCGTTCGCGAGTTCGAGGACCGCAATGGTAGCATCACGAATGGCACGTCGAAGTCCAAGCGCACGCTTGACGAGGAGGAGGAGGAGGAGGAAGAGGAGACCGCGCCGGTCAAGAAGCGCGCGAAGAATGGTGTTAAGGTATGGATGGCCCCATCCCGTGTTTGTCAGCTTTATCTCTAACCCTGGCGTAGAACAAGCAGCTTGATAGCGTCAAGGGTAGCGCTAGCAAGGCAACTTCCGCGAGTACGTCTCGAGCTGGCAGTGTCGCCTCCAACGGCTCTGCTGTACCTCAAAAGTCGAAGGCGAAGTCGAAGAAGAAGTAGTGGACGGTTTTCGGACGGGTGTTTCTGATAATCATGATTAAGGACCGAACATGGCGCAGGCAGGTTTGTCCTTGCGGAGTACAAGGCTGGATGGGACAAGTGAGTTGTATCATCCGATGGCGTCAACGTGAAAGGCTCTTCATTGAGGGCGTGCTTGGGAAGTTTGCCTTGGGCTTTGCTTTCAGCATCCGGTACGGGTAGTGCTGAATAATGCATACTGGCCTGTACGTTACTGCAACATGGGATGGCTAGGTGTTCGATAGAATGGCATTGCGATACCAGATTTGAATTTGAGAAAAAGTCCCTGAATCTACCTAGTATTGTGGAGCGTGATAAACTCCAGAGTGACATCTCGAACGTCTCTTTTGTGGATATCACGTGGCATCTGTGGCTCATCCTGGCCACTGCCAAGCTCCAATGACGTGTGTCAGGACCCCGCGACGCCTTCCCATATTCATGCTTCATGGCTGTCGAGAGGACACGCTTCGCGATCATCCTCGACTCCCACTAACTCAAAGATCCTCTGGCGCATCCCAACTGAACGCGTCTTAGATTCTATAAACCTTTGGTTCCAGGGCCTCACCAACCCCAATATCAAGCATTTATTTGACTTCGCCGTCCCACCCACTATCACGAGCAACAGCAGCGATGGCAGACGAAGATGGCGTAATGGAGCCCACTCTCCAGCCCCTCATCGACCAAAAGACGCTGCGCTGGATCTTCGTCGGTGGCAAAGGCGGCGTAGGCAAAACGACGACATCCTGTTCACTCGCGATACAAATGGCCAAGAACCGCAGATCTGTGCTGTTGATCTCCACTGACCCGGCGCATAACCTGAGCGACGCGTTTAACCAGAAGTTCGGCAAGGACGCACGGCTGGTCAATGGATTCGACAATCTGAGCGCAATGGAGATTGATCCAAATGGGAGTATACAGGATCTGCTGGTGGCGGGGGTGAGGGCGTGAATGAGGCGATGGAGATGGGAGGCATGGGGAACATGATGCAGGATCTAGCATTCAGCGTATGTACCGCTCCCCGACATCCACCGCAACCCCTGGCTTCTGCCCACAGCTGACAGAGACACCGCAGATACCGGGCGTAGACGAAGCCATGTCCTTCGCCGAAGTCCTCAAACAAGTCAAATCGCTGTCCTACGAGGTCATAATTTTCGACACGGCGCCCACAGGCCACACGCTGCGCTTCCTGCAATTCCCGACCGTCATGGAAAAGGCGCTGGCCAAGCTCTCCCAGCTCTCGACGCAGTTTGGCCCGATGCTAAACTCGGTCATAGGCGCGCGCGGCGGCCTGCCCGGCGGCGCCAACCTTGACGAAATGCTCCAGAAGATGGAGTCACTGCGGGAGACCATCAGCGAAGTCAATACACAGTTCAAGGACGCGGACATGACGACGTTTGTGTGCGTGTGCATTCCGGAGTTCTTGAGTCTGTACGAGACGGAGAGGTTGATCCAGGAGCTGTCGGGCTACGAGATCGATACACATGCGATTGTGGTCAACCAGCTGCTGTTCCCGAAGAAGGGCAGTCCGTGCGACCAGTGCAACGCGAGGAGGAAGATGCAGAAGAAGTACTTGGACCAGATCGAGGAACTGTATGATGAATTTAATGTTGTGAAGATGCCGTTGTTGGTTGAGGAGGTCCGGGGAAGGAGAAATTGGAGAAGTAAGTCCGCCTCTATATCCAAGCGGATTCCTCTTATCAAGCACTTTGCTGACATTCATTCTACGCAGGTTCTCAGAGATGTTGGTCAAACCCTATCAGCCTCCCGAGTAGGAGGATCAACCACATTGCTCAACACGCATCAGAAACCATCACGTGGCGCATATGGAATCTGCACATAGAGCATATCTTTAGATCGTCTTAGAGATACAAGATACCACGCTCGATTTCTAGTACTTTCCACAAATCAAACTTTTGCTTTTCTGCACATCAAACACATGTTACACACTCGAAAGCATACAAAACCGCGTGAAAACGTATCATTGCCAACAGTTGGCAAAAGCCATACAAGATGCAGCAGCAGGTATTCGCTACTCGTGGCTTGATCATTCTCCATGATCTATGGCCGTGTGTGGAGGACAGGGCCCGACATTAGAGTATATTGCGGTCGGGTACGGTGGCAGAAGAGCCCGTCCTGCGCGCCTTCCACGGTTCCCATCGCTTCTGCCTGCAAGCCTCATGCAGGTCCCGCGAGCTGCCATCATGGGTCTAGCTGACCGGGTTACGCTGATATCGAACAATCTCATGATCTATGCCCATGTGAGACAGACAAGGCTTTAAGCTGCATCACATCATGAGGTCGAGATCGTCGGCGCCTATTTGCGCACGTTGCGGAATCTTGGTCAGCCGTTCGATATTTCAGTATTACAAAAAGCCAAGCGCGAGACCCTACTTGCTTCTTCCGATTAATCCAAGGGGATGATAACGCAAGAGCAACGGTAGCACGCTAACTGCGCAGTAGGTATGCATCTCACTGCAGGCACGAAACCGACCTCCCAGCCACGTGGACTTAAGAGACGCAGGAGCGTCCGTAAACGAGGTCTAGCAGGGCATTACTAGATTTGACCCGCGGTCGACCTCGCGTATGCTGTTTTGACAAGCGACAGTCCTTTGAGAATATTCAAGCTTCCTCGCCGAAAGTTAGTTCTGCGCATTAATCCAAGCGTTAATATCGAAAACTACACTTGCCACGCGCAAACCCCCGCAGAGTTCACCGGCCCCACTGAGATTCTCGCCTTTCCCCGCAGATTTGCTATTTCCCATTGCTCTAGGAGGTTTTCGCCGCTTCGAGGTTGCGCTCCGAAGTCTTGATCTCTCGACCGTCTCTTTGGGACCCTTGGGACGTTCATGACCTTCCAGAAGCGTGGGATGACAGCCGGGATGACCCTTGACAGACAGCTGCCAGTTAATCTACAACCCCGCCAATGGGTGTGGCTGCCCTTGCATGCCACTGGGCACGCAATACCGGGAATCCCCGCGAGCAGCACAACACCCAAGCAAGCTCCAAGTCCGAAGGGGCAGCACGAGATCGAAGCGCCTAAATTTGGTCTTCTCGGGCGTGGCGCTGAGAAACCGCGCCACAAAGTTTTAGGTGTCGCCGCCAATCACGGCCGTCAAAACTTCACGCGCCAATCAACTCCCCTCCACACTTAGTTCCAACGTCGTTCACGAGGGACGGATCGCTCACAGGGAGATGGCGATCTGAGCCCAAGAAGGGCATAAGTCCGCTCATTTGCCAGCTGCTCACTCTCGGCAACCGCGTCCGTCCGGCTGCGGCTCGCTTGGGGCTGCGAGCCAAGTCCCTTTTTCGCCGTATTCAATACTCTTTATCGAGGCTATGGGCACCTTAAGCGTGGGGAGAAAGTCTGGGGAGCGAGACGCTAAGGCGGGCGCCAGGAGAGATCAAGGCCATAAAGACTCCAGATCTCCCAAGGTCGGTGAGATGAAACAAGGAGCTCCTCAACTTTCCTCCTCAGTCTCCTCCGGTCACTAGTCCGCTGTTACGGCCTCTCACTCTTACCTCCACATCTTCAAGATGCAGTCCTTCGTTTCTTCTTTTCTTATTTCTTTTCTTTGCGTCGCTGGCGCGCTTGCGGCTCCTGCTGCCGCGCCGGTTGAGATCGAGCGGAGAGCTATCAGCGGCGACGTCCTGGCCAAGTTGAGCATGTTCGAGCAGTGGGCCGCCGCGTCGTATTGCCCAAACAACAACAACAGCCCGAACTCCAAAGTTATCTGCGAGGCTGGGAACTGCCCGACTGTGCAGGCAGCAGATACGAAGACCGTCATCGAGTTTCAGAAGTGAGTGATTGTGTACTTGTGCTGCACTCGACAGAGCCCATAGTCCCTGCTATCTCGAGCAATGCCTATAGCACCGCCGAGCTTGGCTGTCATGAGTCTAGTCCCTGCACAAAATCTTTCAAGCCGAACCTTTCTGCTGACACACCAAATCACAGCTCCTTCGCAACAGACGTAACCGGCTTCGTCGCCGTCGACAAGACCAACAAGCTCGTCGTCGTGAGCTTCCGGGGCAGCCAATCTATCAAGAACTGGCTCGCCAACCTCAACTTCCCGGCCTCGTCCACCGACATCTGCCCCGGCTGCACCGCGCACACCGGTTTCTGGAACTCCTGGTCCGAATCCCGCAAGCGCGTCCTCGCCGCCGTCGAGAGCGCAGCGGACGCGAACCCAGGCTTCCAGCTCGTCGTCACGGGACACAGTCTCGGCGGCGCGATTGCGAACTTTGCGGCGGCGCAGCTGAGGAATGATGGGTACAAATGTGACCTGGTAAGGAACCTTTAGTCTGGATTCATGCCGGCACTTTTTTTGACAACAAGAACAGTACACATACGGCGCCCCCGCATCGGCAACGCAGCCATCAGCGACTACATCTCAAACCAACCAGGCGGCACCTACCGCGTCACTCACACCAACGATCCGGTGCCGCACCTGGCGCCTATCGCCTTCGGCTTTGTGCACATCAGCCCGGAGTACTACATCTCGAGCGGGAACAACGTGCCCGTGACCGCGAACGATGTGGCGGTATATGAGGGGAACATCAACTTCAGGGGTAACACTGGGAAGCTGTTTTTGGATACGGATGCTCATGGATGGTATTTCAATAAGATTGGTGATTGTGGGCCGGATTTTGAGATCTGGAAGCGGGAGTTGGAGCTGGCGTATGTTTGAGGGAGTGGGTCATGCATGGTGAAGGAGTTAACGGGTTAAAATTCAGGATACCTATGATTGTTTTGAAACATCTCTCCGAACATGCATCTCTTTTTAATAACGGGGTCCATCTAGGACGTAACCACTAAAAGTGGCCTGAATATTAATACATCGACCAATCAACGGTCGCGTATTCCACAAGCTTCAACCTCACTTTAATAAGCCTCTCTGATTCAATCCGCCATAGCACGCCGCGCATCTACTGGATAGCCAGCGTTACAACGGACAGATACGCATCACAGTGTTCGTATCATTCAACTACAGACCAGTCCCCGAATCTGAACTCCAAAGAAGACTTTCTAGGAGTTGCTCCTTCAGAACATTCTTTGCAAACTCTCAACACCCTTTGGCTAAGGCACCATCGGCATCCCTCGGATCACGTGACATGCGCAGCGACCCAATTGTCGCCTTGGAGCAGATGCGCATCTCTGGTGTCAACCTGCATAACGGTATCCCATTGGTATCTCTCCGCAAGATCTCGATACTAGATCACGTGGCCTGAACCATCGGGACATTGTGCATTGCCCAAAAACAGCGTTCATCAATATGGCGATGAAGGATTTCTGTATGGCTATTGTGTACAGTTGATTGAGATCTCCTACCATGGAAGAGAGGGTGGACAGGGTTGTTGAGTTACATGGCTGACTTTTGAGTAGATGACAGCCTGATACGACCTCGCGAGTTTAGTTGATGAGCTCGGAGTAGGTTTTACTTTGGAGATCTTCGTACCGATACTGACAACCGCTCAGTCAAAGGCTTCTCTCGCCAACTTCAAGGCCCGGGATACTCTCCACCGCAACGACTGTTGTCCACAGGTACGACTGGCGTTCCTGACGGTCCCCTCGACAAGCCACCAACGCACCACAGAGACCTGAAATTCCAGACCTGCGAACCTCTCATGGCGCCCTCAGAATCGGTCCGTCTCCCACTTCCCGTACTTCGTAAAATCCCTACACCGCCCTTCCTCTAGCTTTCCCCAAGCCAACTTCGGCCCCTCCCACCCCTACATTCTCCATTCTGTGCCATCCAAGTAGCACCAATTTGGCACCTTGGCCCCCTGTCTCTTTCTTGACTCTTACACAGGGAGGAGTGCGCTAGAGACTCGAAAGGGAAGAGTGAGTTACTGGAACGGATGAGGCGCTGAGAACTTAGGAGAGATTCGTTGCCTACGCGGCCGGATGTGAGCAATCAGAACCGGCCGGAAGATGGAATGTAGGAGATGCTCGGGAATACAAGACGTCCTAAGCATCACAGGGAGCGACAGGCCTGGCAGATCATGCGAAGTTCTGCAAGGGGGACTCGAATGAGTGTGGCAGTTTCTTGGTTCAGGCGGTAAGAAGCCGTCCAAAAATGACATGTCAAGACAGCGGAAACCGGGAAGAGAGACGCGGAATTGATTGTTGGATTAGCGTCGTGGGCTGGAGGCTTGAAAGGTCGACCTGCATTGAAAGTACGCTACTCTGGGTCGCACCGTCAAGGGATACCCATGAATTGAGGTTGACCTCCTCTTCAAGCGCTAAGTAAGGAATCGACGCGGCTTCGGATCTAGATCGCGTCTGTCGCGGGTGCCTCAGAGTTCATGGCGCGGCCGGTAGAGAAGCTGATTGGTGTAAGAGCGCGTCTACTGCGTCAACCCGACATTCTTAGCGACTCTGGGACGTCTGGACAGGAAGCCACCTGCAGCTATCCCATGCCCTGTGCAGCCACCCCATGCCAAAATGCAGTTACCCGCCAGGCATGCCAAGGATTTGTACAACAGTCCAGGCCGGGAAGAGACTTCCAGGTAAGGAAGATGCGATCAGAGCTGGAAAGGAACCTGATATGGAGTCTTCGAAGACAGCTACGTGTACGGGCGTATCCAGACTCGGCCCTTCTCATTCTACTTAGAATCAGCGGGTCCAAGCCTATCTTTGCTCAAACAACATCCACTTTTTTCTATACCTGGGTGTATCTACATCGAACCTCACTGCCCCATACCTCACCTCCAGTCACCCCTATTGATTGGATCCGTTAACTCGCTGCAACATCCATACATCATGGCACGACAGAACGGTCGATTTGAGCAACCTTTCGACAGTCTCGACGAGAACGACAAGGAAGCTCAAGATGAACTCAATGCCCTGATGATCATGGCTAGGGACCAGGGAAGACTCCACTATGAGAACGTGGTCCACAACACACACGATGCAGACTTTCTTCCCGTTCAGCAAGTTAACGGCAGTACGTTGCGGTTGGACTACGGTGTGGGTAAGGACGCTTCCGGCTTGGAGCAGATCATTAGAGAGGTTGTGAAGAGCTCCGTGAACGACGAGATCGTACGTGCTCATGCGCACGCGCCGAGGATAATCGAATGTGGCTGAGCCTGCAGCAGATCGACGGTATAGCGGCAGTTGTACAGGAACACCTCGAAACTCATATGGGCCTCCCGGCCGGAAGCCCCCGATCCATCACAACATTGTCGAAGTATGCAATCACGGTCGATCATCTCGGGAGAATCGGTATGGTTATCCAGTTACCACCTTGTTGGTACACTTCTGAAGTTATTACAGGCCGTATCGACTACTTCTTATTCTACTACAGGTTCTCTTCCAGTTTCTTATCGACTATGATTGAGGATTGCCTGGTCACGTCGGCGGTCTTCTCGTCCGTGGTCATGGACGGCCTCAACGAAGATAAGCTTCTGGCGACGGTGCATAACGAGTATTCCATAGGGCTGGATGGTGAGACCTATGAGCAAGTCGAAGAGCGTCAGGAGAAAATCGATGACATTTTCGAAAAAGCATTGCAGGACTATGAGTCAAAGAGCGTTAGAGGGGAATCGATAGTATCGTGAAAAGGCTCTAGACGACTACAAGGAGCTGTATGATTGACAGACGCAATGACATTCAGTCATTTCATGTAAAACACAGCATGCACGGTAGCGAATGACAACTTTTGGAATTGCAACGAGATGTAGAAAGGGAATTCATCATCCGAAGCTGAAGCCACGAAACGATCTCACGAGCATCGAACAAGTATCGAAGTGAACAAAGATTTTGTAGAGATCTTACAAATTTCAGCAGGGAACTTGTATCCAAGCAGATTTTACGCAAATTACTCTGCATCTCTTTAAGGAGTTTGACGTATAGTCGGCTGATTTGGGGGTTACTAATCCTGAGGCAAACAATGGACAAGCCACAGCCTTCTCTGATGCACTACAGAGCATACAGCCTGGTGAACGGGGTCAAATGTAAATCATCAACTTGAAATCTTCGACTGAGTGCTGATGTTTACCCGTAGCGGAGAGATATGGACATCTGAAGCTGCTGGAGGAAGTTGGAGTGAGCGGAGAAACCTCGGACAAATCACGCTCCGAAACCTCATGCTTTTCGACCTCCCATCCAAGCTGCTCTAAGCTCCAGCATCACCACCCATCCACAATGTCCACAACCCTCCCGTTACGGCCGTCAATAGGCCGCGCCGCCTCCAATTGCCTCTCCGCTCGCCCACCGCGGTCCCTCCACCCCTCACCCTCCTCCCTCACCCCCTATACCACCACCCGCACCACCCATCCACGCAACAACGCCGACACGAAGCCACAGCCCGGCGCCTCACAAAAAAACACCGCATCCCCCCGCGCCCGCCTTCGCAAACACGACCCAGCCGCAGGACCACATCATCTACAACCCGCCCTCCAGTGCGCCGAATGTGTACCACACGCCGCTCAAATTCCTGCCGAAGAGCGATCGGCGGCGCGATCTCCTGCTCGCGCAGCAGCGCGCTGCCCAGGCGGCCGCGGCCACGTATAAGCCCTTGTCGCCGTTCTCGACAGCCTCGCCAGCGGCGTCGGCACTAGCGTCGCTATCAGCTTCAGCAGCCTCAGGGGAGGCACCACCAACCCCCGCCTCCCCTCCCATCCGCGTCCCCTACGAGAAGAAATACCACCTCACGCCGCCCCAGCTGGAGGAGATGCGCAAGCTGCGCGCGCATGACCCGCGGAAATGGACGCGGGTAAGGCTGGCGGAGAAGTTTGAATGCAGCCAGTTTTTTGTCAGTTTGGTGTGTCAGGCGCCGCAGATCAAGGCGGAGCGGGATGCGGAGCTCGAGAATATTAAGAAGAGGTGGGGACGGCAGAAGAGGATGGCGAGGGAGGATCGGGTTAAGAGGAAGGAGAGCTGGGGGAGGGATGCGTAGGCGGTGCTTCTGGAGGCAGGGTTCAGGGATGGGTGGATGGTGGATAGTAGGAGGAGCTGTACAGTAGGCCGGGCTGAGGGCTTGGCTGTAGTATAGGGCTGGAGACGTATCAAGAGTGGACGTTGTCACCATACGCCAGAATGTTGGCATCATGTACATCACCAACGGGCGATACGGTCCAAAGCGGTTTAGAAAGGGCTTGGACCACCACTTTATTCATTGTATCTAGTATCTTAGCAGCGGTGTACCCGCTTGGACGAAGTGTTCGATACCTGCCGACACTTGAGATACCAATTGCTTCGGCTGGCAACATCTCCGCCTGGGGAGATCAGGCACCAAACTTTGTCATCCCTTCCTGGGAGTGGTATATCCCGGAGAGATTGCTCATCGCCTGGCGCAGTCCATCGGTGTCCCATTATTTGCGCTTTGATGCCATGGCGCTGGTCCTCCTGACGACGTACATCCAACTTACTCCTTCATCGGCTCCTCGGCCACGTAGTGCAAGTACGCCCCCAGCAGCTTAATCCCCTCAATATAATTCCTCCGATCCAACTTCTCATTAACGCTATGCGCCGCATCCGTGCTGCTCCCCATCGGCAGCAGTAGCACATTCTTCCCCGTGGCCTGCTCAAACGTCAACGTAACCGGGATGCTGCCGCCCTCCCTCGTCAAATCCGGCTTGACGCCCCACACATGCTCGACCGCCTTGCCGGCAGCCGTGAAGTTCCAGTGGCTGGGCGACGCAACCCACCACTTCCCCGCGTGCTGCAGCGACGCCTTGCAGGTGTTCTTGGACTTGAGGGACGCGAAGACTTTATCGATATGCTTGAAGACTACCTCGTCGACGGCTTTGGGGTCCATGTCCGGGACGGTGCGGATGCTGAACTTGCCTATCACCTTGGCTGGAATGACGGTCTTCGCGCCGGGCGCAGAGAAGGCGCCTTCGATGCCGTGCAGCGAGAGCGAGGGATACCGCCACCGCCTCATGAGCGTCTTTTCCTTGTCGTCGTAGATCCCGGTCGTGCTGCCCAGCGACTCGTACAGGTTATCCATCGTGAACGCGATGTCGCCGTACAACGCCTTCTCCTGCTCCGTCAGCGGGGCCACCATCTCCTTAATCCCCTCGATCAGAATCGTCCCGTCCGGTTCCACAAGACTGGCCATCACCTTCACGAGATCCGTCATAGGCTCATGTGCCGTCCCTCCAAAAACCCCACTATGCAGATCCTGCGCGGGGCCCCGGATCTCGATGCTGTAGTAGTTGCACCCGCGGAGTCCGTACGTCAGGCACGGCTTCTGCGTCCCCAGCCAGTAGTTATCGCTTATGCAGACCGCGTCCGCGGCCTCGAAGAACCCGCCTTTCTTTGCCTCACGCTCGATAAACTCGTCCAGCCCTTCCGACCCGTACTCCTCCATCCCCTCGAAGCACATCAGCAGGTTAACCGGCAGCTCAACCCCTGCGCGCTGGTGCGCTTCGATGGCATTGAGCCAGCCGAGAACGGGGCCCTTGTCGTCGGTGCTGCCGCGGCCATACATGCGGCCCTTATCATCCACCGTCAACTTAAACGGTTCAGTGGCCCAGCCGTCTTCGAGGAGCGCGGGCTGCACGTCGTAGTGCCCGTAGACGAGGATCGTGCGCTTGGAGGGGAGTCGCCGTACCGGGCTATCACGACGGGGGGCAGCTCGAGGTGCTCTTTGTGCGGTTGGGGGCCGAGGGGGCGGAGTTCGACGGAGGCGCCTAGGGCTTTGAGCTCGGAGGCCAGGAATTCGCCCATCTGCGTGGTGGAGGGGTGGCTTGTCAGCGAGGATTTTTGTAGCTACATAGTGTGCAAGGGGGTTAGGTAGGGGGAGAGGCATGACACCTACTCGGACGACATCTGGCCTCCGCTCTTCATCGGCGGAGACGGAGGGTATGGCGACGGCCTTGCGTAGGCGATCGATGAAGCTCTCGGCGAGCGTGTCGACCTGCTTGAAGAAGCTGTCGAGTTGCGGTGCCATGATCTTGTTCGCGCTGTAGAGATAAGGCCAGGTGCCTAGCTGTGGTTTGCGGAGCTGGGCAGTGGCGCTGAAAGATCGAGATGGGCGAGAGAGTGAGGGCAGCGGAAGTCTGGGAGAGTGACAGAAGCGAAACGGTAGCAACGAGGAAAGTGGTCGTGTGCAGTGGGGCAGAAGGCTGGCGCGGGGCATTCTTGGTGGTGAGGTTGCTCCACCAGCCCCAGCTCGCTTGGGAGACTTCAGATGCTCAGACAACACTCGTGCTAGAGAACTGGCATTGCGCAATTCGTTCAAGTATTCAATCGAAACCATACGCCTGTGTTCAAATCAAAGTATGGAACGGTGGTTCTTATTTGTTCCAATTGAGACCGTTGCTCGTGCTACTTAGATCTATCCATTCATCTAGTTTCTCTATTGTCATAAAATCCGTTCGTATACATGAATCCCATATGTTCGCCCCAAACTCCGCTCCAAAGCTCCGCTCTAAGTCGTGAAGCTGCCCCTCTCCGACAGGTCATCAATCCTCCCAAGTAGAAACTCAAGCTGGCGGTAAGCAGCGCTAGGCGCATACTGCGGAACCATGTGCCCGGTAAGAAAAGTTTCTATCCACGTCAGTTTCCGCTCCGTGTGAGCAATTCCCATAACACCCGCGCCCGCCAGGGTGCTCAAACTAGCCTCATCATGATACGGCACGAAGAACTCCTCCGTCGGCTCCGTCTGGAAGCCCTGCGCGCCGCCCCACGTCATGTTCTGAATCATCAGCAGCGTGCCATTGGCGATGAGGATATAGTCAAGGTTGCCGTGGGCAATGACCGTCCGCTTCGTCCTCTCGATAACACTGGGGAGGACGGACAGACCGGCCGGCAGAGAGGTGTCCAAGTCCAGCACGCCATTAGAGCACATCTCCCATTCCTGAATCGGCGCATTAATGGCTTCTTGCACCTCCGTGCGGTTGAAGTAGACGTTTGCGCCTTCGGGGACATAGGGGAAGGAGCCGGGGAAGCCGAGGGCGTCCCAGAGGAGGGGGCAGGTGGTGGCCACTTGGTAGATGTCGAAACAGGGATTTACTAGGCTGACGGCGAAGTAGATGTCTGTCCAGATGTCGCAGCCTGAAACCGAAGCGTTTGGTGCGCTGGGCAGGGGACTGGGTGGTGGGTATGTGAGGACTGTGTTCATGAAGTCGGTGTAGCCGCATGAATCCGCCCGGGCATGGATATCTTCCATGAATGTTGCATTTAGAGGGAAGAGGTTGTGGTGGAAATCGACGAATGGCACCGCGGGAACTGATGTTGTTAGCCTAGGGCATCTCCCAGCGGGTGAAAGGCGACATACTTTGTTGCTGGATGACGTCGTATGTGACGCTGGGATCGTAGAGCATAATGGACTCGACATCATAGTACGTAGTATCGTTCGTGTTCAACATAGCATCCGCGATGTAAGAAACGTAATATCCGGCGTAGCTCTCTCCCGTGATGTAGATCTTCTTGTTGTACAGCCCGAACGTGTCCACAAAGTTCTTGAAGAAGCCGAGGAACTGGGCAGCGACCTCTTCCTCGTTCGTAGCAGTAGGTGTTCCTTGTGAGAAGCCGGTACCAACGGGCTGCTCTACCCATATCATGTTCGTCAAGTTCGTCCAGGACCAGGGGTTTCGGACTGGCTTGTAGGTGCCGTATTGCCACAAGACCGGGCCATTCTCTTGGAGGAAGCCTTCGAGGGACGAGCAACCAGGGCCGCCCTATATGAGGATGATCAGTAAGTTGTGGCATGTAGTGAACGTTGGGCGCTTACATTAAGCCAGATCGTGATCTCGTCTGTAGCATTGGGATTCGAGGAAGGGAAGAACCAGAAGTACAGCTCGCTGGCATTCGGTGCTGAAGAAATTGGTAGCAGTCCGGCGTAGGACTCCCCGATGTCGAAGTCGACATTCGGTATACCAGTGCCATTGACGGCAAGTCCTGCGCTATGTTGAGCTCAAGCCGGTGTTGTAGATGGGGGGAGCATTTACGAGTGGTGTTAGAGTTCTGCGGAATAAGTGTAGTAGTATTTTCATAGTTTACCTGGCGCTTCGCATTCCGCTCGTGATGCGGTGGATAGCGAGGTTGGTTTCGAGGAAAGTTTGCCGGAAGCAACTTGTCGACATGTTCTATGCCCCTCGCAGCAACAGATCCAACAATGGTAACGAATGATAGTAGAAAGATGGAACGCATCTTAACCGATGACTTACTGTGCAGCTTCGAGGAAGGAAGCTTCCAACACTCACCGATGAAGAAATATGCAGGATCTGCTAAACTTTACTGACATGCCGGCGCGTTCCACAGATGCGGAAGCTGACTGCGCAGACTCCGTTCTGTCGGCAAGCAGTTCAAATTGTCCTCGGTCATAGCATGCAGTCCAACGTAATCTATGCACCTACCTGATTCGGTGAAGGGCCGAAGATCGAGTAGCCCAGGTGTTATCGAGTTGAATGGTATTCTAGCGATGACGATGCTCGATTGCATCCAGCTCCTAGACGGTCTAGAACTCACGTCTAGCGCCGGATCGTGTTTGGGTCCGCCGTACGTTAAGCTTCTGCGCTGAAGGGAATTGATAGAGTACTCATCGGAGTAGTTCTCGTCCATTTGCCTTCGCTTGCGGGTCTACTCCAGCAGGCAGTGGCACAACAAAGAGGAAAGGTAGGGCATATCTCCCCAGACCGGGGTGCAGCATGAGAGTTGCCGTCCTGGCATGCGGTGTCACGAAGATTCCGCAAGCTTGTGGCGGCTTCGCCTTATGAATCCCACAAATCTCGGCTATCGAAACGTTATGGAGGTCCAGAGAACGGCTTTGGCTGGGGCAGTTGTTTGCGAGTCGAGTATCTGTGTTCACTGCTGTGGAAGAGGCGTGGAGCAAGGTCGTCGAATGAAGCAAAGCCAAGCAGGGCCGGCCAAAGCTTGTGGCTTCGCGCCACATCAAGTGCATTTGGCTTGCGTGATGGGCTGCCGTTGAACTAAGGGACGATGGGTTGGTTCAACGCCTTCTGCCGAGTTGATACCGGTCGCCTCCACCTACTTCTACATTATCACTGCGACCTTAGAAAATATCGTTCATACTACAATGTTTAAGAGCGTTCATGACAGCGGACGCACTGCCGCTAAGCAGGCTGAGGGTATTACTGCTTTATAGTAGCAGATTAGATTAGTACGGCATGGTTGGAAGACGAAACGTGCAGAAGGGTTAAGCTGAGCACTGGACTTCTATATTCAGGAGAGCGGCACTCAGTCCCCAAGACACGTAGAGCTCCTCCCCGCTGCGGCATAAAGCTTAGACTGCCATTCCACCCCTTCCACGGCCCCTCTCAGCCCCCTCTCAGCCCCATCTCCAGGGCCTCCTCTCCTCCCTCCTCATAGCCAGCTTCAGCATCTTCCCAAAATCCGGCTTCCCCCACCCCGTAACCGGATCCCACCCGACCGTCGCATTCCAGCTCGCACCCGACACGTACGGCGTCTCAGGCTCGCCCAGCTCATTCAACATACACCCCGTGCTCCCTCCATCCACGATATCCGTCAGCGCCTTGTAGCCCTCTGAGTAGAGCCACGGATTCAAGAATAAGCGTGGTTCTGCGGTCGTCGACCTGGTCGCCGGGTCGATGAGGAATGTAGATCAGATCCACTCACCTGCTTCACAGCGATGCGGAAACGCAGCCGCTGGCTCGGGTCTGGCACGCCCACCATTCGCCAACCATCAGGTACTGTACCGATGTTTTCCATCATAGCGATCGAGAAGCCATAGCCATTTATGATGTTGACAAGCGACAGGCACGCCGCAAGAAGCGCGGCGGTTCGCATCGTGCTTGGACGGCGAAGTGGAAGTCAGGAAGGGGACGTGAGTCTTAGGATAGACGTTGGTAAGTGAGAGACCGTTTTGTGCCAGAAAAATCTTGGGAGCTGTCGCAATCTGTTGTCAGGAAAGCTAGAGCAGAGACTAGGGCCGAAGCCAACGGAGTCAGCGTGACGTGCAGTAAAGCGCTGGACTGAGGAAGCCGTTTGCTTATATTGAAACCCATGAGCCACAGGAATGAACTAGGTGAGACACTGAGTGGCCACAGAGAGTCACATATACCTTCGTCTCCGTCGGTGAGTGTCGGTGCAATCTCCACTGAGGTCTGATGGACATGGTCGGCATAACGGAACTGAGGGCAAGTTGACTGAGAATTGTCACGCACTGTCAGCAGGCGCGAACCGCACTCGAGCTGCGCTAGCTGCCGTCTTATGCCTCACTGAGACGTGGTGGTCAAGAGAAACGTAAGAACCTAGAACAATACTAGATGAGACATGAATGTTGATCGAACACCACGTGCATTGGAATACAAAACCGCTCTGCGGCGATGTGGCGAGGGTTAATTACGGGTAATAAAAATTATCTTGCTCGAAGATTAAGGATCAAGGTGCTAGCTCAGACAATAAACGTTCCTACGGATGCAACACAGCACGATTAAAGGTCGCCAACGGCAGTCACGACGCACTAGTCCTGGACGCCCTACGCATTCCTTCCACCAGAAGTCGTGGAGCCTCCTTTAGCTCCGGCTTCCAGATCCTGGTCATTTGGAGTTTCCCCGGCGTCCTTGTCTGGCTTCTCTGCCTGCGGGAGCTCGGCGTCTCGCTCGTGACTGGAGACCTCATGCTCGTATTTTGATGGGTGATTCGGAGAAACCATTCCGACTTTCTTCTGCTCCTGACCTTGGCCCTGATCCGGGCGCGGAGGACTCGTCTCCTTCCCCTTGCCTTTATCTTTGAACCCAGACTCAGCCTCCCCATCACTATCGTGTTGAACAGGACTAGGCCCGCCTGGACTCCCAGGCCCGCTGCCATGGACGCCTTGCCACTCATGACCCCAGCCGTGCCCCGAACCCACAGCGCTCAGAGTGTCGCTCTCTCGCGCTATGTCGCGGATGTCGCTCCAGTACTCAAGCTTCTTGACCTCATCGTCGGCCGCCTCGAGAGCTTTCAGGAGGTTGTCGATAAGTCGCTTCTCCGCATCATCTTCTGTCTCGCCGCGTTCCACATGTTCGTCGCGGTGGTGTAAGGCTTCCTCGAACCGTTCCATCAAGATGCCGAGCAGCTGGCGACGGGAGGTCTGGAAGATGAGCATGGACATGATGGCGGGCATCTGTGGTTCCGTAAGTTCTTGCCTCTCGACGTAGATGCTGATGCACGTAGCCATACCTGTTCTGCGAGGTAATACAACTCCTCCCCGCCATGTTCGAGGAACCCGCAAACAGCCAGTATCTTTTCCCGATCAATCGCCGCTCTTCTCAACCTCCGCATGAGCGTAGGAATATCCCTAATCTCCTCCACCGGCTCCACATCTTCAATCCTAGTCCCCAGCCCACCCATAGATTGCGGTCTCTGCTCCGCCTCACTACTCGTAATGCTGAACACCTCACTCCTCGTCCTGGTCGGATGAATAGTAAAATACTCCGCCGTAAGCAAATGCGCCTCCTTCATCGTCTTCGCCCCCATATCAGCCACACGATGCCCATGCCTCCTCTCCCTCTTCCTCAACCACCGTCTCCTCCTCACAAAACTATGGAACCACGGATGCGTCCCATGCCAACTGAAGCCCTTCTGGAAGCTGAAGCTGTACTGCCACCCCTCCTCATCCACGTCGTGGCTCATGTCCACATACCAGCTCTTCCACGCCCACTCCCAGCTCGGATCCGGCACCTGCGCGTTCGTGATATTGACTGCCGAAGGCTTGTACCGCGCGTCTACCCAGGGCGAGGGGTCGAAGTTTAGGAGGCTGTTGTGCGAGAAGAGAGGGATGCCGAAGAAGAAGGAACCGCGCTGGTTTTCGTAGAGGATGTCGATCTCGACGTCGGCGTCGATGCGTGTTTTCGAGGCTCGCTTCCGCTGGAGGGCGCTTTTTACGCGGTGCCCGCCGCGCTGGAGCTTGGTTTGGGCGCGCTTGAGGGTCGTGTCGCTGCCGGTGGGGGCCTCTTCGGAGGCTTGGTCGATTTCGTCTGTGGCTGCTTGGGCTTGCTTGGTGTTGACTGTTACGACGTCCTTCGAGTTGCTGGCTCCAGCGGCGACTTCACCTTCGGTGCCTTCGGGTATGCTGCTGTCCTGCCACTTCCTGTATTTGCGTTGTGCGACTTGCTTCCTCAGTGAGCCGCGGGTCAGCTTGTGCGAGAGCGACACGTTGCTCAACTTCGGTGACAGGATATCCTCGTGGTCCGAGTCGGCTTGAGCAGCAGGTTCGTCTCCTTCGGCTTTCGTGTGATCCACGAGCTTGATTTGATGATCGTATTTGGCTGCATCGCTTGACGAGAGGTCGCCGACGGAGCTTGAATGGGAGCTGAGTATGTTCATCGCGGATTTTCTGTTGAGATTATGGGCTCACAGCTCGAAGCTCTTCTCTGAACTTATGCAGGTGTATTAAAAGAGTCTATGCTGTCGGTTGTGCTGCGGGAATCGAGAAGTATACTGTCAATGGTGCAGCGGGGCCGCCAATAAAAAGCCCAAGTGTGTATAAGAATAAGAAGCAGGCAGAGTAGGTACACGATGATAGTGGAAAATCACAACAACAATAAGGGAAGCTGCAAAGGAGTGGTACAGTAGCCTGGAGGTTGTTGCATGTTGGGGGTTCGGCCTCAGGCTTCGAACACCGTTGCGGTGGCTTGCATCAATGCGCGCGGAGAGCTCGAGCGCTGCAGCCACGAGCCAGCAATGACGACGTGCGGGCGCGAAGCGAGCCTCTTCCAAGCTCAAAGTCAGCCGACAGGCTCTCTCTGCGTCTCAGCATCAACACTGCACTCTTCCATCCTTTCGCGTCCATCTGCCATTGACCAGCTAGTGCATCGCTTCGAGCAACCTTTACCTCCCCCACACGTTCACGATGTCTAGCAATCGAGGCCTAGTGATTGGCGGCACCGCCGTCGCTGGCGGCATTGGCTACTACCTCTACCGAGCTGGTGGCAACCCGAAGGTCGCAGAGAGGGAGGCTGAACGTGAGATTCACTCCCACACATGCTCCTGGGGCCGAAGCTTACATGTGTCTATAGGCGACCTGACGAAGCTCACCTCAAGGGGCGGTGCCGCGAGCACGAAGGATGAGGCAAAGGCCGAGTTCAAGCTCCACGCCGAGGAGGTCGGGCAGAAGCTTGATTCTGCTGTGAGTGCGCCAACTCTATTGGCTGCTTCCTTTGCGCTTGTGGATGATGCTGATGAATGCTGTTAGCTTGAGAAAGCCAAGGCCGAAACCCAAAAGTTCGACGCAAAAGTTGAGAACTACCTCGCCACTGCCGAGAAGAAGGTTGATGAGTACACGAAGGAGGCCGGGAAGGAGCTGCACACTGCTGTAGACACGTTCGATAAGAAGGTGGCGGAGACTGCCGCGAAGTCCAAGGGCTATTTCTCAAGCTGGTTCGGCGGAAAATAGGCGGTGTGCGAGCACGAGGTCGATCAAACAAACACGACAGGCGGATTGGTGTTCTGAAGTTGGCGTTCGAGTTTGTACCTATGCAAAGTCCTAGCATTGCGTCTCTAAGTTTTGACTACCAGCTCTCCGCTCAATGATCGCTATTGTCTATCTGCGTAGTCTTTCTGCTGACAGTGAACCCGCGATTTGCATGGCGTTGCGACATTCACGATTGCAAACCGCAAGCACGAATCTCGAGTCTGACAGCTTCCACAAACTTGAAATTGTTGCCAGGCAATGAAGATTCTAGCGACGTAGGCCCCCAGATAGTTAACGATTCTGCTACCGCTGTTCGCTTGTCGCGTGAGCAGAATATCTACCCCTCACCATTAACGTCTCAACTAAGCAGTAAAGTCGGAAGCGAACCATGATGTAGATATTACTCTAGACCCCTAGTTCATGATAATAATAGAGATAGTTAAGTGGTGCCCACTATAAGAAACTCGCGCACCGTTAAAAGTATGAAAACTCCTATCGCCTGTTATTGCTTTCCACTCTTCTTAATTCCAAACTATATCCTCCCTCGTTATTACTCTGCAGAACTTTAAAATTAAGTAGTGATAGCGTTCGTTCTCTCATCGCCAGCATCAGACGCCGAGAACTTCGGTAAAAGGTTCAGCCGGGTTCCCGTCGACTTCAACCTCATTAAAATAGTAAGTCACCTAAGCACTTTACTGCACCGCAAGACAATTTCTACTATACATGGGTAAGCGCTGCCAAATGATGGCTAAAAGCCTTAAATTTCACCTCGATGTTCAGCTCGACACGACCACTAAATCTCTCACATGACCCGGAGCTATAGAAAAGAACATATAGCTAACGATCAACGCCATTATCACCTCCACCTTACTTTGCGAAGGAACATCTTCACAATGTCTCAACCCTCGTTTAACCTTACATAGGCAAAGGCTGAAGACCGCAATACGCACTTCACCACAGCGGCTTTCAACGGATTGGTACGGCGACAAAGCACATAATGTTGTCTGATTAATACGACGGTTACAACTGGTAAATTGAAAGTGGACATTGATGTTGACTCACAGCCATGGGTATTCGCGGTTGGAGGATCCTCGTACAAGTCTGCAAGACTCCATTAGCGATGTGCTATTACAGAGCCTAAAAATACTCACTTCCAAAGATGCCCCATCCTTTGTTTTGGAAACCGCAGCTTTTGTTCTCGATCCAGTTCGCGCCCTCGCACTTGGGATCTCTCGCGCACGCGTCCTTGATCGCTCAGTATGGCTGCCCGAAAGCCTTGAGAGACAATGCAGGGAAGGACTCACCAGGCATTGCTGTGCCGTCGTAATCCCAGGCATTGATGGAGTGCTTGCAAGACGGGCCATATAGGATGGATACTGGTAGAGCGGGATGTACACCCTAACAGCGCGCTGGCAGTAGACTTTGAAGTTGACGCCATTGACCGTTCTCCTCTGCCCGTTTGCCTCAGGGCAGGTCAACGCCGGTGGCGGCGGTGGGGGCGGGATTGGTGGGTAACCGCAACTGCCGATGCGGTTTGTGGCTAGGGAGCACTCAGTCAACAGGAAGCCTAAGGGTATCATCAAGGTTTTGAGGAGTTCGTACCATCCCACTTGAACACCCGGCCGGGCGGGCAGCAGGCACCTGAACATGTCAACTTAGTAACAGCGGGGGTTGACGCAGGTCATATGGTCAGGAGCCAGAGTGGTGACGTGCCTTCACGGGTGATTGGGTCAAACATGAATGACTATTCGCTGTTAGTCTAGGATGAGATTGTTGACAGCCGGTGAGGGAAACTTACCACGCCAGGGACTCCACAGCAACCAGGCTTTCCAGTCTTAGGATCGGTGTATCTACGACGTTTGTCAGCTATAATTGCACCTAACGGATCATGACTAGTGTAGTGTCCGTTCGGCAACGAGAAAGTAACAGCGTAGTTCGACTGCAGCCACGAGTGAATAGTGTGCACTCACGGGCCATAAAAGCATGCTATAGGACTACATTAGCACTCTGCGTGACATTGGCCTAGTCGTGACTGTGATGCGGTGACTGAGACGTACCAGGAGCAGGCTTGAGTTGACAACCAAGGAAATCGTCGTTTGCGTCTGTGATAGCTATGTAGCCCGGGCCAGCTTTGGCCACGCAGAAGCTATCAAACTGTTGTTGTTGCTGCTTTCATTAATCAGAGATGTCTGATACAATCACAGTGGTGGGAACTCATTGGCTTACGCACAGCGGGAGTAGGTGCTCCTGTGGACACAGATGCCAGGCCAAAGGCTAGCAGTAAGAGCCTGAAAGAAAAGATCATGGTGGAAATGAGTCCGAAGACGACGTTCAGTTCGATGGACGAGCGAAAGTCTCTCGCAAGCAGATGGATATAGAAGAGAACTGGCGAGGAGTAACGGGAAGCGCCTCTTTGATGAGGGGTTTATCGTATGAGGGGCTGAACGATTTGTCGTCTTGCATCACGCGGCAGTTCGAGCCTTCTCAGTTCCTTCCCTCTGGTCCGAATTTTGTGGAGCTTCTGCATAATTGATCTTTGCTACGCTGACTCCATGTGCTCGTACTGATGTTAACAGCTCGAGCAGGGATTACCTATAGTGGAGCCGTCGGAGAAGCTCGTGTTTCTCCTCGGTAAGAGTTCACGCTCTCAGAGATGATGGAATGCAGCTGCAGCGAGCTCGATCGTCGTTGCTACTTGATGGCGCTCAGTATTTCTTGCAGAGCGCATGATACCTTTGCATAGGTGATCTTTGCGCATGTACGTCGAACCCTGGTCCGGAGAAACAAGGGAGGGTGGGAGAACCGGGAAGCGGGGATATGCAGCCACTTGCACGCTAATGCACCTGCTGTTGTTCTGTCTATCGAATGTCACAATGTGCTCTGTTGATATCTTGACAGACGGCCCCCGATCTTGCTTGCCTGTAAGTTCCTCGATTCAAAGCTCAAGAGAATTGCATCCTGTAGTCGAGAGATACTTCTACCATGTTGCTTACTCTCCGTTCAATATTCCTCTCCGCCCTATTCACAGGAGTGGTATTTGCGGAGGATCCTACTCCAGCGGAACGAGCGCGATGCGACGCAATCTGTGCCCAGCGTGGGTGTTCTTTTGAGAACTATTCGCGAGATTTGGTGACTGACAACACACAGAGGCGGGCCCTTCTTATAAGGCATCATTTGGGCCGGACGGCAAACCGACGGGCTGTGTAGCACCCTTACAGAAGTTCTGTTTCTATGGAGCCTACGTAGTAAGCTCGGATCCGTCACCCTCACACCTTCTCAAGTGCTAACAGAGTGTTGCAGAACCCTAAAACTGGGTGAGCGGAAGGGTTTTCAAATGGAATCTCTTCTTTCGCTGATACTTTGTTCAGACAAGATGGATGCTGCGGAAAAGGAAACGTGAGTCTCCAATGACTCTTTTAGGTTTGATCCAAGGAACTGCACCATTCGAACACTGGTGCTAAATGAAGAGAAATTTTGTCGTCTTGGCGAACGGATGGAGATGAAGCTGATTCATGATAGGGCACTTTCTCCACCGATTCAAAGTACCCGAAGGAAGGTAAGCTGGCAAGCTGCACTCAACTCAATCATCGCAGAGCGCGCTAATTCCAGCACTTCCTCAGGGGCTTGCTGTGTCGCACCAAAGACCTACAGTTTCAACCCGACCGCTGGCAAAGGCAGCTGCTGTGATCCTGGAAGTACCTATTCTTGGGATGCAGTGGGCGGGAGCGGAGGGTGTTGCAATGCAACGGCCGATTGGGTATGCGATTGCAAAGCGAAGCCGCCGCCGCCTGACAGTCCGGAAGTGCCTCAGGAATGCCCACAATGCGACGGAACGATTATCCGAGTGAAAGGAATTGACTATCAGCTTTTCTGCCATAATGGCTTCGTTATCACCATACCTCCCTCGAACTCTACGAAAGCAACAGACATTTACGATTGCCTGAAGCAATGCGGTAAGCGGCTCCCAATCCATCGATTTTGTTGATTTCTCTTCCAGTCCGTTCTATGGAGGAAGTATCTGAGTCAAGAAGCCGCTGACTTCCTCACAGCCGACAATGGATCCAAATGTCAAGGCTGTAATTTTTGGGAGGCGAGCGGTGATTGCGTTATGGCCTCTCAACACGAGTTCCCACCATCTGGAGGGACTGCTCCCAAGTTGATGGCTGCTATTCCGTTAGCACCAAAGCCGTAGATGTGCAAGAGAGTGGGAATGAGCTGGTGGTTGCTTGGGAACTCGGAACCCTCTACACAAAGGCAAAGCGTGTTCGATGGAGATTTTCCGAACCCATTCCCAGAAACCACATCTCCACATAGTCCGTCCCTAGTCTAGCTAGCAGCAATTGCATTAGTGTCCCGGAATTTCAACTCTGATCATGGTGTCCCGTGTACGAAATGATCTCATCGAAGATACCGCTCGCGCAATGATGCAGCGCAGCTTGGTTGTGATACGATGTGAGCAAAACAGAACCTCATCGGAATGCTTCATCTTTGCCTGCCGACTGTGCCGCTCTAAGCTCTCTCAATCGGCTTCGTCTTGCAAAGGAAGCCGAAGAGGGAGTCTCTACAGGGTTCTAAGTCTGTGTTTCGATCTTCAGCCATGCATTAGGCAGCGAAGTTCACATCGTGTGTGTAACTCTAGTCTTGTGATCCGGTCTAGCTCTGTCTTAGTAGATCGACCCATTCTTCAGGAAAAGAAGAGCTATCGAGGATCCACAGTACGGATTTGGTTATTGCCAAGATTTCCAAATCATATTGCATGTCGGCAATGCATCGTCGCCAAGTTGCAGGAAGCTCTTGAGAGAATGCATTTGCAGAAGGCAGGTGGGCCCGAGAAGATCTAATACAAGCTCAGATAGCTTGTGTGGGTGGAGCTTCAGCTTTTTGCCAACTCCCCCGGTGGCTCTGATTTGTGGAAACTCCTGTTCGCCGCCGGAAGCGCGGATATGCAGACAGAGCGGGCTGACAGCCTGCAGAGGTATGACTATGATGTGCGTTAGGGAATGTGAGATGATGTTGTGCAGTAGCTCTTCGACGGATCGCCAGCCGGCCGGACGTTGTGTTAGTAACATCACGTTACCGGGTTCTCGGGATTCACTAACACTTGGCATCTACCATTGTAACCTTTCCTTGACAAAAAAAGGAACGGTCGCATCGGCACGCTATATCTGCAAAGAACAGATCTTCCGTTCACTCCCATCATCCTTGCAACTAGTGCCCCGCACTTGACCAAACTCACTCCATGTCGGCGCTACCGAAGGCCGTGTAGAAGAGCTCGAAACGATGATCTGTTTTTCTATCACGTTCCGCTGGTCCTTCAAACATCGCACTGATCAGCCTGCATCTACTCATGCGCTGCAAGCGGACGAGAATAGATAGTGAGGGGCATCGTCTTGTAGACCGAGTCAGCGGAATTGCTCGGGGTTCGCCGCTTGCTTCGTCTATGTTGCGCGTTTCCTCTGATATGCGTTGTCTCATAAAGGGTTCTGGGACCTCTGCTTGGTAGCGACCATCTCTTTATCCCTATTCTTCTCTGCTACGAACAAGCTCGTCATTTACTTCAGGAAAGGGAACAACTGTCCATCATGCGTCTGAAGAACTTTGTTGGAGCCATCCCACTCATACTACTATTAGCATCTGGTGCCTCTGCTCAGGTCGACGCACCTCCTCCTGCACCGCGTACGTGACCCGATGAGTTGCTGCTATGAGTGACTTTTCACTATACCGTCCGTCGTCGCTAAAAATGTGCTTTGAGAGATAGCGCCAGCAAACGCACCAGCCGCCGCCCCTGCACCTGCACCTGCACCTGCACCACCTCCAGCAGCGCCTCCTGCGGCCGTGCCACCCGCAGGAGCCTCATCGCCTGCGGCAAAACCACCTGCACCACCTCCAGCAGGACCACCGGCTGCGGCCCCTCCTCCTGCGGCTGCTCCCCCACCAGCGGCTGCTCCCCCACCAGCGGCTGCTCCCCACCAGCGGCTGCTCCCCCACCAGCGGCTGCTCCCCCACCAGCCGCTGCTCCTGCCCCCGCGGCGGGTCAGGCAGACCAAAAACCTATAGGTACTGGTTCTTCAGCATCTGGCGAATCCAAACCGGCACAGCCGTCACCTCTCGTGGTCGATCCAGGTCCACAGCCTGGAGATGAGAAACTACCTGCCAGAACGGATCCCGAACAGGCCTCTTACTCCTGTCCGGGTGACAATGGCAAAAGATACAAGACGTCAGTCGGCATGATTCTGCTCGTTCGAAATTCTAACTACCATTTAGACGCTAATGTTCTGATAGAAACAATATCGTATTTGAGTTAAAATGCGGTCAAGGGACGACAGCAAAACGTCTTCGCGATATCCCGAACATCCCGTCCCAGAAAGCTTGCGCCGACGAGTGCGGAAGGGAACCACAATGCCAGAGCGCTGACTGGAACGTTAACTCACTCAACTGCGCTCTGTTCAAGGAGTATATTCCAGTAAGTCGACACCTATATATGCTTTATCCGAGAGACTGACGCAAGATCAAGACCGTAAATTATCCGGGTGTCAATACTTGGTGAGACACCCACCTCTACTCCAAATTAGCCAGTATAGGTCCTGGGTAAGCTGATGATTGTAAACTCCAGGTTTCCCGTAGAGAAGCGTCCAGATCCAGTGCCAAACTCACCAGACCGTGTCGCCTTAGCCCCTCCTGTATGTCCCGCGAAGCCAATGGTGGCAACTAACCAGACTAAGACTCAGGGTAAATGTCCGCAAGGTAAGTAGCGTTTGACCTCTGCCATACACCGTCGTTCTGTTTGATCTTCTTCGCACGTGATCCGAGATCGCTAGCCATTAGCGCATGCTAATCCGAGGCTGCTTCCACAGACAATGGAGAAACGTACGTGACTCCCGACGGTACTTATTTCCAGCTACACTGCGGTGTCCATACTGCTGGCACTGCCGGTGTTGGACAGGAAACGCTGTCGAGTATAGCCGAATGCATGGACAGATGTGGTATTACTCCGGGATGTGTCAGGTACGATCCGCTCTCCCACCTGCTCTTCACCTTGCAAGCCGGTGTTGCTAACTGCGTTCTAGCGTCACGTTTAATTCTCGCCCTGGAGGAAATCCGGCATGGCTATGCGAGATGTATTCGGATGGCCGCAACACCGTAAAGAAATGCGGCACAGGTACGTGAGAGTGCCAGCCTTTACTCCTGGATAAAACATCTGCAGCGAGAATCTAGGGTGTCTATCTGATATACCGACGCCGATTTACCTCAGTCGGCTTAAGCGAACAATGATTGCGCAATGTATCGCAGGGCATGAGGACGAGGTGAACGCTGACTCCGCTAGGTGAACATGATGCGGCATCGATAGTCGATCCGCCCTTCTACGAGCCTCCTGCCGATCTCTCCATTAAGTGCTCGACACAATGTCCAGGTGCTCATGGTCAAGTCTTCGAGTCAGATACGGGCCAGGTATGGCTCTAACATTTCTTTGCTACTCTTTCGCTTTCGTCCACCTTATAGTCTCCATCACATAACATGATAGGAATCGCCGCTAACCTAAGTTATGCTCGATGCGACAGGCCTTCCATATGGATTGCTGCATGCGACACGGCGTGAAGCCCTTCCACCAAGAGATGGCGGACACATTCGAAGCCTGCATGCAGTACTGTGGCCGCTTCTCTGCTTGCAGCAGCGTCGACTACCACGAGAAGAGCGGTATGTGCTACTTTGGTAGCAGGACTGGCGAGCCGCTGCTCGACGCTCCGGGCTACGCTGCTGCTCATTCGATGGGCTGTGCTGGTGCTTGTAAGAGGACGAAGAGCGGTGCAGTCTCCCAGCCCGTTTCGGTTCCTTGAGGTGAGAGATTGACGCTGGCTTGACGACCCGATGCTGGGCGGGGTGAGGAAGATGAAGGAATGATGTTCAAAGGGTGTGATGTGATTTGATATGACAACATAGCTAGTTACGTTACTGACATGAAAGCGTGGACTCAGATAATCATTAAATCCACCATATCCTTCACCACCAGCTATACCATTGTGTATTAATGCAACGACTGCAAGCTAGTATCGGGTAAATTGTTATGTGCTTGCATATATCTCCAGCTTGGTGTCGCACCGGAGCGGATCAGCCTCACGGCAGAGCCGCATCATGCGACAGCTAGGTTCTATAAACTTGAAAGTGTTGCCAGACAGTAATGATTCTAGCTATATAAGTACCCGCGCACTGCTAAAAGTATAAAAACTCCTATCGCCCATCGCTTCCTTCCCCTCTTGTTTATTCTAAATTATATTCTCCCTCGTTATCACTCTATAGAATTTTAAGATTAAGCAGTAATGGCTTTCGTTCTATCATCGCCAGCATCGGACGCCGCGAATTTCGGCAAAAGGTTCAGCCGGGTTCCTGGCTTCGGCTCCAGCCCTGCCGCGCGCTCGCCGCCATTCACGCGAAGCCTCCTGCGCGCGCCTGCGACACCGCAGGACACACCCAGTAAGTCACTCAAGCACCTTACCGCACCGCGCGCAACGAATTCTAATCTTCGTGAAAGGCCGCAAGCTCTCCAGAAGCCTCGTTTGCCTCGACGTAGCAGCCCTGAAAGGGCTAGCCAGACCGCCATCACCAAGCTTCGCGCCAACAAAGGCCAAGCACCAGCCCATCACCGAGCTATTTCCCGAGGCGTGGTGGACAGCCACGACCTGCGCAACTCTCTCACCATCCTCTCCATCCTCCCCCGACGCAATGGACACCTCCTCGCCAATCAGAGCATCATCTCCTCGCTCTCCAACACCCTCCAAACGCCTCGCATCACGAGCAATGGACTCGAAAAACCTCGCCAAAAGCAAGCTACCATCAACCAAACCAACCGCGCGCGCCAGCAACCTCCTCGACCGCATCCGCGCCAAACAAACCCTCAAGCGCAGCAAACCTCAACCCTCGAAAGCGGAGAACCAGCGCAAAGCAGCGGTTCAGCGGTCCGAAGAAGTCCTCGACATTCTCGTCATGGCAGCGTCACAAAAGAACCAGACACCACAGACGGAACAAGCGATCGACGGCGCGACCAACAGATTCAGCTTCTCCCTCACTGAGGCGATCGAGCGCGTCAAGGAGTCGAGCAGAAGTCCAATCAGTCGGGAGGAGGTCATTAGGTGTATTGAGCTGCTCGCGGAGCTCAAGAGCGACAAAGTGAGCTTGGTGTCATTGGGCCAGGGGAGCGGTCGCGCAGTCGTCGTCAGGCTGTGAAGCACAGAGTGCACATCAGGGATATGAAATCGGGCGGTGATACGGGATATGAACGAAAAGGCACGGCAAAAGCCTCAAAGTGCCCATGAGCTCTCGTTGCGCTTCCTCACTCTTTCCTGGGAGCGTATTGTCGTTCTGTTTGGTGTTGGTTGGAAGCATTGCAGGAGTTTTGGTTCATCACTATCACTATACCCTCAGGTTGCATCGGGCATGGAGTCTTTGCTAGCGTTTCACAGCATTGGGATTGAAGTTTGTACTGGGGTTCAGAGCATTAGCGCGGAGTTCTGTGTTTCGTCAAATTGAGTCGAATTCTGCATCACCACATCGCGCTCCCAAGAGTCTCAAATTGATACTTTAACATGCTGTACACGTGACCTCGCGTTGGCCTGAACCGCCTCCAAAGCTGGAAAATAAGCAGCGTTCATTAACGTTGACTGAACTCATTGCTCCGAGAAAACCAAATGCCAACCCCGCAGAATCCCCTTCACGCCCACCTTACCCGCCTCCTCAACACCCGCACCTATCCAAAAACCATCTGTCCCTCAGAGGTCGCCCGCGCATTATCTGCATCCGAGCTCCAAGTGCTAGACGCGAGGGAGTGGAGAGACGTAATGCCAGCTATACGGGAGATAGTGTGGGAGATGAGAGATCGTGGAGAAGTTGAGATCATGCAGAAAGGGGAGGTGCTTGGAAGTGAGATTGGGCTGGAGGATGTCAGGGGCCCGATACGGTTGAGGTCGATTAGAAGGGACGAGGCTTGATTTATGGGGACACTATCAAAGCAAGGAAGTTCTCCCAAGGTTTGCGGTACAGAGCCTACGATACTAGAACATTCATTCTAACGGATGCTTGAACAAGTACAGGGCGACGGAGATGATGTCACGTGCCCTTTATGCCTTTCAATGTCTACAGACCAGCGCCGTCGCTATGCAAAAACAGTACATAAAGACATAATGCCGAGCTCGTACAGGCCGCGGCGGACTCAACCACCCGCCATCAACATCTCCAGCATCCCCTTCGTGCTCCACGCCTGCTGACTCCACTCCGTCGCCCTCCTAACGGTCTGATGCAGCCTCTCCACCAATCTATCCACCTCTTCGCTCTGCCCCATCTGCTCGCCATAGATATCCAGAAGCAGGAACGCCACGTCAGTGGTTAGCTTGACGATGCGTGGATCCTCGAGGTTGCGGTTCAGCCACTTTAGGACCGGCTGCAGCGTCTGCTCGTTGCGGTTCTCAAGGGCTGTTCGGAGGGCCGAGCGGTGGCGGAGGGCGGTTAGAAGGGTTAGGATGTCTTGTCTTGACGTTCGGGATGTGGTCTTCAACGAGTGTTAGCCTTACGGCGCCCCTTGACGTTTTGGGGCGAGTTTGGGAAGACAAACCGGAGGATCAAGCACCAGATCCAGCGCCTGCTCGTACTTGCCCTTCCGCAGCGCCGTCTCCCACTTGGTTTGATTCCTTATCTTGCCTCTGTCGTTACCGTTGATGACGATGTCCGCGCCCTCGCCCGTGTAGTCTTTGCCTCGCGTTGCCTTTTCCCAGCCCCTTCCGCGCTTCTTCCCCTGCTTCTTATCGTACTCCTCAATACGCCCCTCAACAAGCGCCTGCATCTCCTTCTGCCGCTCCCTCGCAGCCACCTTCTCCTTCCCACTCAGCCGCGTCCTGATACTCAGCAATCCCGACTGCATGCCGACCACCAAATGCTTATCCTCCCTCCCTGCCCCACTCCCCACAACACTCATGCTCAAAATCGGGCTCTGATACTTAAGCCCCGCAACCACATTCCACCCCTCCGTCTCAAATACCTTGACATGCCCATCTAGCCCCGCCGACACGACCCTGCTTCCCCCACCCGCAAGGCTCAAACTCGTGACCGTCTTCTGGTGGTTCCTGAGCAGCTGCCGCGGCCGCGCCGCCACCAGATCCAGCACCGCGACCACATTATCCGCCGCCGCGACCACTGTCGTCCCGCCTGGCATCGGCAGCACAGCCTCCACAGGCGCCGCGTGCTTGAAGGTCATCACGCTCCCTCTCGCCCCCGAGATCCTGGGGTCCCACAGCCGCACCGTCGTGTCGTAGGAGCCCGAGACGAGCAGCCCGGACGACTGATCAGGCATCCACTCCCCCGCGCGCACATAGTCCGTATGTCCCGCAAACGTCTGGACGCTCGCATCAGACGGCAGATCCCACAGCCTGACCGTCGCGTCGTCGGAACACGACATCAGTCCCGTCAGCTCGGTCGGACTCCACGCGACGCGCCACACAGGCTGCTGATGCTCCCTCCACGTCTTCAGAATCGCGCGACTACCGACGTCGAAAGCCTGTATAGCCCCACTATCCCCCGCAAGCAGCACGCGTCCATCCCGCCGTATCGTCCCGCTGTGCGCGGCGTCGTCGGCGCCGAAGCGCGAGATTGTTTTGAGGAGTTTGCGGGTTCGGGTGCTGAAGATTTGGATGCGGGAGCCGGCGGTTATGGCGAAGGTTTCGGAGGCGGGGGTGAGGGAGGTGGAGGACGGAGGGGGAGAGGAGATGTGGGTTACGGGCGAGCTGTGCGGTGTTGGGAGCAGCAGCTGCGAGGTGAATGTGCGCCAGTACTTTTGCTCGGGGGTGAGGGGGAGGGGCCGGCGGGGAGTTTGATGGGTGCGAGGGGGTGACTTCGGTGGCCATTGTGTAGGTGTAGTGGGAGGTGAGGTAGGTGGGGCGTAGCAGCAGTGTTCGCTGGTGTTGGAGGTTGTAGTGAAAATGACCTTGCAGATCTTAAAGTTGCCTTACAAAAAGGAAGTTTTTCGCGAGTCGGCTAAGCTTCCATGTCACAAACCCACGATCTTTCAACACCATGAAGCTTCTATACACACAATCTGTAGGGGATATATAGATGTATCTACTGTCTCTGCACGTGTGCGGTAAGGACCTTCGATCTCCAGACGAAACCATCGACCAGGCAAGAAGATTGGCCCCGACAAAAATCGCTACTCGATGCTCTCAACTCTATGATTGTGCTGGCATGATCAGACTGACTTCAGAAGCCTCTCGGTCGTGCGTCTTGCGAATACTCCAGATCTATGAATGGAGAGGGATAGGGTTCGAAGAGATGACTGAAAGGACCAGGAGCGTCGCCAGTTGTCGAGGCCCAGGGCACTCAAATGGCTTTGGGTGCTGATTCTATACATTTACGGGGTTACATGATATACTATACATATGCAAGGTCTACGATGCAGGAGCCGATATACTCCAACCTAGCGCACCCAAGATCCTATAGCTACTACCAGCAAGGGTACTGCCTCTGCGCCGTGATCGGCCTGTCCGGCAACTGCACCCACACCTTCCTGTTCTCCCTCTTCTTCTGCATCTCCTCGCTCAACCTCACCCTCGTCGCCTCCTCTTTCAACAGAACACTAATACTCGTGAACGGGTTCTTCATGAGATTCACCCTCCCCTAGCCCTGTAGTCGTAACTTATCGTGTGCATCCCCTTACCCACCCATGCCTGATCCACATATATCCCCGTCCTATCCGCCACAAGCTTCCTCTTGCCATCCTTGAGCTCGATCTCCACCGGCTCCCCCTTCCTCCCCTCCACAGCTCCCAACCCCATCCCACGCTTCACAATCGCCTCATCCCTCGCATACTCAAGATGCTTCCTCACATCCTGCGCGACCTTCTTCCGCGAAAACCGCATCTGCACAATAGCATCCTCAATCGGCTTTCCAGCAATCTGCCGTGCCAGCGGCCCCAGCTTCTTAAGACTGGTCGGAAAATCAGGACTCTTGCTCAGGTTCTCCCGCTCCGTCTGCTTGAGGGTCTGTGCCTTGGTCAACCGCCCGCTCTTCCGCACCTGCCGTATCACCATCTTGCGCAGCCAGCGCTCCCGGCTCCGGGGCGCTGGGTCAAGCACCGCGGCCATGATGGACGGGTCGCGCTCGACTTCGCCCGCGGCTTTTTTGGCGACGGTCTCTTCGCGGGTGGTCTTGCGCGCGGACTCGAAGATGGAGTCGGAGCTGAGGTCGCCGCGTGTCATCTGGGATGGGCCTGCGGTGGGTTTCTTGTTCTTGAGGTATTTGTCGAGGATGGGGTTGGAGGGTTGGTTCAGGGTCGGGTCGTTGACGTTGCGTTTGCGCTGGCCGAAGAGGCCGCCGAAGAGGGTGCGGCGGGATATGGAGGGTTGGAGGAGGCGGTGGTGAGAGGAGGCGGAGGTCGAGGTGCAGGTGCAGGTGCAGGTTAGAGGTCTGAGGGCGACGGCTGTGCCGGTGTCAGCAGCAAAATCTTGCTTCATGTGGATTATGGTTGCAGACCTGGCTGTGCCAACCGTCTAGAAGGTATTCGGACACTCATTGTTGCTGTGGCAGCATTGAGGTGATGTTATGGATGCAAGCCCGCTTGCAAGGGGAGAGCTAAGTCGGATGAAGATTCGCGGTTCGAGGTGCAGAGAACGCCAAGGCATATCACGTGCTCAAGGATGGTAAAGCTCTCCACCGAAGATCTCTCTGTTCGATACGACGTCACTAGTCCCAGGTCATGCAGAGTAGTTGTACACGTGTGTTACAGTTGCATTCCAATGCCAGTTCCTGCAGCTGTCCGCCATGCCGTGTTGTTTCAGAAGTTGAAGCCTGCCTGGTTCGCATGCGCAAAGCTTCAGGCGCCGAATCCTTGGCCGGGGTCTGGGCCTGTCCAAACTTCCTCCAAACTACAAACCTGGGTTGGACATGCGCACTGGGCTCCATAGATCGCCGCTGCAGCACGCCGTCGTAAATCCATTCGCTGTATTCGGCCCAAGTGCTGCACGATGACCTTGAGCTCTTGAAGCTCTGTTGCTTAAGCTTCCACTGTCCTTAAGTTTTCCCTCGTATCTCACCACCACCCTTCCCTCTGTGCGCTCCGCTGGCAGACCGTAGCTCCATTCGTTTATATCCCCACCTGAAGCTCCAAGATGGACATCAACTCCCTACTATCACCACAAGACTCGCCTGCGGACGAGACCCCGCCGCCCTTAGGCACACCGCAGGGTGGGTTGAACAAGAGGCCCCGCGGACCCCCGAAACGGACATCATCGAACCTCAGCCAACAATCGTATAACTCTGCATCCCCGCAGCCTCGTAGCCAGCTACCGACGCCTTCGGGGTCATATTATGGACTGCAGAGTGCAGCGCCACCGCTGCCTTCCCCGAGCGTCGGCGTCACGAGTGCGCCGAGGACGGCGCATAGCACGACTAGCACGCTCTCGGCGGACATGAGGGCCTCTCCGCTGGGGACTATACACGAGGAGCGGCCCGCGCAGCGTCCGATGCAGAGGCAGTCGTCTGGGATGGACACTTTAGCAGGTATGTGCGCCGGCATCGAAAGCGCATGGTCGGTAGTGAAGTGAAGGACTGACGCTTGGGATGACTCAGATCTTGCGTCAATGCAGCAGCACCATCACCACCAGCCAAAGCGACAAAGTCTGAACGGACTGCAAGACCCTCAGATCTACGACCACCCCCACGTACCATCCCGAACTTCCAGGTAAGCGAGGAACAACACACTCATCTCGCAATTGGGTTACTGACCTCAGACAGCTTCAGCTTGCCGTCACTCCCTCGTACGCTGTCCACCCGCTCAGCCAAAGACTTCGCCATGGCAGACGCGCCCGCCTCACCCCGAGTCTACACGGCACGATCACTCTCGCACGCCGACTCCGAAGCCATTTCGCAGCTTGTTCAGTATCTATCAGAGAACTCCTACGATTACAACTCACATGTGCGGCTCATCAATCTACTTCACAAGGGCTTCATCGACCATGCCGCCATCTCGAATGATCCACACTCGTACGAACTGCTTCAGGATCTGCGTCAAGCTCGCCAAACGATGGACTACAAGTACCCTGTAGGCGAAGAGTTATGGGTGGACTGGATCAACGATGAGAAGCTGCTAGCAAGGTCAACCGACGAACGCATCGCGGTCATGGAGCTCTGCGCTAAGGCGGTTGGAGAAGAGCCGAGCAGCGCGGTGTTGTGGCGTCTCTACGGCGATTACATGCACTTCCTCTGGACCGCGGCTTACAAGATTGACGCGCCAGAGGCTTGGACGGAAGAAGACAAGATTATTGGCAAAGAAGTTTTCAAGTGGGAGCCCATGATGGAAGTCTGGGAACGGGGCGTAGCAGCGACGCAATGGCGGTTGAACGACAGCCATCTCGTCTGGAACCGGTGCATCGAGATTATGATGGAAGACCAACAGCGCTACCCAACTTCTGACAAAGTGCGGAATCTGATGGCCCTATTTAGCGAAAGGTTAACGAAGCCGCATGCTACATGGGAGGAGACTTTTCAGATGTTCTCCAGCTTCGTCTCAGCTTATGACAACAGTTCGTATGAGGAGATTATGACGGGAACCAACAAGCGCGCGGCACAAGCCAAGCAACAGTATGCATTGCGAGAACCATTCGAGCTCAAGATTCAACAAGCCGCACGAAACGGGGACAAGAATGCTGAGTGGTATGCTTACACGGAGTACCTGGACTGGGAAGTTCGCAAGAAGGGCGTTTTCAGCTTCCATTTGATCAACGCGTTATATGAGCGAGCTACTCTGCGATTCGCCACGGACGCCACGCTGTGGGAGGACTATGTTGAGTTCTTGATTGGGGAAACAAGATCTGAGGTGAATTTGCTTTCAGTTCTGGAACGAGCAACACGACACTGCCCCTGGTCTGGTAGCCTGTGGTCACACCGGATCCTTGCTCTGGAAGCGGAGGGAAGGGTCTTTCAAGAGATCGAAGAGATTAAGCACAAGGCGACAAGTAGCGGTCTTCTAGACGTTGGCGGCATGGAGGACCTTCTCAAAGTCTACATTGCTTGGTGTGGATTTCTCCGTCGTAGAGCATTCAACTACGGCAACACGACTGAAGACGACCTGGACATTGCCGAGGTCGGCATTCACTCGGCACTTGAGCACGTCAGGGAAATCGGCGAGCGGAAGTACGGCAAGGATTACAAGGGCGATCCTCAGTATCGCCTCGAGAGGATTCATATCAACTTCTACTCGCGAAGCAACAATATTGAAGCGGCTCGCGAACTCTGGAGACAGTTGATTCCGCTAAGAGGTGATAGCTATGACTTCTGGTACCGCTACTACATCTGGGAGATGGTCATATGGGCTAAAGTCGCAATCCCCGATAATAGCACAGCAACCACCCGTCTTTCGACTCCACGCGAGGCGACCGCAGTTCTCAAACAGGCGCTGAAGAGGGTTGCCACAATGGACTGGCCAGAGCAACTCACTACCATGTATCTGAATCATTGCGAGCAACATGAGTCTGTTCAGGAATATCGCTCGGCCATCATCACGGCGAGGAAGGCGGACAAGCAGATTGCACAGAGAAGAGCTGCCGAAGCTGCTGAAGCTCAGGCCGCCGCGGCCCAACAGCAACAGCAAACACTGGATGCCACTGCCGACATAGCGGCCCAAGAAGAGTCTGCCAGCGCGAAGCGGAAAAGGGACGCTGACGCCACGGACCTCGAAGAAATGGCAGCAAAGCGCAGTCGTGGTGATGACACTCGGGTTGATGTACCTTTCGGCGACGCTTCTTCCTCTGCGACGTCCCAGCTAAAGCGTGATCGCGAGCACACGACCATCATCGTGCGGAATCTGCCGATTGAAGCAACCGAGACTAGAGTACGGCAATTCTTCAGAGATTGCGGCACCATCAACAGCATAAACCTCGTCACCGAGCACGGCGGCCAAACCGCTACCATAGAGTTCGAAACCCAAGAAGACGCCAAGTTCGCCCAGTCCCGCGACGGCCGCGACTTCGATGGCTCTCCAATCCAGATCTCCTTTGGCACAGCCACGACCCTTTGGGTGACCAACTACCCTCCCGAAGCAGACGAGGGCTATCTCCGCAACCTCTTCAAGGATCACGGCGAGATTATCGAGATCCGCTTCCCTTCCCTTCAGAAGAACACTCATCGCCGCTTCTGCTACATCCAATTCCTCACTGCTGCACAAGCCGAAGCCGCGTCCGCCGCACTGAACGGCAAGAAGCTCGACAAACAGCACACCCTCAGAGCTCTCATCTCGGACCCCAGCAGAAAGGACGACCGCCACGGCGCCACCTACGAAGGGCGCGAAGTCTTCATCGCAAACCTGCACTTCAAAACCACAGAAGACGAGCTCGTCGAGCTGGCCCAGGCGTACGGCACTCTCGAAGGCGTGCGCATACCGCGAAAAGTAAACAACACATCCACCGGCATCGCCTTCGCAGTCTACGCGAACAAAGACGAAGCCGCAGCCGCCGCCAAGGCCCTCCACGGCAAGGAATTCAAGGGCCGCGAGCTGCGCGCCAACATCTCCGAGCCCAACGCCAAGGGCGCAAAGCGCCACGCCACGACTATCATCTCCTCCGCTTCCCCCGAACCGGGCGCTACCGCCGCCTCGCCCGGTTCGATACACTCAGCGAACGCAGCTGGCACAGCAGACGACTACCGCGCCCGCACCATCGCCCTTCTCAACATCCCAGACACGGTCAACGACGCCCGCGTCCGCGCGCTCGTCTCGCAGCACGGCCAACTAAGGAAGCTGATCCTGAAACCGGAGAACGGAGGCGCGATCGTCGAGTTTGCGAACGTGCAGGATGTCGGGAAGGCGAGTCTCGCGCTGGAGGGACATGAGATTTTGCCGGGGAGAAAGATTAGGGTCGGGACTGTGGAGGAGCTGAAAAGGGAGAAGGGGGAGAGGAAGGTTGATAGGATTGGAGGGGGGTGAAGAAGGATTCGAAGAAGGCGAGGGAAACAGGCCCGAAGTCGAGCGCACCGCCTGCGGCGGCGGGGATGTTAGGGGAGGGAGGGTTAGTAGACCTGGTCAGGCGGGCGCGAGGAAGGGTGGGAATCTGGGTGTTAAGAGGGGCGGTGTTTATCTTGGTGGACCGAGAGCTGGAGACGGTGTACATGAGCCGGATACGACAGCGGCTGGTGCTGGAGGTGCGAAGAGCAATGCAGATTTCAAGGCGCTATTCCTGAAGTCGCAGGAGGGCAAGGACAAGGTGGACGAGTAGCGGAATGCGTTTCATGGCACCTTGTTGCTCTGATATGTTGGAAGACATGGACTGCGCTCTACGGCTGAAGGTGCTCGAACGGATTCGGCGACGACTTTGCTTAGCTATGTACGACTTGAGGAATCTGGATGGTGAGCTCGCCACGGGGTCTTGGTACGAGGGGGATTTCTAGAGAAAATGACGAAGTAACTTAAGCTCTAGTGTACCATATGATATCACGATATAAACAGACCATAGATCCATCTGCTAAGTAAAGAAAAGAAACGGCAGATGCAGAACGCGATAGCCTGTTTGAACATTGTTCGCGTCATCTGAATGGGAAGCTAAGTGGTGGCATGAAACCAGAAAGTGTAGCGAGTAGGATTCTCGTTACTTGATCCAGATGCATAACCTGCATTATGTTCTATAAGATTCATACTTCATCGAGGTTGAAGTCACATCAACTTTTGGCCTGTACGCACAGAGCGATGCCACCTAAGACGAAGGCCATGCCTATCCAAGTGTCTAGAGCAACAAGTTAGTCACGGCGCTGCCTCTGCCCGTTGAGACTGCAACCCACCTCGCGAAATAACTTTGCCTTCAGCCCACCATTCTCCTAACACCGTGAATAGAAAAGCCAGAGAATTGGTGATTGGGACCGTCAAGCTCAGCTCTAAAGAAACATCAGCTACCAGGCCACTGACACAAACTGCCCCTCCTTCACAATTCCAAAGATTGGGCGCAACTCCTGCCCAGGTGTTCTTTCACGTAGGTCTCCGATTTTCGTTTGTTCTGCTCCGCCTCATGGGCATCAAAGAACAGATAAACAAACAAGGACGTACCAGCTTGCCCGATCAACAAGAAGAACCACACACTCCCCGTGATATTAACCAGCAACGGGATCGCATAGGCCGGTCTCCTAAGCAAGTCCAACACCGCGTAGATCACGCCTGATGCTTTCCTCCTGATCCACGATTTGCTCGGATCATTCAGCCACGGCCGTTCTGGGGCGGTGTAGTTGATTGCTGCTCGCCGCATGAAGGGGTTGTTAGGCCCCATGCAGCGCCTACCATGAGAAAGCCGAGGACCCAGCGGAAGATTGAGGGTTGAGGCGGCGGGAGAGGGGTATCGGGATCCATTGCTGTGAGATAAATATGTGTTAAAGCTAACGTTATAGGCAACAATTGACAGACTTCTGTTGTTCAGCAGCCGGAGCAAAGCAAAATAGGATACTGGGGAGATAATTGTGCGATATTCAGTAAATGATACAAAGACAAGAGCGATAGTGGTGGTGGCATTACGGCGGGCTGTTCAGACATGCTGCGCAGATTCAAGCTTAGCACGTGACCAACGACGACTTCATGTCAAGGTCGTCGAACGCTGCCAGCAGCGACAGCAACAATGCCTCATTCGGAACGCGCAGAATCAGCTGGCTTGACGCCGGAGCAACTTAACTTCTGGAATGAGAATGGCTATCTTCTCATTCCCGATGCGCTCTCCCAAGACACTGTCAAAGAACTACTTGCGGAGACGCATAGCATGCTGGACGAATTTGCGAGCAGCGGGATGAAGGACCACCCGATGACTCGGTTCTCGACTGGACAGGAAGGAAAAGAGCACGTTGGTGATGATTACTTCTTAACGAGCGGTGACAAGGTGCGGTTTTTCTTTGAGGAGGGTAAGCTTTCTCCACGATTATCCGTGATCTACCCCTGTATATTAGATGGTGGGACTGATGGAGGTGCTAGATGCCTTCGACGGCTCGGGGAATCTCATAAAGCCTCCAGCCCGTGCTATCAATAAGATAGGCCACTACCTACATCAACTATTCCCGGCCTTCCGCAAGGTGTCGCTGTCTCCGGACAATGCCGCCATAGCACGCTCATTGTCCTTCAAGAACCCGCAATGCCTCCAAAGCATGGTCATTTGCAAGCAGCCCGAGATCGGGGGCGCCGTGCCGCCTCATCAAGACAGCACTTTCCTGTACACCAATCCGCCCAGCGCTGTGGGGTTTTGGTATGCGCTCGAGGATGCAACGGCTACGAACGGATGTCTGAGCTTCGCAAACGGATCGCACAAGCGGACGCCGATTCGGCAGCGGTTTGTGAGGAAGCCGGACGGCAGCGGCACGACGTTCGCCGAGAATGATGGTGCGCAGTTTCCGGCTGGGCTCGATGTCCAGCAGGATGGAGCCGCCGATGCCGAGGGTCCAGGGTCCGAGGAAGAGTACACGATGGGAGAGGTGAAGGCTGGCACCCTGGTCTTGATCCATGGCAATCTTCTTCACAAGAGCGAGAAGAATCTTAGTGGGAAGAGCAGGTTCATCTATACGTTCCACGTGGTAGAAGGGGATAATGAGTACGATAAGCGGAACTGGCTGCAGCCACCTGAAGAAGGCTTCTCAAGGCTCTATACTTGACAATCCAGCACCTTTCAGTGGATTCACAGACGCTCCTACATCCTAGTGTTTACGTCTCGTGTTGTGATGATGTATCCGACCAAGTCCACCGTGTAGGAGAGTGCCTGTGAATCTCGCCGTCACCCATGCAGATCAAGCATTTACTTCCTATCGCGCACCAGAGCGCCAGTGAAGCTCGTTAATGAGACGGATACTGAGTTCACAATGTCTCTTCACTGTTCGAGCGTAGGATCCGTTTCCTATTTCAAGATGTTGACCATCCTACCTTTCCTATCCCATCCACACTCCCTCGGTCTAATTCGACTCTACGTCGCACGATTCCAACGTCTCAATCCACCATTCCGTTGCTTTTCCGCACTGCATCATGTCCAAGTTTGCCTATGCATTCGTTCTGCTATTGTAAGTTCTGGACGAGAACTACTAACGAGATAATACTAACAATATCGTTCAGCTTGTACCGATACCCTCGGTTCGTTGTCAACACGATAACATCATGGTACTTTCGCCGCTTTCGAGCTGTGCCATTGCCGGGAAAGCCTACGGTGGTTCGGGATGATGTTACGGTTATCATCCCTACTATCTGCGGAAAGGACACTCGGTGCCTCGAACACACTCTCCGAAGCTGTCTCGGCAATCAGCCTAAGGAAATTATCATCGTCACCATCGACAGCGTCAGAGAAATCATCTCCAAGTTCGCAGAGTCCATAGATCCATCGATCAAGGTCATGTCCGTTCCCATTCGAGGCAAGCGCATCCAAGTAGCCCACGCTCTCTACGGGGTCAAGACCAGCATCACTATCCTCGCCGATGATGACGTGATATGGCCGTCTGGGTTCCTTCCGCATATCCTCGCGCCCTTGGAATCCTGGAAGGTCGGGGCGGTTGGAACCCTTCAGCAAATCCGCCGCGACGAGAGCCTCGGAACTCTTGGAAAGATCTGGGAATACCTGGGGGCCTGCTACATCGAGCACCGCAACTTCGAGATCACAGCAACCTCAAACATCGATGGCGGAATGTCTTGCCTCTCGGGCCGCACCGCTGCATTCCGAACCGAGATCCTTCAGGACCCGAAGTTCATCAGCGGCTATCTCAATGAAAAGTGGGCCGGAAACACTTTGAACGCGGACGACGACAACTTTGTATCCCGATGGCTCGTTTCTCACCAATGGGCGATAGTTGTCCAGGCCTCCCAGGAAGCTGTGGTTGAGACGACTCTGGAGACGAGCTCGGACTTCCTCTCCCAGTGTTTGCGTTGGTCGCGGAGCAATTGGCGCAGTAACTACACCAGCACGATCTGCGAGCGACATGTTTGGAAGTAAGTGCCAAAACTCATACTGTAAGGGCAACAGCTGATTATGCTACAGGCAGCAACCATGGAGCACATACGCGCTTCATCTGTCCACTCCTACCTGCTCTCTTGTCACCGACCCTCTTCTGGTGTATCTGCTCGTCCGCGCCACCGCCTCGCTCGATAATCACACACGTCTCTTGTGCATGTACGCACTGGCAGCGTGGATGCTCACAGCCAAATTCACGAAATTGATCCCGCATTACCACCGCTGCCCTGGAGACATCTGTTACTTTCCGGTGACACTGATCTTCGGCTATCTTCATGGATTGATCAAATACTACGCGCTCTTCACCCTCCACAGCGTACGTACCTGAGTGTCCCCATCATCTGCTACAGCAAGGCTAACAGTTGACTTAGACTTCCTGGGGCAATCGAGGTGCAGAAGATGCGCCTATCACTCAATAGACGTGGTATAGACTACACTCAAGCTGCATGGTGTTTTCATTCTGGAGTTCAGAAGCTGCAAGGATTGGATAAGATGACAAAAGCGTGGCATTGCATGGCGAGAGCATGGCGTTCCGAAATCACAAAAGATTGGCAAAATTGGGTTTCATTCTGGGTTGGGGTTCTGGATTCCTCTTATACCCTTTGGCATCGGCATTGGCATTGGCATTGGCATTGGCATTGGGATTGGCATTGGCATGGATTGGCAGACCAGTTTGCATTCGTCTCGCCTACTGTCAGGCCTGGAACACTCAGAGTTTGTGAGTTCTACAAATAGAACGATATACTTAGAATTATGATACGAAACTGGCTCCAGACGAAGAGCTCGTGATGTAAAATTAAATGCGACAATCAAGCAAAACATATCTACCCAAAGTACCGATTGACGAAGCCTTGGTGTACCGCTACGAAGGACGGGGTATTTACTAAGGAAGCGGCCGCTTAACGATGTGCGACTATAAGGCCTCTCAACACAGTGTTTAGATGCTTATGGAGGTGGACTGGCATAATAGATATATCTTCAGTGAATAGAAGGCGCATATTCAAATCTTAGAAACTGGTTGCTAGTATTTGTTGATGGTATTGGAGGGTAGTCAAGCGGCCGCCGCTTCCTCCGTACAATAATTAGCCAAAAGTCTTTCCGGATCGGCGTTTTCTCACCAAAACTCGGTGTTTTCAAAATCTAAGATAACCGACTAAACAGTATTACTAAGCTTTAAAATAGTGGTTGTAGTAAGATTATAAGTGGAACTATACAATAATAAGCTTATAGTGGCGTTTGCTATCTAAAGCTCTAAAATAAACTAGATTGAAATAGAGTAAAAAACCAGACGGTAAGACTACATTAGGAAATGGATGCTTCTCATTAGCAAATCTTTCACCCGCTCGGCTGAGGCTGTTTTTTCACGAGTGCTCTAAGCGCTCGCAAGCAGATATACCTACTTGCAAGATAGCAACTTGCTTGCAAGTGCTTAGTATAAGGAAATAGATATTTCCTACTAAACTAAGCTTTTATAGCTAGCCTAGATTGACTTGTAAGTAGAAGATTCGAGAAGATTCCAGAAGGTTCTAGAAGGTTCTATAGGTTTCTATAGGATTCGATACGGTTCTATAAGATTCTATAAGGTTCTAGAATGTTCCATCTATAACGTAATATTACATAATGCTTATTAATTCTATAGAAGGTTCTAGATAGCCTTCTATGTGTATATAAAACCTCTTTTCTTCCTTCTAAAGAAAGAACAACGACAAGACAAAATAATAGTAATACTATACTATATTATGTAAGAATTAAGATGGGGCTAAGATAGCCTTACTTAGCTCTACTAAGCTAGAATAGGACTAGTCTAGCTTAGTCAGCGGAAGTATAGGTATTCTCTATTTAGAAAGAAGTATAAAATATAGATAAGAAGGAATAATAATATAGTATAGTATTACTATTATCTTGTCTTGTCGTTGTTCTCCTTTTAGGAGGAGAGAAGAGGTCTTATATACATGTAGAAGGCTATCTAGAACCTTCTATAGAATTAATAAGCATTATGTAATATTACGTTATAGATGGAACATTCTAGAACCTTATAGAATCTTATAGAACCGTATCGAATCCTATAGAAACTCATGGAATCTTCTAGAACCTTCTAGAATCTTCTGCTTATAAATCAATCTAGACTAGCTGTAAAAGCTTAGTTTAGTAGAAAATACTTATTTCCTTATAAGAACTACTCAGATCTAAAGTTTTAAAATTACAAAAGATACTTTAAATGTATTTAAACTAGCACTACCACTACTACTACTACCTATAGAAGCGTATTAGTTTACTTTAGGTAAACTTTTGAAAGAAATAATTATTAACCGCTTAATTTTTAAAAACGTGGTTATTTTACCTTATTTAGCTAGGGGGTGAAAGTTAAGCAAGAAAGAAAATTCTAAAAAAATCTACTTACTAAGCATCTTAGTAGCTCTAAGTACTTCGAGTATTATAAGAAGCTCGAGTATACTAAGTACACCGAGCGTGCCGAGTACACGAGGTAATTAGCATGCTTAGAGCTGCATGCGTATAGTTTAGCACGCTTAGAGCTAGATCTAATGCATTAGAGCTAGCGGTGTACAGCTTGGATCCAGTCGATTTGCAAAACAAAACACCGATAATCAGCAAATCTTTTAAAAAAGCTTAGTAGGTAACTGCTCTAAGCGCTTGAAGCTATTTCTAAGACCGCTTAAAAACTACTTAGAAACGCTCGCAAGCGCGGTCTATAAGCGAGTATACTTATTTCTAAACGCTTAGAGCGCTCGGAATAGCTTAGAGCGAAGTAAATTTTAGTACGATTTAGTACGATTTTATACCCGCTCTAAGCTTTTCTAAGCGCTCGGAGCGTTTAAAAATAGGTATATATTAGGAAAAAATTTCGGACGCTTAGAGTGGCTGGGAGCGCTTAGAGCGGACTCTGAGTACTTAGAGCTTCTAAGCGACTCTTATCTCTCGCGAGCGGCTTGCAAGTAGCTTACGAGCGGGGTAAACACTCTAAGCGCTCTAAGCGCCCCTAAGCATCTAAACATCTAGCTTAGTACGGCTTAGCACTACTTAGTTAGTAGCTAAAAAATTGGAAAAAGCTTTAAGTTCAATTCAACTAGTGGAATAGAAGGGGTATACTAGAACTAGTTTAGGGGTAAACTTTCGATAAAAGCAATTATTATCTGCTTACTTTTTAAACTCGTTAATATTATGCTTCTTTCTACTAGGAGGTGAAAGTTAAGCGAGAAAGAGAACTTTAAAAATTTTTACTTACTAAGCTACTTACTAAGCGGCGCTTACCGCTTTAGATGTTTTAGATATCTTAAATATCTTAGATATTTAGGATATCTAGAGCGCTTAGAGTATCTAGAATACTTAGAGCGCTTAAACCACTTGCGAGCCGTTCTAGAGCCGCTTAAAGCATCCTAGATAACCTAAACTAGTGCTAATTTTCCGAGCGCCTAAAGATTTCCTAATAATACAGAAGCAGTTCTAGCTATGTAAAGCGTATTATCTATAATACTATTAGCTACTATAGTACCGCGTGGTCCGGCATATGTTTTCTATTAATTATAGAGGTAGTAATATAGAAAAGCATCTAATAGAGCACTACTGGCTCTATAAGAATAGTTTCTTATCCTTTGGCATTAAGCATAAGCGGTTAACTAGCTTCTTTATCGAAAAATTAGGCTTAGATATATATAACCCTAGCGATTAAGCGGTAATAAGTAGGCTTAGTAAGAAGTTTAACTATAATACCTTCCGCTAGCTTCTAGTTCGATGGATAGTATCCGATAATATAGTGTTTAATTAGATTAATAGCGAGCGGTTTAAAAAACTCGTTATTTATATATAGCCGCGAGTTAAAAAGTTGATCCCTAGCTATAATATAGTGAGAAACTAGATAATAGAAGACTATTACATACTCTAGCAGCATGTAATTAAAAAGCTACATGTAGTGGTTAGCTCTATCCACTTTACCTTTAACTTTTAAACATTCAGAAATCTTCATAGCCTTAATGGAATTATAGTGAATTATATTAACATGTAGAAGACTCTGAAAACCAATTTCTTTACGCTACTAGAGCTTTAAAATAACCATGCTAGCGCTAATATTATAGACTTAATTCTAGCTATAGTGAGAGAATATAAGATCGAGAATTGAATTAGCTACTTAATACTAGATAATATATCTAATAATGATATCTATATAGCGAAACTTAGTAGACGTTTGGAATTTAAGCTTTAATAGCAGCAATTGCAGTATATAGGCTATATGATCAATCTAATCGCGCGAGAGATACTATTTAGCAAGGATATTAATATCTTTAAAGCTAAAATAGTATTGCGAAGAGAACTACTCTATAAATCAGCTCTATAGTATTAAAAGAAACTAATTAATAAGCTTTATAATCTTATTATTTAGATCTACCGGTTACTATAGCGGCGTAATTGTTTATATAACATCTACTAGATATTTTAAAAGCGGTTAAAATTAAAGAATAACGCCGCCAGTAGGGTTTTAATATTAGATCGTATCTAAGATAACCGGATATAGTGGAACTTAACTTATATAATAATCTAATATGCGGTTCACCTGCATCTTACCTTTAACTAATATATTAAAGCTAAACTTATAGAAAGTAGAAGTTTAGAATCGGGGTCGTAGTAACCGAATATAAACTCTCTTACTAAAGATAAGCTGTTTAAGAATAACTAAACGGTGTTAATACAATGTCGCAATGTTTTAGAGCTAATAGAAGCTGCTACTAAGCTTTTTAAAGGTTGTCCTAGATTTAAACGGTGTGGTAGACGGTATAGTAGCCTATTTAATGTTATACTAGTGTTCGAATACCTGTTAGAATGCTTAAAGACGGCTAAATAAGAGTATAACTACCATTCTAAGTATTATTTCCGCGTTAATATTTAGCTAGCCTAGTAGAAAGCTAATGACTATTACTTTAAGCTTAATACGAGTCTAGCTTACCTTACAGCGCTTGTTTTATATTCTAAATTTAAATGGCTATATACTTACTACTGTGAGGGTGTAGGTGGTAAACACCGGTCGAGATTGATTGTTTATGAGGCTCAGATAGAGATAACAATTATAAAGGTAAACACCACATGTAGCTGCTGGGAGCGTAGAAGAACGATAATCAGTATTGGTAAGAACGGTTGATTTCTATCTAAGGTTCCGTGTCGGAGCTGCTATTGTACAAGTATGTTGAGTTGTTCGTTCCGTGAAGCACTTTTTGATAAAGGAAAGAAAAACCAGAAAGCCAAGCCCAGCCAGATCACATGCTATCCAAATCTCCTACCTATATACTCCACCATACTACTAGTGGTACAATTGCAAGCTATAAATTAAATATAGTATAGATGCAGTTAAGAAACTATAGATTAAGAAATATAGCTAGCTGCTAGTTAAATAGATTGAGTAGTAGCTGTTTTAAGCTAAATTCTTGCTAATTAAAATCTTAATGATTAAAGGGCTAAAAAGCTTAAGATACCGCGTCGAATAGAATGAATATAATACGTAAATGGAGCTTAAATCGTGTGACTATAATAATCTAGTTAATTATTAGATATCACGCTCGAAGAGCTATTTAAAACTTATTTAAATGGCTCTTAACTTGCTTTTAATACTAGTAATAAGCTTAGAGCTAGAATGTATCTTTAGCTTAGCCGGTTTAATAGTAATCGACCGTTATAACCGGCTTTATATAGACATTATTTAAGCTACCTAGTGTATTCGATTGTGAAGGGTTTAAGATATTATATTAGACACATCGGTGGCGGCGGAAAAGATGGAGAAGATAGAATAGAAGCGGCGAGGGTATGCGATGATAGTAGTAAAGCTTATAGGAGGATAGAATGATCTAGCATTAATAGCATGATTAGTAGTAATTAGATTATTGATTTTTAACACTTAGACAGTAAGGCTGATAAGGCTCAATTAAGATTAATAGGGCTGAAAGTTAACACTAGGGTGTTTTCTAGCTATATATAGCTTAGAGGAATCTTATAAAGGTCTTATAGGCGGGCTTTATCACCGGCTTAGCAAGTTACCGAAATACCGGCGGTACTGGATCGTTTTTTCCAAAAGCGGAACAAATATATACGGTAGCTACTTATTGACAACACTGTCTTCATCAGACTGCATGGCACTAATGAGGCTTTGCCAGCCCACTTGAGTGTCCCTGTCTTCTCCGAAGCATTGAGCTGTCTGCCCGTAGAGGCTAACCTCTTCCCGTGTTGCACCAGATATGGTCAAAGCACGAATCTACGAATAACCGATGCCCAAGGCTCAGGGCGTCGTTCGCCCGTTAAGACGCCAGCACAAAAACGCTGCGGTCATGCCTCCGCTCGCTTTAGACCAATGACAAGTTGTCCATTCATCAGATTCCGACGAAGTCCTAAGCACTGACAAGCGGTGTGGCGTGTTAGCGGGGTATTGTGGAGTCCTGGCTTGGAGACGTTTGCGGGAGGACCCTGATCCTCGCGTTTCCCTGCATGGACGACTTGGCGTCTCATGCAGATCGCCTCGATATGCCGATGATGAGTTTCGCTGGGGTTGGCTGCATGAGACGTTGTCGGTGTGGAGATTATTGCGGAGTTGAACGTGTGGGGAAGATGGAGCATTGGTAATCATTCGGACTGAGCTGATACGAGATAGTTTGAGTAAGTTATGTTATACCTTATAAAAGCTACAGCCTTATTACTAGATATTATTAACTCTATACGACTTTTCTAAGGGATCTTTTCTAGCTTCTTTGGAGGGCTTAGATGGAAACCTACTAAAACAGGGTATTTACTATATTTAAAGCGTACCTACCTTTAAGATATAGGCTGTAATAAGTGGGAGTTATTGCAGTTAAGAGCAAGTGAGAATATAGCCTAGCATACAAGCATAGTAAAAACCTAATGGCATCTCTTCTGGGACGGCAAGCCCTTGATTATGAGATGTTAGTAACTAGTAAAGGGTTATCTACCCGTCCTCCCAACCGTGCAATTACAAGACCATCTGCCAAGTGACCTTCCTCCGTCTCATCATGGTTAAAACGCCGAGCGGCAAGAAAGCCTTGTCGACCAAGCTTAACTCGCCACAACGCTCAAAGAGTTCGCTAGAGTGTAGCTGTATAATCCACTTCCTCTCTGGATTCAGCTTCGAGAGCGATAAGTCCGGCTCCGTTATCGCCAAGGTATTGAGGGTGTCTATCACCGCCGGTGACAGCGCTATCTCCTCCTGTGCCGGGACGGACATTAGCTCGACGTAAGTGGAGTACAGACGCGAGCTTCTAGCCTCTCGCCACTTGATGAATTCCTCCATGCTCATGAAGCTGTCGGGGCTGTCCTCGACCTGGACGAGCCTGCTGCCGGGGACAAAATCGTCGGCATATACTTGGTGGTATCTTCGCCGTCTGCCCTGCTTGTCCAGCTCGTCGAACGCCTTCTTGGCGGCTGCGTATTCCTTCTTCTCGTCCACGAAGAAGGCTTGCATATGCTGTTCCGGGTTCTTAAATAGTTGCTCGCGAACGAGGAAAAGCGAGACGAACGGATTGCGGAGGCCCAGGCCGCCGAGTTGCTCTGGAATGAACAGGAATGCGTCTGGGACATCAGTCACGCCGAAGCGCGAGCTGATCAAGCCTTTCAAGTAGTCCGTTACACTTCTACCTTTGCCATCCTTCCCGTCGAAGAGAGTGCGTTGGATGCGGTTATGCGTCTCCAGTGTACTGTCTACATGCTGCCGGCCGAAACAGTTGGCAGGCTGACCGAATGTGTGGTTGAAGAAGTGGCCAATGCAGCTGTTCCATGTCTGCACCCATGAAAGGACGCTATTACACGCTGCTAATTGCTTCTGTAGCTGCTTAAGATGGGCTTCAACTTGGCCTTGGTCGATCATCCACTGGCCGGAGCTGGGATCGAGTGTCAGGAAACCGATCGAGACATCTCCTTTGGGCAGGACTGCAAGGGTTCCTGTGTCGGGTTTTTCCGCCGGTGGTCAAGTATACAGACCCGGTCTTGTGCTTGTTGAACTCCAAGCCCATGACTTTTGCGAAGTCCTGCATTGTCTGCCAGGCTTTGGCGCATTTCTTCGGTTGTCCGCAAAGCCATAAGTCGTCATGGAGTCGGTAGAGAAGCATACCTGTTTCCTGGTTGACAGCGAGATCCATGATGAACAAGACGAGTTCGCCCAACAGTTTCTCTGGCGCGTGAGCCATTGGCACGCCTCGCTTTCGGATGCGCGATCCCTCCGATGCAGACTTGCCCTCGGAGGATGGCCTCATGTCCAATGGGGCTTCAAGATACCGTTTGAAGAATTGAATCCAACCTTCGGAGAAACCAACGAACCTCATAACGGCAAATATAGTGCTGTGCGGAAGTGCCGTTGCGTACCATTTGAGGTCAGACTGGACGACCGCAACTTCATGATCAACGGACCGACGTAGGAGTACTTCCGTCGCCAGCTGCCGAAGTAGTTGCTGCTTTGTATTGGGAGAGTCGCTCTTACGGTCATCGCCTCCGTCGTTGTCATAGCCTCCGCCAGCATTGAAAGCTTTGATAGATGACGGCAATTGCGATAAGAAGAATGTTTTGCGGTAGATTCGTTCCCTTTCGGTCTCAACACTCGCAGTTACAAGTGGCCTCTCCGAAAGAAAGTACTGCCGCCTGCTGAGATCGTGCTCGGGAACAATACCGCCGTGGTTCCAGTTCCAGAAAAATGGAGTCCCAATCAGATTCTGCAATATGCTTTTCATGCTCACGCACCACGTGATACCTATGTAATGCACAAATATGGCCTGCAAAACATCTTCGTCCATCCAAATACGGTACTTTCCATTTAGTTGTTGGCGAGGCATGACAGGTATGCCATCATCACCAGCATGCCAGGCCCAGTTTTCGATGTCTGCGAATCGCATGTTGAGCACATCGGCGATCTCTGAAAGAACGACTTCATTCTGTAGTAAATCCTGGAGGATGCTCTTCTTCTCGTCACTAAGTAGGTCCTCGGCGAGCAATCCATTGATGCACCAGGAAAGGGTCTTGTGGTTGAACGGGGCGAAGGCGGCAAGCATATCTTTACCTCGCCTGCCAACGTCGCGCCGCAGCTGCTCGAGAGCCTTTGCTCCGACATCTCCTGCGAAGAGCTGCTGCATGTAGTTGTCAATCTCGACCTCGTCTGTATGGAGCGGCTCAAAGACAACTGATTCGAATTGATCGCACAGCTGCTGCAGACGCTCCTTCTGCCTCTCCACAAACTCAAACGAGTCTTCCGACGCGCTGCTGTCGTGACTGGCAGGCTCTTCGTTGGGCCCGGTAGGTGAGTCCATCCATTCTGTCAGTAATCGGGAGTAAAGGGCCGCCAGGTCCAATCTCCGGCTCTTGATCTCAAGCTTCGATCTCAGCTGAGCCTCAAATCTCTCAAGCATCTCGTCGGGAATCGAAGCATCGTAGCGAGACTGATCAACCCATCGCCGCATGTTTCGCATGTCCACATCGGACTCTGAAGAAGGACAGAGGTCCGTCACGCCGGCGAATAGACACAGCACCCGAGATCGCAGATCATTCGCATCCTTGTCGGAAGCTTGTAGGATCTCACGTCTGCGATGCTCGTACGTTGCGCGCTGTTTCTCCAGCTCGCGAATCTTTGTTAGGGTGATGGAGTGCAGCGTCTGGGACAGGACTGAATGTGGGGTAGCCATATTGTGGAAAGTTGTATTGGAGGAGACGAAAGAACTAGACGATTGAACGCTACAGTGAGCCGAAGGGAGAGTCCAACAGTCCTACCTTTTGTACGATGTTATGAAGCTCGATTATAAGGTGTTCGGCGTGCAAGAACGTGCATGCAGGTAGGCAGCAACCTGCAGGCAGCAGCCTGGAGGCAGCAGGCGGTGTGACAGGGTTGAGGTACTGCATTTAGACTTGCCTTTAGCTTATGCTCACACCCCGGCTTTCCTCAATCAGGCAATTTGGAGACGGAGGTGCATGAGAGGGAACACTAATGCGTGTTCCTCAATTAACAAATGAATACTATTATGCAGAAGCATCCCCTCGTGCCAACCTCTACGTGAATCTACTAGCAACAGTGCCAGAACCTCAAGAAAGTGAACAATGCTCCCCAACGCCGCATGCTGCAGTTAATCAATATGCTATCCGAACTCCGCGTTTACCTGGGCAGTCCGGCGTCTCTGAATCCTGTGAGGCCCGTATGCAGCCATGCCTAACAGCAAAACGAATGAACCACTACCACGCCTTCATCGCGCCCATGTACACCCCGTTTAGCTGGCAGATCTATACCAGCTACAGCGCGCTCGGCGCGCCCGTGAGCAGGAAGCAGACGATTAAGAAGATCGGGTCGTCCATGATAGAGACTAGCGCGAACTTCGCCAATATTATTAGTAGCGGACCCATCACGATGATTGGGATCAGCATTCTGCTAAGTAGGGCCGCGGTAATTAAGTTACGCTCTTGCTTAGGGTCGTCGATCTAATACGGGTCATTCTTTAGTAGCGTATTACGCGTAAGGTTCGCGCTAAGCACAACCAGAATAAGCGGGATAGTAATACCGCCCAACTACTATACAGCGCGGGTCACGGAGTTATTAATGAAAGTCCCCCGGTCGAAAAATAGGTGTTGGAGTTATAGAACGGAGGCGACGACGATAGCGATTAGCATTACCTAGAGCGAGGGGTTTATTTACGCCTAAACGCTCTTAAGGAAGCGAGCGAATATCCTATAGATGAAGGAAAGGATCTTTTATAGCGGAGTGAGAAGCGTGTTAAATATCTTCTACTAGCATATAGAGATGCTGTGTAAGGCGGCACGTGTGATATATACTATAGTGTTTTAGACTCGAAGGCTACATCAGCAAATCTTTCAAAAAAGCCTGCTCCGAGCGCTCGGAAACAGGTACACCCGCTTGTAGACCGCTCGCGAGCGTCTCTAAGCAGTCTTTAAGAGGTCTTAGAGATAGCTCCGAGCGCTTGAAGCAGTTACCTGCCAAGTCTTTTTAAAAGATTTGCTGATATAGAGTGCTTAGTATAGAGCCATTAGCTTTTAGAGCCGGATAGTATGTTTTCGTATTCTTCTAGTAGGGCGATAGATTTTAGAAATGTAGTAATATTTCTATTAGTATTTCTATTAGACTCCCGAGTGTTGCTACGGCTAGCTATATTTTCTAAACACTTACCGATAATATTACCATTTATAGAAGTAGGTAATATACTAGGCGTTAATAAGACTAATAAGATGAAGCTTATTAATAATACATATTACCTTTACTTAGTAGATGTTAGAGTTTCCAACCCATAATCGGAGTGATGTAACAAGGGTTACTATAGAGGTTAGAGTTCTAATTAAGAAGGAAGGAATAGTGCTAAGATATAATTAACAAGTTAAGGATTAATATTATATAGTAAGATTAGATTAAATTATAAAGAATGCTAGATTCTTATTTAAGTTAAGCACACCATTCTAATAAATAAAAACAGTGCTACCTATATACTAGTGTTCTAAGCTAGTATCTTTATACTTTACTTAGTCTACTTAGTATGCTTAGTCTCTAATCGTACTAAGTATACTAAGCATAGCTTAGCAGCGCTCTAGTGCTTAGTTCTTCTATAATCTTTCAGCACTAAGTACTACTTAGTGGCATCCCACGTCTCTATTTATAATACTATCCCCCTCTCTCTAGCTTTTATCCTTAAAAGATATATATCCTCTTAACTATATCTAATAGGATTACTAAAAAATTAAAAGCTAAACGTTCCTTAACTAAACGCTGTTAAGACTTAGTATTCTATCTTTGTACTTCTAGATCTCTTATATCTACTTCTTATAGCCGCTACCGTAAGTTGTCACTTCCTTACTATATTAACATTTATTCTAGTTTCTATATAGAATGCATCTATTCGAGCGCTAAATATAATCTAGTAGTTACTCGTAAGGAGTGGAAGCAGCTTTATACTTATAGGAAGGAGATTCGTTATCATCTTTATAAGGCTAATAAAGTAATTGCTAAAGCGCATCGCTATTACGTCTAGCTTACTTAAAAGCTAGCTACTTAAGAGAACTAATCTTTAGAGGCTATTTCCCATGAGTTAGTCTCTATTATAAAGCTTAAGCGTCTAAAATGCAGGTAGTCTAGCCTGCCTTCTAATTCTCTAATAGAGTTTCCTAACTCTACGCCGCTCGCCTTCTCGGATGTTTTTATATTATCTTTCTTAATCTAGAATACTCTAGATAGCCTTCCTTCTAATCTTTTTTTTATTACTATTAAGTTATTAATATCTTAAGGTACTTTCTTATAGCTTATTTGTATCTATTAAGGTTAGTAAGTAGCTTCTGTATGTTTTCTAAGTCTAGGTAGCCTTTCTGTTTTATAAGATATTGCTATATACTATCGTCGAAGTCGGCGCTATTATCTAAAATCCTTTATACTTTATATTATTCTCCTTATTTCATTAGGTAGTTATCTAGTACTTTTTTTAATACTAGTACTTTCTTAGGAGCTAATTCTAATAATAAAATATAAAATACTAGGTGTATTTTTATTCCTTCTAATAGATCTAATTTATAGCTAGTGTTCTTAATATTTCTAATAATCTTAAAAGATTCTATTCTAATACAGTCTAATTTTTTACTAGGTTTTATTATCTTAATGTTTTTTTAAAAGAGATAAACTTTATCCCTTTCTTTTAGCATAGGTTCCCTAGATCTATATTTATTGTAGTAAAATACTAATCGCTGCGATAGAAACTTAATATCCTATTTCAATTATTTATAAATCTAATACATATCTTTAACTATTAATCTAGCTACTTTTACTAGACTTTAGATTTCTTTTAGGTTATAGAATATCTAAGCGTAGTATTTATAGTTAGCTTGAAAAGGTATTTATCCCGTTATCTTGTTTATATTTATATTATACGCTAGCTATGCTAGTGGTAGTAATAATATCTAGTTTATTTACTAGTAGTCCACATAACCTCTTAAGTACTATTTTAATACTTAATTTATACGCTCTATTTATCCGTCCGTCTATAAATAGTATACTATTAATAGCTTATATAATAGTCCTAGCTATTACGTAAGCATAGTCTAAAAATTTAATATAAATAGCTTATCCCTATTATAACAAAGATCACCTTATGGTAATAGAAGTTATAGTGAAGGTTAGGGTTCTAATTAAGGAGAAAGGGGATAGTACTAAGATATAGTTCATAAGGGTAAGAATTAAGACCATGTAGCGAGATTAGATTAAGTTATAAAGAATCCTAGATTCTTATTTAAGTTATAAAGAATCCTAGATTCTTATTTAAGTTAAGCACACTATTCTAATAAGCGAGAATAGTGCTACTTATATACTTAAGCCTATAGCTTATACTCTTATACTATAATTCCTTTAATATAGATCTTCTTAGTAGAATTATCTATATTACACGACGATTCTCTTAATATAGCCCTTTTTAGCGGAATCGTCTATATCGCGTTTCTAGAAAACATTATTTCCTAGAAACTATTCTTTTCTAGAAATAACTTCCGGGAAAGCCTAGGATTATAACACCTATCTAATATAATTTTCTTTAGTAGTCCTTATATTACTATTATATTCCGAAGGAAGGTATATACTAGTTCCTTAGTATTAGACGATTCTTTATATAGTATAAAATATACTTTTAATAATTAGTCTAAAATAGTAAGCACGAAGTTGTATTTCGCCTTTATTAAGAATTCTTTAGAGAGAGATAACTTAATAATAAAGTCTATAGTAACTAACGCCTATAGCCGTATTAGTATTATTCCTATCTATATTAATCTATAAGGTTTATATCGGGTTGGTTTTATTATATAGTATAAATTATATAATATAATTTATTTCTCTACTTTCTTCCTTATTCTCGGGAAGTAGTAGATGTGGCTAATTACTTTAACTAATTTATAGATTCCTTAGTATTCTTTAGTAGGCCTATTATAGTATTATTAAATAATCTCTATTCACTTAGACTCTAGTATATACAAGAATCCCTTAAATAAAATTAAGCTATTACTTATTTATTTAAATCCTTTATGGTTATTAGAAAGAGCTTATTAAGTATATATATTCTAGATATATACTTTCTACATTCGTTTCTTAAGTTTATTATTTATAATTACTATAGTTACCGGTAGGATTTCCTAATTATAAGTAATTTTCCTATCTAGATACTATTCTAGAATGGAGCTAATTATCTAAGGTATCTCTTTTATATAATCCGGCTATCTACTAAAAGCATCAGCTTTAGTATTCTTAAAGCCTTTTTAGTAGTGAATTTTAAAATTAAATATTAATAATTCTTCTAACTATCGCACTTATCTTCGATTTAAGATTTTAGTAGTATTAAAGTACACTAGATTCTTATGATCTATAAATACTTAAATTAGATAGTTTCCTCCTTCTAGATATACTCTCTTTTACTTAAGGGCTTTAATAATAGCTAATAGCTCTTTATTATAGATTTTATAGTTTAGTTCTAATGTACTAAACTTCCTTAAGTAAAATGCTATTAGGAGCTAACCCTTTTTATTATCTAGTTAATTTAGATATACTCTTATAGCTAGATCTATAGTATCTATCTTAATAATAATTACTTTAGTCGGATTAAATATTATTCAAATTAGTTCTATACTAAACTATTTCTTTAGTATATAAAAAGCTTTTTCCGGCTTTCTTATTCCACTAGAAACTCTAATCCCTTTTTATAAAATCTATTAGTGGTATTATAATTTAGAAGTAGCCTTATCTAAACTTTCTATAAAAGTTTGCTAGTTCTAAGTATAACTATATATCTTTAACTAACTTTAGTGTAGGCTATTTAAGTACTATCTTTACCTTAGTATTATCTATCTTAATATCCTAATCTGTGATAATATACCCTAGGAACTTAATTTCTTAGTAATGGAATTAGCTCTTCTCTAGTTTCATCTATAAGTCCGCTTATTAGAAGGCTTTTAAGACTTAACTAATATATTATATATATTCTTCCTTCATCTTTTAATATACTAGTATATTATTAAGGTAGACGATCACGAACACATTTAAGTATTTCCTTAAGATATTATTAATATATATCTAAAATATAGCAGAAGCATTAGTAAGCCTAAATAGTATAACTAAATACTTATAGAGTTCGAAACGGGTTTATCTTCCTATTTTTCACTCCTTATCTTTTTTATTCGAATCCGGTTATATACTCCTAGTATATCGAATTTACTAAACTACTTAGCTCCTTAGAGTCAATTCTATAACTCCGAAATTAAAGGTAATACATAACTATTTTTAATAGTTATATTATTTAGTCTCTAATAATTAATATATAGTTATAATATTCTATCCTTCTTAGGAATAAATAGGATAGAATATCCCGTAGGTGATTAGAAATCTCTTATGTAAATTCTTTCTTTAGATTTTCCTTAAGGTACGCTTATAATGCTTCTAGCTTTTCTAGTAATAGTAGATAGATTACTAACTTCCCTAGTATTTTACCTTCTTATATAAGTATCCTGTAATCCTATAGTTAGTATACTAGTAGAGTTATTTCTAGAGCCTTATTTATAAATAGCCTCGTATAGTTCTTATATTTATCTAGAATAGATAATAGGGTTATAATAGATATAAACTCTTATCGCTTACTCTATAGAATCTATACTTACTTAGGGTTCTTCCGAACTTCTTACTTAAGTTTCTTAGTGGAGATTATATATATTTTTATTTTATCTTTTAGTATTTTATAGTTTATCTAGACTAGTTTTCCCTAGAAAAATCTAATATCTTATATACATAGTTAATTTTTAGGTTTATATCTTTAAGCTATAGTAACCCTAATACTATACTATAGGTTCCTATTACTGTAATATTAAACTATATATTCCGGATATAGGGTCTACTTCTTAACCTAACTATCTTAGTTTTTTAGTCTACTAACTCTTAATTATAACCTAATAGTCAAGTATCTGCCGCTATTACTTAGTAGGTATTATACTTTATCTATAGACTAATCTACGTATGGCTAGCGAACTCTAGTAATATAAAGTATATAGTAGCTTTTAAATTAATTAGTATCTTAGCCTAATATTAGATAACCTTAATCTATACCTAAAGGATTCTAGCGTATTATATTACTGTAAGAGTATATTTCTAGTAGTCTAATCTAGCTATTTAAATACTTTTATACTTATTTAAAAGTCTTTTTATAGGCACTTCTATTAACATTTTAGCTAGATGGCCTTTTAGTTTTTAAACTAAATCTTCTAAAGCTTTTATTCTTAGTAGAAACCCCGCTCTATTATATTTAAATTTACTAGAATTTACCTAGTAACCTAGATTCATCTTTAGATTCCTAGCTATAAATTCTTATTATAATACTATAACTTTCCATCGAAGTTTACGGGGAATATACTCTTTTTAAGTATTATATATTCTCTATTTCTAGTGAATCTCGCGTTTATTAGCGGGTGTTCTTGTACTATATTATATTATTTATATCTTAGATAGGATATGCTATCTAGTATCTATTTAAGCTATTATATACACTCTATTACTACAGTCAATCATCCTAAGATAAGGTTATAGACTTTTTTATATAGCTCGCTAAAGCTTATAGCTAACTTCTACTATATTTTATATATAATTAACCTAATTTTAATTTTATAAAGGTTTTCCCTAACTTCTAGTTATTCTATCTAGGTTTCTATTAGTTTGCATACGTTCTAGTACGCCTAATACTATGCTTTAGATAGATACTCGCTAGTTATAGGATCTCTTAGCGGTATCTTTACTTTTAGTTCCTTTCTTAGAGCTAGCTTAGAAACTCCTAAGTTATTCGATTCTATTTCCGAGATTTTCTTAAACGGGGATTTCTTTTTATTAGGCTCTAGTTCTAGATTCTATTCTTTAATAGATGCTATTAGAATCTTAGCCCGTATTTCCTAGAATTCTATTAATCGACATTTTTTCCTACTAGAATCTCTTTACTATACCCGGTCCTAGGGTCTAAATTATAAGAGATTAGACTTATTTTTAGTATTCTACTCTCGTTTAGTAACTTATAATGCTTATTTTACCTATAGTAGTTTCGGAAACTATCCGGACCTATTTTTATCGCTTAGATGCATCTAATACCTATTATTATAGTATACGGTCTAGAATATAGCATCGTAGCTAGCTATTATAGCTATAAGTTATCCTACTTTCTTAGAACTATTAGTTTTAGCTAATACTTACTTTTTTAGGCTATTTATAATTCTAAGTAAGATATCCCAAGCGGTTATAGTTGAAGTACTGTCCTATAAAGAGTTTCTTTCCTAAGAGCGATAATTGTCCCTTCTATAATTTCTCTTAACAAAATGTTTTAGTTACTTTTTAATAGTATCTAGCTCTATAGACTAGAGTCTATATAGGTTATAGTATCCTTTCTAAGTATCTTAACTCTTTTAGACTATAGTAACTAGTACGCTCTTTCTAGCTCTTTCTATATATTATTTATATAAGCGATTATTAATCCGTATTAACGCGTCTATTATAGATTATAGTTCCTCTAGCCGTTTCCCTTATACTAAGTTATTCTTAATGCTTTTCTTTAATTCTTAGTAGTACTACGCTATTAGGGCCGCGTCGCTCTAACTAGTATTTACTACTACTAGCTAAAACTAAACGGCGTATACTATAGCTAATCCCTTCTAGATTAGGCTTATAAGTTCTTTTTATATAGTATATTTAGTATGAATATTTCTAAATATCTAGTAGATCTTTTCTTTAAAAGATTCTATATTTATAAATATAGTTCTTATTTTAGATTCCCGGTTAGCTTCTAAATTCTCTAAGAAATTCTTAAGATGCGGTTAAATCCATCTAAATGCTTTTTTCTTAAGGTAGGTAACTACGAATATAACTTTATAGTTTATTAAAAACGTACTTAGTTATGCTAGGTATATAGATTATATTAGAGTAGAAATATCTTTAATTCGCCCCTATTCCTATAGTACTTATCTAGACTCTTAACTTTGATTAGTTTATTATTAGAAGGTGTCTATATAGCCTGTTCTCTAGATTATCTAGTAACTAATCCTATAGTAAATATATTAATATATTAATCTTAGATGTTCTATAAAGATGGTGCTTAAAGTATAATAAGTGTTACTATAGAAATTAGGATTCTAATTAAGGAGAAAGAAAATAGTGCTAAGATATAGCTAATAAGTTAAGAATTAATATCATATAGAGAGATTAGATTAAGTTATAAAAAATACTAGATTCTTATTTAAGTTAAGCACACTATTCTAATAAATAAGAATAGTACTATCTATGTACTAGCGTTCCGAGCTAGTATCTTTATACTTTACTTAGTTATAACGAGGCGTTATCACAAGATAATAAAAGTTACTATAAAGGTTAGGGTCCTAATTAAGGAGAAAGGGAACAGTGCTAAGATATAGTTAATAAGGTTAAGGATTAGTATCACGTAGTAAGATTAGATTAAGTTATAAAGAATACTAGATTCTTATTTAAGTTAAGCACACCATTCTAATAAACGAGAACGATGTCTCCTATATACTAAGGCTTCCTACTGTGATCTCTTTAATTAGTGTGATTAGGGACTAATCACACTAATTCCACTAATTAGGCCCTTCTTAGCATCCTAAGTAATTAGTTCCCCACGTGACGCTTAGTACTAATTACCTTCGCACCACGTTATCTATCGTGGTTCGTAACAAATAGTACTAAGATATAGTTAATAAGAGTGAGGATTAATATCATGTAGTGAGATTAGATTAGTTATAAAAATACTAGATTCTTAGTTAAATTAAGCATACTATTCTAATAAACAAGAATAATGCTATCTATATACTCGAGCCTACAGCTTGTATCCTTATACTATAATTCTTTTAATATAGCTCTTTTTAGCGGAATCATCTATATCATATAATAATTCCTTTAATATAGCCTTTCTTAGCGGAATCGCCTATAGAGGTACTTTGTAATCGCTATAGTAGTACATGCATATATCCTAAGCTTTTCTTTAGTTTAGAGCCTAATATTAGTAGATTTTCAGCAACTCTAACTTTCTATCTATTTCTCTTATTATCTTACTATCTAAGACTATTACTAGTCTCTAATAGAATAAAATATCTAGAAACAACAACAACAAGGTAGCTGCTAGAGATATTCTATATTTGTTTATCTTCTAGTAGCTTAGATAGCTTATAAGTTAAACCTATAGCTATAATATTCTACTCGCTTTCCCAAAGAAATTCGCTAAGAAGAAAGCGGCTTTAAATACTAGATTAGAGCGGGAAGAACCGTATATATAGTAAGATCTACTAGAAGAGATCTTAGTGGATTTAAGCGTAGTATCTAGTAGAAAGCCTAGCTGAGAAATATTAAGTATTCTATAATCGATTCATTCCACTTATTATAAATAGAGATACGAAGCGCCGCTAAGTAGTGCTTAGTGCTAAAAGATTACAGAGGGACTAAGTACTAGGGCGCCGCTAAGCCGTGCTTAGTATACTTAGTATAATTAGAGACTAAGTATATTAAGTAGACTAATATTACGAACCACAACAGATAACGTAGTATAAAGGTAATTAGTGCTAAGCGTCACATGGGGAACTAATCACTTAGGATGCTAAGGAGGGCCTAATTAGTGGGATTAGTGTGATTAGTCTCTAATCACACTAATTAAAGGGATCATAGTAGGAAGCCTTAGTGTATAGGAGACATTGTTCTCGTTTATTAGAATGGTGTGCTTAACTTAAATAAGAATCTAGTATTCTTTATAACTTAATCTAATCTTACTACGTGATACTAATCCTTAACCTTATTAACTATATCTTAGCACTGTTCCCTTTCTCCTTAATTAGGACCCTAACCTTTATAGTAACTTTTATTATTTTATAATAACGCCTTATTACACTTTAAGCACTATCTTTGTGGAATACCCGAGATTAATAATATCGATATATTTACTATAGAATCTATTACGGGACAACCTAGAGACTAGGCTATAAGAACCCCTCTAACTATAAACCTATTAAGGTTAAGACTCTGGACGAATACTATAGAGATAGGGGCGAACTAGAGATGTTCCTACTCTAGTGCGACCTATATATTTAGCATAATTAAGTACGTTTTTAGATAGAAAATAAGGTTATATTTATAGTTACCTATTTTAGAGGAAAAGCGTTTAGGTGGATCTAACCACACTTTAAGGATTTCTTAGAAAATTCGGACTCTAATCGAGAACTAGAAACTAGAGCCACATTTATAAATATAAAATCTTTTAAGGAAAAGATTCGCTAGATATTCGGAGACATTAATGCTAAATATACTACTAAGAGGGAACTTATAGGCCTAACCTAGAAGGGGTTAGCCACAGCCTACGCCGCCTAGTTCTAACTAGTAGTAGTAAATACTAGTTAGGCGACTTAACCTTAATAGCGTAGTACTATTAAGGATTAAAGGAGAGTGTTAAAGACGACTTAGTACGAGGAGAACGGCTAGATAAATTATAACTTATAATTAATATCTTAATTTGGATTAACAACCGTCTATACGAACGACGTATAGAAAAAGCTAGGAAAAGTGCACTAGTCGTAGTGGGTTATAAAAGCTAATCCCCTTAGAAGGCATGCCACGATCTATATAGGCTCCAACCTATAGAATTAGACGCTATAGAGAGACGCCCGGGATATTTTATAAAAAAGAATTATAGAAGAGACGAATAGCGTCCTTAGGAAAGAAACCTTTTATAGAAAAATATTTTAACTGCAACCACTCGGATATCTTACTTAGGACTATAGATAACCTAAGAAGAAGCAAGTATTAGCTAAAACTAATAGTCCTAAGAAGATAGAATAACTTGCTACTACGATAGCTAGCTATAATATAATATTCTAGACTACATGCTACGATAATAGGTACTAGATGTACCTAAGCGATAAAAATGGCTCTAGATAGTTTCCGAAACCACTAAGGGTAAAATAAGCATTATAGGTCACTAAAAGAGAATAGAACGCTAGAAAATAGGTTTAGCCGCTTATAATTTAGGCCTAGGGCTAAATATAGTAAATAAACTCTAATAAGAATAGCGACCTATAGAATTCTAGAAAATATAGGTAGAGGTCCTAATAGCATCCACTAAAAGGCCGAGTCTAGAACTAGAATCTAACGAAAAGGAATCCCCGTTCGAAGAAATCTTAGAAACCAAATTAGAGGAATTGGAAATCTCTAAGCTAGCTCTAAATAAAGAACTAGAAGTAAGGGTACCACTAAGGAATCCTATTACTAGCGGGTACCCACCTAAGGTATAGCATTAGGCGTACTAGGACGTATACTAACTTATAGAAAGCTAAATAGGATAACTAGAGTTTAAAGAAAACCTTTATAAAATTAAGATTAGGTTAACTATATATGAGGTATAGTAAAGATCCGCTATAAGTTTTAGCGAGCTATATAAAGAAATTTATAACCTTATCTTAGGTAAACTAGTTATAGTAACCGAACGCGTGCGATAGCTTAGATAGATACTAGATAGTATACCCTAACTAGAATAGAAATATTATAATATAGTGCGAGAACATCCGCCTATAAATGCGAGGTTTATAAGAGACGGAGGTTATATAACGCCTAAAGGAGGCTATATTCCCCACGAACTTTAATAGAAAGTTATAGTACTATAATAGGAATTTGTAGCTAGGGATCTAGAAGTGAATCTGGGACACTAAGTCGATCCTAGTAAATTTAGGTATAATAGGATGGAGATCCCTACTAAGAATAAGAGCTCCGGGAGCTTTAGTTTAAAAAACTAGGGGTCTTCTAGCTAGAAGGTCGATAGAAGCGCCTACCTAAAGACTTTTAAATAAGTGTAAGGGCACTTAGATAGCTAGATCGGACTATTAAAAGTATACCCTTACGGCGACACAATACGCTAGGACCCTCCGAGTATAGGTTAAGATTAGCTAAAATTAGGCTAAGGCACTAATAGATTTAGGGGCCACTATAGACTTTATATCACTATAGTTTATAAGCCGCGCGTAGATAGGTCTGTAAACGAAGCGTAATACCTACTAAGTAATAGCGGTAGATACTTAACCCTTAGGCTATAATTAGGGATTAGTAGATTAAGAAACTAAGGCGGTTAGGTTAAGGATCGGACACTATATCTAGGATATGCAGTTTAATATTACGGTAACTAGAACCCATAATATAGTGTTAGAGTTACTATAGCTTAAAGACGTGAATCTAAAGATTAATTAGGCACGTAAGATACTAGACTTTTCTAAGGGAAAACTAGTTTAGATAAGCCACGAGATGCTAGAAGATAGTATAGAAATATATATAATCTTAGCTAAAGAACTTAAGTAAGAAGTTCGGAAGAATCCTAAGTAAGTATAGATTCTATAGAGTAAGCGACGAGAGTTCGCGTCTACTATAACCCCGTTATCTATTCTAGACGAATATAAGGACTACGCGAGGCTATTTATAGATAAGGCTCTAAATAAAGCCCTACTAGCATACTAACTATAGGATTATATAATACCTATATAAGAAAGTAAGATACTAGGGAAGTTAGTAATCTACCTATTATTATTAGAAAAACTAGAGGCGCTGCAAACGTATCTAGATAAGAATCTAAAGAAAGAATTTATATAGGAATCCCAATCACCTATAGGATATTCGATCCTATTTATTCTAAAGAAGAATAGAATGTTATAACTATATGTCGACTATTAGGGACTAAATAATATAACTATTAAGAATAGTTACCCGTTACCTTTAATTTCGGAGTTATAGGATCGACTCTAAGGAGCTAAGTGGTTTAGTAAATTTAATATTCTAGGAGTATATAACCGGATTCGAATTAAGGAAGGCGAAGAGTGGAAAATAGTAATAAGAACCCGTTTCGGATTCTACGAGTACTTAGTTATACTATTTAGGCTCACTAATACTCCTACTATATTCTAGGTATATATTAATAATGTCCTAAGGGAACACTTAGACGTGTTTATGGTCGTCTATCTTAATAATATACTAGTATATTTAAAGACTAAGGAAGAGTATATATAATATATTAGGTAGATCTTAGAAGCCCTCTAGCGAGCGGACTTACGAATAAAACTAGAAAAAGCTAATTCCATTAATAGGAAATTGAATTCTTAGGGTATATTATTACTAATTAAGGTATTAAGATAGATAATACTAAGGTGAAGGCGGTACTTAAATAGCCTACACTAAAGTTAGTAAAAGACATATAATTATTTCTAGGACTAGCGAACTTCTACTAAAAATTTATATAAGACTACTCCCGCATTATAGCGCCACTAACGGACCTTATAAGAAAAGAGTAAGGATTCTAGTGGAGCGATAAAGTAGACGAGGCTTTTTATATACTAAAGGAATAATTTAGCACGGAACCGGTCCTAATAATATTCGACTCAACTAAGGGAATTATTATTAAAACGGATGCTTTAGACTTAGCTATAGCAGTATATCTAAATTAGTAGGATGATATGGGACGTTACTATCTAGTAGCATTTCACTTAAAAAGTTTAGTGGACTAGAACTAAACTATAAGATCTATAATAAAGAGCTACTAGCTATTATTAAAGCTTTTAAGTAATAGAGAGTGTATCTAGAAGAAGTAAAGTATCTAATTTAAGTATTTATAGATTATAAGAATTTAGTATACTTTACTACCACTAAGGTCTTAAATTAAAGATAAGTGCGATAGTCGGAGGAATTATTAATATTTAACTTCAAAATTCACTACTAGAAGGGCTTCGAGAATGCTAAAGTAAACGCTTTTAGTAGACGACTAGACTATATAGGAGAAAGACCCTAAATAGTTAGCTCGATTCTAGAATAGCATCTAGACGGAAAAATCACCTATAATTAGGGAACCCTAGCGGTAATTATAGTAATTATAAATAATAAACTCGAGGATAAGATAAGGAAAGTATATATCTAGGATATACATGCTTAAAGATCACTTTCTAGTGATCTCGAAGGATTTAAATAAATAGAGAACGGTCTAATTTTATTTAAAGAACTCGTATATATACTAGAGTCCGAGCGGAAGGGGATTATTTAATAATACTATAATAGGCCAACTAAGGACATTAAGGAACCTTTAAAACGGTTAAAGCAATCAGCCGCACATATTACTTCCTAAGAATAAGGAAGAAGATAGAGGAATACATCGCATTATGCGATTTATACTATAAGATAAAACTAACCTAACATAAACCTTATAGGTTAATAAAAATAGTAATAATACTAACACGGCTATAGGCATTAGTCGCTATAGATTTTATTATTAAACTACCTCTTTCCGAAGAACCTTTAATAAGGGTGAAATATAACTTCGTGCTCACTATTATAGATCGATTAATAAAAGAAGTACGCTTCATACTATATAAGGAATTATCTAACACTAAAGAACTAGTATACATGTTCCTCCGAAATATAACAGCAATATAAGGACTACCTAAAGAAATTATATTAGATAGAGATAAACTATTTATATTAAACTTCTAGACTGCGCTTACGCGATAGCTAGGGCTATCGTATAAACTATTAATAGCATACCGCCCCTAAACGGATGGATAAATAGAGCGTATAAATCAGGTACTCAAGCAGTATCTAAGAGGATATATAGATTATTAATAAACGAACTAGGTATCGCTATTACCACTAGTATAACTAGCATATAATATAAGCGTAAATAAGATAATAGGTATAATACCTTTCTACGCTAACTATAGATACCACGTATAACTATTTGTAACGAGGCGTTATCACAAGATAACAAGAGTTACTGTGAAGGTTGGGGTCCTGATTAAGGAGGAAGGGAACAGTGCCAAGATGTAGTTAATAAGGGTGAGAATTGATATCACGTAGTGAGATCAGATCAAGTTACAAAGAATGCTGGATTCTTATTTGAGTTGAGCACACCATTCTAAGGAACGAGAATGGTGCCGCCTATATACTGCTAGAGGTACCTAGTACCTCCTGCCTTTACTAGTAGTGGCTAGTAGTGCTCGCACTACTATCCCTTCTAGCCCTACTATCCCGCTCCCTTAGCCTATTAGTAGTGGCTAGCAGTCACGTGACTGCTAGTACTACTAGCTATCGTTCGGTTCCACCCCGGGTCCGCTATCCTAACCTAATGGAATCGTAACACTAGCCTCCTCCGTAGGACCTTTTGTCTTGGAAGGTGGGTCCGGATGATATAAACTGCGGGGCGCGAGTCGTGGGACTGATATCCGCGCATCATGCCCCTAGCTCGTAAAACCACATCGACTGAACGTGCCTATACTCTTGCTTCTTTTCTTCGTGTCGCTGCTCCCACTATGCCTACGCCTTATTCTCGTTATCGTTCGTCCAACGTTGTATGTAAGGTCAATCTTACTACCGGCAAGTGTGCTAAGTGTATTAATAAGGGTCGGCTATATGACCTAGTCGTCACCCGCGCCGAATGTTCGTCGTGTCGTTAGGACTCCTTTCCTGGGTTTTTTTGCTGATTTCTTTATTAGGGGCGTAGTTGCTCGCTAAGCGTGATCGCCTTCGTAGAGAGCGGGAGGAGGCCGAGAAAGCCTTATCGGCCGCTATTTCCCGTAAACTTTAAGCTGATAAAAAGTGGAAACGTTACGAGAAAAAAGAATCCGAAATGGTCCGCCGTGAGTTAGCCTCCATCGAGGAGGTGCGTGCCCTCGAGGAGCAGTAGCAGCAGCTGAACATAGAGTTCACTACTTTTAACCTTCCCTCGCTTCCTAGGGATTTCACCCTAGCCCCGGCCGCCTAGGCCGACTTGGACCTAGGTTTCCCTTCCGCCTCTTTCGGGCCTATTTCCAACGAGGCCTCGACTGCTCGAGGTACCTTGTCATAGCTCGTTCGCACCCATCAAGATTTGTAAGTCGTTCCCACGTGTTTTCCGAGTCTGGGTACCCTTTCCATTTCACTAGGTACCGCCGCTCGCCGTTATCGAAATTGGTGCTATTATCTAGAATCTATTGCACTTCGTATCGTCCTTCTTATTCTATTAGATAATTGTCTGGCACTTTTTCCAACACTAGTACTTCCGCAGGGGCTGGTTCTAGTAGCGAGATATGGAACACTAGGTGTATCTTTATCCCCTCTAGTAGGTTTAACTCGTAGCTAGTGTCTTTAATATTTCTAACGATCTTAAACAGTCCTATCCTAACGTGGTCGAGCTTCTTACTTAGTCTTATTATCTTAATGTTTCTCCGGAGAAGGTAAACTTTATCCCCTTCTTTAAGTATAGGTCCTCTAGATCTATGTTTGTTGTAGTAAAATACTAATCTTTTCGCTAGAAACTCTATGTCGTACTAGAGTTCTCTATAGATCTACTGCATTTCCTTAAATATGACTCGAGCCGTTTCTAACATAACTTAGATTTCCTTTAGTTCGTGGAATAGTTATGCGTGGTATCTATAGTTGGCGTAAAAAGGTATCATGCCTGTTATTTTATTTACGCTTATGTTATATGCTAGTTATATAAGTGGTAAGAGTGATACCTAATTCGTTTATTAGTAATCCACGTACCCTCTTAAGTACTACTTAAGTACCTGATTCATGCGCTCTATCTATCCATCCATCTAGGGGTGGTATACTATTAATAGCTTATGCGATAGTCCTAGTTATCGCGTAAGCGCGGTCTAAAAGTTTAATATAAACAGCTTGTCTCTATCTAATACGATTTCTTTAGGTAGTTCTTATGTTGCTGTCACATTCCGGAGGAAGGTATATGCTAGTTCCTCAGCGTTGGACGATTCCTTATATAGTATGAAGCGTACTTCTTTTGTTAATCGATCCATAATGGTGAGCACGGAGTCGTATTTCACTTTCGTTAATAGTTCCTCGGAAAGGGGTAGTTTGACGATAAAATCTATAGCGACTAATGCCTATGGCCGTGTCGGCGCTATTACTATTTTTATTAACCTATAGGGTTTGTGTCGGATTGGTTTCATCTTATAGCATAAATCGCAGGATGCGATGTATTCTTATACCTTTTTTCTTATTTTCGGGAAGTAATAGGTGCGGTTGATTGCTTCGATCGTTTTATAGACCCCTTAATGTCCCTTAGTTGATCTATCGTGGTATTATCGAATGATTTCCTTCCGTTCGGATTCTAGTACGTACACGAGTCCGGTGAATAAGATTAGACTATTGTCCGTTTGCTTAAACCCTTCGAGGTTATTAGAAAGTGCTCTCTAAGCGTGTGCGTCCCGGACGTACGCTTTCCGTATCCTATCCTTAAGTTCGTCGTTTGCAATCACTATGGTTACCGCTAGGGTTCCCTAATTATAAGTGATTTTTCTATCTAGATGTTGTTCCAGAATCGAGCTAACTATTTAAGGTCTTTCTCCTATATAGTCTGGTCGTCTACTAAAAGCGTCTGCTTTAGCGTTTTCGGAGCCTTTTCGGTAGTGAATCTTGAAATTGAACGTCGATAACTCTTCCAACCATCGCACCTATCTTTAATTTAAGACCTTAGTGGTAGTAAAGTATACTAAATTCTTATAATCCGTGAATACTTAAATTAGATACTTTACTCCTTCTAGATACACTCTCTATTGCTTAAAAGCTTTAATAATAGCTAATAGCTCTTTATCGTGGATCTTATAGTTTAGTTCTGGTCCGCTGAACTTCCTTAAGTAAAATGCTACTAGATGCTAACGTCCTACGTCGTCTTATTAATTCAGACATGCCCCTATAGCTAAGTCTAAAGCATCCGTTTTGATGATGATTCCCTTAGTTGGGTCGAACATTATTAGGACTAGTTCCGTACTAAACTATTCCTTTAATATGCGAAAAGCCTCGTCTGCTTTATCGTCCCACTAGAATCCTTAATCTTTCCTTATAAGATCTGTTAGTGGCGCTGTAATTTTGGAGTAGTCTCTTATAAACTTCCGGTAGAAGTTCGCTAGTCCTAGAAACGATTACACGTCTTTCACTAACTTTAGTGTAGGCTATTCGAGTACCGCCTACACCTTAGTGTTATCCATCTTGATGCCCTAATTAGTGATAATATACCCTAAGAACTTAATTTCTTATCGGTGGAATTGGCTCTTCTCTAGTTTTATTCGTAGGTCCGCTCGTTAAAGGGCTTCTAAGACTTATCTAATATGTCGCATATATTCTTCCTTCGTCTTCGAATATACTAGTATATCGTCGAGATAGACGACCACGAACACGTCTAAGTGTTCCCTTAGGATATTATTAATGTATGCCTAGAACGTGGCGGGAGCATTAGTGAGCCCGAATAGCATAACTAAATACTCGTAGAGTCCGAAACGGGTCCTTATCGCCATTTTCTACTCTTCGCCTTCCTTAATTCGAATCCGGTTGTATGCTCCTGGAATGTCGAATTTACTGAACCACTTAGCTCCTTAGAGTCGATCCTGTAACTCCGAAATTAAAGGCAACGGATAACTATTCTTAATAGTTATATTATTTAGTCCCCGATAGTCGACGCATAGTTATAGTGTTCTATCCTTTTTTAGAATAAATAGGATCGGATATCCTATAGGTGACTAAGATTCCCGTATAAATCCTTTCTTTAGATTCTTATCTAGATACACCCGCAGCGCCTCTAGCTTTTCTAGTGATAGTGGGTAAATTGCTAACTTTCCTAGTGTCTTACCTTCTTATATAGGTATCGTATGATCCCACGGTTAGTGTGCTAGTAGGGCCTCGTTTAGGGCCTTATCCGTAAATAGCCTCGCGTAGTCCTTATATTCGTCTAGAATGGACAATAGGGTTATAGTAGGCGCGAACTCTCGTCGCTTACTCTATAGAATCTATACTTACTTAGGATTCTTCCGAACTTCTTACTTAAGTTCCTTAGCCGAGATTACGCATATCTCTATACCGTCTCCTGGCATCTCGTAGCTCATCTGGACCAGTTTTCCCTTAGAAAAATCTAGTGTCTTACGTGCCTAGTCGATTTTCGGGTTCACGTCTTCGAGCTATAGTAACCCTAACACTATATCGTGGGTTCCTGTTACCGTAATATTAAACTGCATGTCCTGGACATAAGGTTCGATCTTTAACCTAACTATCTTAGTCTCTTAGTCTACTAATCCCTAATTATAGCCTAACGGTTAAGCGTCTACCGCCGTTACTTAGTAGGCATCGCGCTTCGTTTATAGACCTATCTACACGCGGCTTACAAACTATAGTGACATAAAGTCCATAGTAGCTCCTAAATCTATTAGTGCCTTGGCCCATGCTTAGCTAATTTTAACCTATACTCTAAGGGTCCTAGCGTATCGTGTCGCCGCGAGGGTGTGTTTTCGGTAGTCCATCCTAGCTACCTAAGTGCCCTTACACTTGTTCGAAAGTCTTTAGGTAGGCGCTTTTATCGACCTTCTAGCCGGAAGGCCTCCTAGTTTTTTGAACTAGAGCTTCCGGAGCTCCTATTCTCGGTAGGGACCTCCATTCCGTTATACTTAAATTTGCTAGGATCGACCTGGCGTCCCGGATTCACCTCTAGATCCCTAGCTGCGAATTCCTATTATAGTGCCGTGACTTTCTATCGAAGTTCGTAGGGGATATAGCCTCCTTAGGAGTTACGTATCCTCCGTCTCTAGTGAACCTCGCATTTATAGGCGGATATTCTCGCACTATATTATAGTATTCCTATTCTAGTCGGGGCATACTATCTAGCATCTACCCAAGCCATCGCATACGTTCGGTTACTACGACTAGTTTTCCTAAAATAAGGTCGTAAATTTCTTTATACAGCTCGCTAAAACTCACAGCGGATTACTGCTATACTTCGTATATAGTTAACCTAATCTTAATTTTACGAAGGTTTTCTTCAAACTCTAATTATCCCGTTTGGCATTCCATTAGTTCGTATACGTCTTAGTACGCTTAGTACCATACCTTAGGTGGGTATCCGCTAGTGATAGGATTTCTTAGTAGTATCCTTACTTCTAGTTCTTCGTCTAGAGCTAGCTTAGATATATCTAATCCCTCTAATTCGGTTTCCAAGATTTCTTTAAATAGTGATTCCTCTTCGTTAGGTTCCGGTCCCGGATCCTATTCCTTGGCAGGTGCCGTTAGGACTTCCGCCTACATCTCCTGGAATTCCGTTAGTCGCCATTCTTATCGGGGTTCCCTCACCTCGCTTAGTCCTAAGGCCCGGATCGTGAGTGGCTAAACCTATTTTTTAGCGTTCTATTCTCTTTTAGTAACCTACAATGCTTACTTTATCCGCGGTGGTTTCGGAAACCATCCGGAGCCGTTTTTATCGCTTAGGTGTATCCGACACCCGTTATTATAGCATGCGGTCTAGGACATCGCGTCATGGCCGGTCGTTATAGCCGCGAGTTATCCTATTTTCTTAGGCCTATTAGTCTTAGCTAATGCTTACTTTTTCTTAGATTATCTATAGTTCCTAGTAAGATGTCCCGAGCGATCGCAGTTAAAACATTTCCCTATAAAAGGTTTCTTTCCTAAGGGCGCTAATCGTCCCTTCTACGATCCTCCTTTCGTAAAACGTCCTAGACGTCTCTTAGTAGCATCTAGTTCCATAGGCTGAAGCCCGTAGGGATCGTGGCGTGCCTTTTAAGTGGCCTAGCTTTTACGACCTACTACGACTAGTGCGTTCTTCCCGGCCTTCTCTATACGTCGTTCGTATAAACGGTTATCGATCCGAATGGAGGCATCGATTATAGGTTGTAATTCATCTAGCCGTTCTCCTCGCACTAAGTCGTCCTTAACGCTTTCTTTTAATCCTTAATAGTACTACGCTATTAGGGCCGAGTCGCCCTAACTAGTGTTTACTGCCACTAGTTAGAACTAGGCAGTGTAGGCTGCGGCTGACCCCTTCTAGGTTAGGCCTATAAGTTCTCTCTTAGTAGTACGTTCGGCGTCGATGTCTCCGAATATCCGGCGAATCCTTATCTTAAAGGATTCCATGTTCGTAAACGTGGCTCTGGTTTCCGGTTCTCGATTAGAGTCCGAATTTTCTAAGAAATCCTTAAGGTGTGGTTAGATCCACCTAAACGCTTTTCCTCTAAGATAGATAACCACGAACATGACTTTATGTTCTGTTTAGAACCGTACTTAGTTATGCTAGATATATAGGTCGCATTAGAGTAGGAACGTCTCTAATTCGCCCCTATCCCTATGGTACTCGTCCGGGGTTTTAACCTTAATAGGTTTATTATTAGAGGGGGTTCTCGTGGCCTAGCCTCTAGATTATCCCGCGACGGATCCTATAGTAGATATATTAACGTTATTGATCTTGGATGTTCCACGAAGGTGGTGCTTAAAGTGTAACAAGGCGTTATCACAAGATAACAAGAGTTACTGTGAAGGTTAGGGTCCTGATTAAGGAGGAAGGGAACAGTGCCAAGATGTAGTTAATAAGGGTGAGGATTAATATCACGTAGTGAGATCAGATCAAGTTACAAAGAATGCTGGATTCTTATTTAAATTAAGCACACCATTCTAAGGAACGAGAATAGTGCCGCCTATATACTACTAGAGGTACCTAGTACCTCCTACCTTTATTAGTAGTGGCTAGTAGTGCTGCACTACTATCCCTTCTAGCCCTACTATCCCGCTCCCTTAGCCTACTAGCAGTAGCTAGCAGTCACGTGACTGCTAGCACTGCTAGCTATCGTTCGGTTCCACCCCGGGTCCGCTATCCTAACCTAATGGAATTGTAACACTATTCCACGAACTAAAAGAAATCCAAGTTATATTAGAAGCGGCTCGAGTTATATTTAAAGAAATATAGTAGATCTATAGAGAACTCTAGTACGATATAGAGTTCCTAGTAAAAAGATTAGTGTTTTATTATAATAAATATAGGTCTAGAGGACCTATGCTTAAAGAAGGGATAAAGTTTACCTCCTCTAAAGAAATATTAAGATAATAAGACTAAGTAAGAAACTCGACCACGTTAGAATAGGACCTTTTAAGATTATTAGAAATATTAAGAATGTTAGCTATAAGTTAAACCTACTAGAAGGGATAAAGATACACCTAGTGTTCTATATTTTATTATTAGAACCAGCCCTTAAGGAGGTACTAGTGTTAGAAAAGGTACTAGATAACTATCTAATAGAGTAGGAAGAATAATATAAAGTATAGAGAATCCTAGATTATAGCACTAACTTTAATAATAGCGAGTAATAGTATCTTGTAAAATAGAAAGGATACCTAGACTCGGAGAATACGTAGGAACTACTTATAAATCTTAATAGATGTAAATAAGCTATAACGAGGTACCTCAAGTAGTCGAGGCCCTATTAGAAGTAGACTTAAAGAAAGAAGGAGGAAACCTATCTAGGGCACCCTAAGTTGCGAGAGATATAGTAAGTATATCTAAAAAGGCGATAGGCTTAGGGTCCGGGAAGTCTATTAAGAACTTAGGAGGGGACTTAGTTATCCTTACTTTAGAGCTTCTACCTTCTTAATCGACGTAAGCTCGCGCGATATAAGCTAGGAAGAATAGCCTTCCCACTCGGCTAACTCTTCCTTAAGCTATACATAATAAAGGTTCGCCTCCGTAATCGCTCTTTTAGCTTCACGAAGCTTCTTACGAATTTCTTCTCTATAAGCACGAAGCTGCTTCTATTCTCGGCGGGTAATAACTAGGTCGTATTTAGCGCCTAAGGAAATACATTCCGCGTAACGACTAGAACGCACGTTTATATAATAGGATAATAACTTAGCGCGATAATAGCTATAAGGGATAGGCATATTAGAACTAGAGGAGCGAAGATAGGAAACTAGGTTATAGCGGCGTTCGGTAGAAGACTATTTATAACTAGTAGGACCCTACTACTTTACTACTAGTTTCGAGGATATTAGCTTAGGGGCTTTCGGCATGTTATAGAAAGAGGGCGAACATACCCTTCGAGACGAAAGCTATTAGGGGGAGATAGTGTTACGAACTACGATAGATAATGCGGTATAAAGGTAATTAGTGCTAAGCGTCACGTGGGGGACTAATTACTTAGAATACTAAGGAGGGCCTAATTAGTGGGATTAGTGTGATTAGTCTCTAATCACACTAATTAAAGGGATCACAGCAGGAAGTCTTAGTATATAGGAGACATCGTTCTCGTTTATAAGAATAGTGCTTAACTTAAATAAGAATCTAGTATTCTTTATAACTAGATCTGATCTCACTACGTGATACTAATCCTCACCCTTATTAACTATATCTTAGCACTGTTCCCTTTCTCCTTAATTAGGACCCTAACCTTCATAGTAACTTTTATTATCTTGTGATAACGCCTCGTTACACTATTCCCTTTCTCCTTAATTAGAATCCCAATCTTTATAGTAACTTTTATTATTTTATAATAACGTCTTGTTACATATAGCAGGCGCTTAGTAAGTAGTATATACTTATATAGATTAACCTGCCGAAAGTTAAGACTCTAGGCTAAATTAAGCCCTTATTACTTTTTTAATTATATATTAATTATATTTAAGAGCTTATAAATCTAATAGATAAGTACATCTACTTAAGCAGCTCTACTAAGTGCTAGAAGAAGTACTTTAGGACCGGCTATAATTCTAAAGGTATATATCTATTAAAACTAGAAATGCAACTAATATAGTATTAGAGTCTAACTTACTATCTTTTAATAAGATAGACGAGGATCTGCGGGCTATTATAGAAAGTTATAAGCCTTAGTAGTATAGTAGCATAGTAAGTTCTCTCTATAAAGGTATAAAGTAAATCTTAGAACAGAATAGCCTTCTTAGTTAGAGTTTACTATTTAGACAATTATAGTGTGCATTCTTACACTATATAAAACCAAGTATTAGTTACTTAAATATACTAAGTATTAGTGTTTAAAGCTAGAGCTAGCACTATTATGTAATACTATTACGCTTTTTTATCTATTATTTATTAGAATATACTTTGTATAATCGTATCTAGTATAGATGCAACTTAGAAATAGGTAATATTAATTATAAAACTTTAATACTAGAAGTTTTAACTCTATAAACCTATGATAGTATAATAGCTAAAGATTAGGAGAAAAATAATCTAAGCTAGATGTAAAGTCTAAATTGCACTAATTATAACAGTGTAGTCTTCATTAAATTTTACTATTACTAAATAATAGTTAAATATCTACTAATATATAGTACTACGGAAATCGTAGCTACTAAAAGCTTATTTTAAATAGGTTAGATCTAGATAGAATCCTGTAGTCGTAACCTAATACTATAAATATCAACCACTACAATGCTAGTCTAATATATACTTTTTAACTGCTGCTACTGCCGCTAAGATAAACTACTATAACCTTATCCTTACTTCTAATTACTTTAACTAATCTTTTCTATCGCTTAAGTAGGATACTAGCTTCTTTATATTGCGGCTAGAATACACGTGCTTTAACTTAATCTATGTTATAATTCTAGATAATAATAGTCTAGCTAGCCGAGCCATATTCATACTTTTAATCTATAATAATAACCGCTATCTATATATAAAAGTTAAGCTGCTTCTAGTTGATACTATTTATGCTTACCTTGATTTTAGTAGATATACAAAATAATCTAATATAGTATCATGTAACGAGGCGTTATCATAAGATAACAAAAGTTACTGTGAAGGTTGGGGTTCTGATCAAGAAGAAAGGGAATAGTGCTAAGATATAGTTAATGAGGGTGAGGATTAATATCATGTAGTGAGATCAGACCAAGTTACAAAGAATACTAGATTCTTATTTGAGTTGAGCACACCGTTCTAATAAACGAGAACGGTGTCTCCTATATACTATCTAGTGCTGTCTATAGGCTAGCAGTAGCTAGCAGTGCTAGCACTACTATCCTCTGCTAGCCCTACTATCCATCCTTGCCACGTGACCCTATCTACTAGCAATAGCTAGCAGTCACATGGTGGCTAGCCTATGCTAGCCATTATTCGGCCTTATGCCGGCGACGCCGGTCCCATCCTATAAGGTTGTAATATATCGTACTCTATTATACTATGCTCTAGTAAAAGATTTTAAGAGATTATATATTTCCAGCCTATTTTTTATCTAATATAGTAATGAGTTGGCTTTATCTATACCATTCATAAAAGCGATAATCCTAGGAAGATATATATAAATAATAGTATTATCTATAATAGTATTAAAAGATTATATTAAAGCAAGAAGATATGCAGCTTTTATATAAGCATTATATAATATTTATAAATTATAACTATAGAAGTAAACCTAAAAATCGCTCTCTTAAAAAGTTAGATATTATAAGAAGCATTATTAATTAATATAGAATCTAATATTAAAGAAAGATTTAAATCTAGATAGTCAAATTAAGATAGAGGCTATTATTGAAAATAAACCTAACATATACTATCTGTATATAAGATAGCTAAAGTGTAACTGTCTTATATAATAGTTCTAGCCTCAAAAGGCCTCCCTTTTATTTAGTATAATATTGCCTAGCTTGACTATAATATATAAGCACGTCTTTGCTAGATATCTTCCTATAATATCTAAATAAATGCTACTTTGCATCTCGGAGTTTAAAAACTTAGTTATTATCTTTATTAGTATATAATAGAAAGATAAATATTTACTAGAGTAGATATATAAGAGAAACTAAAGTTTAAGATTTATAACTATTATAATATAAAAGTAAAGCTAATCAATATATATATTGGACTAATAGACTCTAGACTATATTATAAAAGTTATTTTGGAGTCGGTGCAACTGCATCAGGAAATGGATGCTTCCTTTGCGGGCAAAGCGCCTCGCTTGTCCACCCCGGCAATGCCAAGACCTTTGCTTGACTTCACCCATAAAAGGCCATCTTCCCTCGCTGTTTTTACTCCCCTCCATCATCTTCCAATTTCTTCCCAGCTCCGTGCCGCCGCCTCATTGGATTCCTCCGCCGGTCGTGAGGCATTTTCTGCCCCTTGGCATTCATGCAAGTCCTGCACAGCCCGCCCTTCTCAATTTCCGGTGTCTCAGACTGACGATATTGCAATTGCTACACTTCGGTCTCGCCGACGGATACGCTCACACTTTCAGCGTCGGTCGGCGATTCGCTCCTCCCTCTGCACTGCTCGCGCGTCACAGTGGTCGTCTTGTCCATCGATTGCTCTTTGCCTTTCTCTTGTCCCTCTCTGGTCTTCCTAAACCTTCTGCGAGCAGCTCAAGGCATATTATCGATCAAGTCTCATTCTGCTCCAGCTCCCAGCACATCCTTCGCTTCGCCAGCGGCAGCGGTCTACTGCTGCTGATCCATGGAGATCTGCGGTCACTGCCACATCAGCAATGGCACGAAACAACATTGGCGGCCTCGCCACGCCCCAACCCCACCGTATCGCCCCACTGATTGATCGCGCCGACTGCTGCTCCATGCATTCGCAGCTGGATGCTTCGCTGGATCACGCGGTCACTTATTCCTGGGACGTTCGATTTGGTCCTGATTTCCAGGCGTTAGCGCTGGCAACCGTACAATATGCCGAGCGATCCTTAGCGGTGCGGAGCAGGATTGCGATCTGCAAGCTCAGTCGCACGCGGCGCAGCTACGAGCGGTCATGGGGGCTCACGCTGTCAGCGCTAGCTGCCTCGTCGTATGCGACGCAATTTCGGCGGCGCCGAGCGTGGCCGTGACCTGCACCTCGCCCCCGGCGGCAGGGGCGCGAGTGGTTATGAGGACTTGGCCGGAAATCACATCAAGAGGGATCAAGCGGTGAACCCATGCAGCGCCTCGCACCGTGCGCCGCTTCGCATGAATGAGCGCAGGGTTACAGCGTTGCATTGCAGCATTGCAGCGTTACGAACGAGGCTGAGTTCAAGCCAGCATTCGGACTGAGCCTGCAGCGAGGTATGGCCGCAGGTTGGAGCAGACCATTGGCCATTCGCGGCGCTGTGCCGCAAAAGCCGGAGCTCCCCAGCGGCAGGGGACAAGATTAGGAGCAGCATCCTTCAGCTTTGAGCTGACCGGAACCCAGCTGGCTGGACCGAAACGACACAACCAGTGCCGCTCTGCTTTGGGTTGGGTTTCAACGAGGATCGAGCATTCCGTGTTGATCGGCCACTCCTGAAGATTGGGCTGGGACCTGCCCCGGTCTAGGTCCAATTTCCACAGGAGCGATCTGCGACTTTTGTTGGACTGCATGCCACCAACAGCCAGCAGCGGCCAGAAGGAGATGGAGGGATGGGATTCGATCGCTGTGGGATCCGACGGTCGCGTGATGCTAGTGAGGATGCTCGGCGAATCGTCAGGCGTGCCTTGGCGCAGCTGGTGCATGGGGCGCAGCCGTGACCTGAATCGGAGATGTCAGTGCTCGCTCTTGCTTGGTAGCAGGCCGCGGTAGAGGAACCTGCACGGTCCTTGTAAGGGAGGGGCTATGCTGCGACGGTGGTGTCACGCCTGCATCGAGGCGGCTGGAGTTGGAGGGACAGGAGCCAACAATAGCCTCCCTTTGAAGAGGGGTTAATTTGGCGCTGAGACGGTATCCTTGCAATTCATGCGGTCCAGCTTCGCCCTCCGCAATCCAGGAATCCACCAATCCGGCTCATGAGAGTGGGCATGGCCGCCGAAGCCTACGGAAGGGAGAACGGAGCCGGTTTTTGCATAAAGTCGCACTCTTCCTCCTCTTTACCCACCAGCACCAGCACCAGCACCAGCACCAGCATCAGTATCAGCATCAGCGCCAGCATTTGGTAGCAAACGCTGGCAACGATGACCACAGCAGCAATGTCTTCTGTCTTCCGAGTCCCACCCGGTTTCAACCTACTTGACAACAACCACTTCTACGATGGCCCTCCAGCCGCCAAACCCTCTCAGAAGAAGTTCCGTCGAAAGAGTCGCTCCAAAACCCCCAACCGGCCCTTCCTCGATCACGGTTGGACCGACATCGATAGCATTGTTGATGAGGTTGACGGGACGGTGCTGGGGCCGAACGCAGAACCCGAACCCGAAGCCGAGAGCGTGCTTACGCCAACGATGAAAACAGCCCAGACGTTCGGCTTGCTCTACTCAGGTACGCTCACCCGCAGCTTGAAGAAGCAGAATTTGCCAGGAGCCGCTGCCTAACATGTAAGATGTAAATAGACGGCGACACTGACAGAGAAGACGAAGACGGTGTCCGCGCTCAGCATGAACGGGAAAACGGACATTCTGGGGTCGGCGGGTCCCCCGGAGCTCAACGCGCGGAGCTAGAGGGCGGAAACTCAAAACATCCTCCATTGACTAACGGCAGTAGTCAAGGTCAGTGCACAGCGCCTTCGAGTGAGCCGTTGGGGCATCTTATATCTAACGTTAAGTAGAAGATCCGGTCATCATCGCGGACGACCCAGACTCTGAAGATTATCCGACTTCGCCGGAGGGTTGGGTGAGTGATGGGCATGACTTGGAAGGGACCGAAGTGGCTGTAATTCAAGGTGAGTGCCAAACGTCCTTGTTTGCCAAACCCGGTCTGAATACTCACAGGTAGCATAGAGCTTGACCAGGACCCTAGCGGCAGGCTGGAATTTGTACAGTCTGCTAATACAGCATCTACGTCGGATATAGGCGACGGCAATCAGCCTGAGGCCCACGACATCATTCCAGAGGCCGATCGAGGACTCCTGTCGTCTAGACCCAACCGTGTCGGCGGTGCCGATGAGGGGAGAATCGATGGTGCCGCCGACAGTCAAGCGCACAGCTCTGGCCACGAGGATCGATCGACTGCCGCCGAGATGATGGGTGGTGCGCTTGCCGCCCCCAAGCAAACTCACAGAGACGATGGAATCACCTCGGATCAACCGTCCTTAGAGAACAACAAGCGGAAGCGCTGTCAGACTGCTGACACCGATGATCTTGGCAGCCAAACCCCGGATACAGCCACGAAGCGGCCCCTTGACGACCAACTCTTTAACGCACAGCCTGAAAAGCAGCAAACACCGCGTCCCTCATTGAGCGACATGGCGGCCACTGTCGGGTCCCTACAGGAACGTGAGCCCTCCCGGCTTACAAATACGAAGTCGAGCCATGATGTCTCGCGCAAGCGTCGCAGAACGGTCAGGCCTCCCTGGTCAAACGCGGAGCCAGAGTCTGTTCTCCCGTCGCCGGTATTGCCTCAGACCTCCAACTCCGCAGATATTCCGCCATGGTATGGTTGCCAGGTCATCGAACCATCTGGACTGGCCCAGCAAAGCTTAAGCAATGTCACCATTCACCCGCTTCCATCGTCCAACGTGGCATTTGTGACAGCCATTATCCGCGACGCACGCGATATAGCAACGCTTCTGGCGGCCCCATCAGTCATGGTTCTCCAGGGCCCTCTAAGAAAGCTTAATGACGTTAATGTCAAGTCGCTTCCTTCAAATTTGTGGCTCCTCACAGGTATCATTCACAATCCTTCCGACGGCGCCAACCTCTCCTCAACCCATATCGCGAAGGCGAATCATGCCCACCGAGACGGTGAGGAGCGAACGACAAGACTCGAAGTCCTTGCCCGACACGACGATGAGCGGTCAAGCGAAGATAGCGAGCACTCGACTGACAGTGATTTGAGTGAAGATGATCTGAGCTATGACAATGAGCGCTCGGACGACGCTGAGGAGCATCAGAGCTCCAGGAAACACGTTCGCTGGTCACCAGTAGACGATGAGCGCTTGATCCGATTGAAGAATGAGGGGAAAGACTGGAAGTGCATCTTTAAGCAATTCCCTGGACGTAGCCAGGCGTCAGTTCGTTCACGCTGGTACGTCACACTACGATCGAAAGCGGAGTCATTTTGATCAGTCTTTCTGAGTCCCACTGAATTCTGTATCCGTGTTATGGTAAAGATCTCTAAAGGGAGACGGTGGGAGTCCGAAGGTCGGTGTCCTTCCTAGTTAGCTCCTAAAAATGCTTCTCATATTCTGCCAGCGACCATTGGTGCATCTTCTCTGCCTCTTCTAGCTTGTCCTGCTCCCCGTAGAGGTTGCCCAAGTTGTTGATCGTGGTAAGTGTGGATGTATGCTCTGCACCAAGTGCCTTCTTTTCCTGCCAGTGCCCGCTGATACCCCTTTCTCTACCTCGTGCGGCCTGCCCTGGCCAGCGAACAACATACCTAAACCAAAGAAGACCCACGGTGGTAGGACCCAGCCATTGGCTCTATCTGACTGCTTCAAGCCTACATCATCTGCCCATCAGTAAAGTTGGCTGCCGTGCGTCAACAGATGCTTGCGCAGCTTCCAGTACTCAGACTCAGATTCAACGTTACAGCCAGCGCCACATCCAATTCGCTGATGGCCTCCCAACGCACAATACATTCAACCGCCAAAGTGGAGACTTATTCCGACTCCACCGGTTGTTCCATGCCTTCCTTACTACGTCCCATGCTCTCCCCGTCCCATTCTGCAAAGGGCCCGCAATATCTTTATGGCATACCCCACTCCTTCTGCTGAGGTACTAGACCAAGCAGTAACAACCAATTAATCACTTCGCCCAGGCGTATAGACTATCGGTGAACTTGCGCATCCGAGTAATGTAGTTCTTCTCTTCAAGAGGGTTCTGGATTCGCTTGACTTGGCTGTTAAAGAGTAAGCTAATGTGTCTAGAGGAGGGAATGCTTAGCCCTTACAACTTGCCGTGAATATCACGGCGAACGCGGTAGATCTCATGCGGCAGTGTCTGAAAGTTCGGGTTGTCAAGCGAATCTTTCTCAATGTCGAGGGTAATATGGAACACAGTCTGCTGTAGCTCGGGGGCTTGGAAGGGCTCGATGTGGGCGTAGTGTTTGTTTTCTTCTAACTCATTGGTGGAGCGTCCTGCAAATGCGAGATACGCCTTGATGGGGTCATTATACTCGGAGGAATCACGACCCTCAAATTCGTTCGTTCGGAGTCTCAGAATTACACGTTTTGGCTCGCGTTCGTGGCTCGTTGAGGTTGACATGATGTAAAACCTATGCAGGTTGGTCTCCGGTTGCTTGAGATGACACTTCAAGGAGGATCGGCTGATGATTGGGGGTAGACCGCTGTAGATGAAGTGCGAAAGGAAGAGAGGGCGGAGACTTCTTCATGCCGGAGTTGCGGGAAAGACGATACCGCTTACAACTTAGCGGCTGTTTACCGAGGGGTACCCATGGCGATCGTGGGAGAACGGCAATGTGCCGAAATTTCACCGGTATATAACACTTTCCTATCGACGACAAGATCAAAGGATTGCTAGCTGAAATGCACTACTCTTTGGGTTTGAGTCTTGGACCTGTCAAGCAGATCGAAGGAAATACAAGATGGTCATGTGGAAGTTTAAGACTCTTCAGTTCGCTTCTATCGGAGATTTTGGATTGATGGATAGGGCCTCGTTAGAGGAGCTGCAGTGGAAGACGCTATACAGAACTAAACTCCCATGCACAAGTCTTGCCTTTTCGTGAACACTACCCTTCGACTTTCCCAGGCGGGACCAGCTTTTTTCCTTGGGGCTCTCTACTATTAGTTCGTCAGCTGCAAACCTCCCAGCACTATACTGGTTCTACGTCAGACCTACTGCAATTGCGTGTCCAGACACAATCACTGGGAATTCTGAGAGCTGGTAGGAGACTGGCCCGCGCAAGGCGGGCACAACCCAGGCAGATTTTGATCTTGCACATCGAGAGCTCGTGGAAGATCTCGAAGATACCCGCTCGCAGGCACGCAAACTTTCTGATCAGGACGTGCGAGAGCTGCCGCGCATCTGGCGTAATCATAGGCGTAGAGATGGTCACACCCCCGGTAGTGGCGGCAACGTTGCTCGCACATTTCGTAGAGTATAAGTAATCTGAACGTACGTTAAGGATGGGTATGATCGTACGCGGTTAATTGCACCCCTTCCTCGGTAAATACCGGGCCGTTCGTATTCCACTGCTCGACAAGCTGGCACGTTATGCACGTGACGTTCACCGTGCCGGGAAAGCTGAGGGCAAAGTCGTCATTGGGGGGGTGGGGCGCGGAATTTGGAGGGCAGCTGCTCAGTCAAGGCAAAACTGGCCGCAGCCCTCCGCGCCTGAGAGTTCTGGGGCGCTAGGTTAGGGAAATCATAAGAGGTACGTGCGCTAGAGACGGGCGCTTCAATTTGCCGAGACCCGTTGTTCTTCCGTCCGCTTGGTACGTCACATGCATTTGCCTATCGCCGACCCTGCAGCCAGCAATCTAGCGCTGCTGGCCTTCATCTGGAGCCATTTCTGGGAGCAGACTCTATTTTATCTGGGTTCCATTTCTGGTCTTGAGCCTCGTGCTTTCATTTTAAAAAAAATTGTTGTGGTATTGCGTACTTTCATCGGCTGAGTAGGAGGGACTGGCAAGCCACACGCCGCATAGCCACCTTCGGTGGCTGGGACGGTCTATGACGAATCAAATCAAATCGAATCAAATCAAATCCAGTCCTTATTCGGCGCGTGCATGGGGATCCTGCCGCCTCGCCTCAAATGGAGCAGCGCTAGGAAAGGGGAAAGCATCTTACATCGCGTGACGCGTCCTGTTGCTTGACGTCAGGCGAGCACGCCATTTTCCTGCTTGTACCTCGTCACCGCCTATCCCATGGGCTGGCACACTGAGCGCTCAAAAATTGGTGCGTGCACAAGCGGTTTCAGCCAATCAGACTACTGGATTCGCCCTGCACTGGTTGTTGCTCAATATTTGAAGCTTTTAAGTTGTAGATTACTGAGCTGGTGATATATAATATTGTTGCTAGCTACTGGCTGCTTCCCTTGCTGCTTGTAGGTGTTGTGCCCAGCAAATGGGAGAGTTATTAGACTGGCAGAGCGAGATACAGCAAAGTGAGCAGCCAGATCGCGATCGAGGTGGCCTATTACTATGGTATCTGCTGCCTTTTCGTATTGAATTGACGGAGAGCTCTTGTAGAGGCTTCTTCTGGACTATGTTTGGTGTGACCTTCCTATTTGCTGCCTCACAAGCCTTGCAGTAGCTCTCTGTGCCCTTGCAGTATGGTATATGCTCAAAATCCTCCTCTGCCGGATATACAAGGTCTGCCATAGCGATAGATCTGTCGTACTGGCTGTTGGTGAGTCGCTCTGAGTCAGTGGTGTATTCAATATGATCAATATGAAATCAATATCGGATTATTGCTTGATCCGGTTTTATTTGACTCATAGAGGTAAAAAAATGTGTAGATCTTTGGTATTTATTGCTCAAGCAGGTTAAACCAAGCCGGATCAAGTAATAATCCGATATTGATTTCATATTGATCATATTGAATACACCACTGCTCTGAGTGCTGGAAGAGCTCTCTCGCGAGGTCTTGGCGGAAGGCTTGTTGCTTGAGGTAGCGCTTACAAGGGAGGTCTGGATCGTTGTAGTGCTGGGCGTGGTAAGAGAGCTTGTAGCTGTTCACAACGATGACGTCTAGCAGCCAGTGCCAAAGAGGCTTCCAGGACTTCAAATGGACACGTTGGGTGTTGTAGTAGACGCGTAGCTGATCTGCTCTGTCGACACCGTTCATGAAGTGGTTATAGAGCTCAATGAATTCGGGTATCTCGAGCTCTTTAAGCACTTCATCACCTGTCTGGTCGTTAGCAGTAGCTCAAGATCTGAGAGCCTACTCACCAAAAGCAGCGCGTGAGGTTTGCGCATTAGTAGCCGTGCGAGAAGGCCTCTTTCTCAGTTTCTTAATGAGATCTGGTGGGCTATTTGAGACTGTACTCATGAACAAGACAACATTTTGATCCTTCCAGGCGAATTGAAGCACTTGGCCGTCACGTGATAGACACCCATAGAGCTTTCCCATGGTATCTGGCTGCTAAAGTCTGCTTTGAGCTCTGCAAGCGAGGGTTCGAGTCCTCGATTGGGCTCAGGTTTGGCTTTTGCGGCTCTTTTTGAGCGCTGCGACTGCTGTTGTGACTGCTGGGTGTCTGGAGCCGTGTCTGGAGCCGTATCTACTGCTGTGTCTACTGCTGTGTCTACTGCTGTCTCTGCTATCCATTCAGCCTTTGACTTTGCCGTACGAACAGTGCCAGCAGCGCCAAATCCTTCCTTACGGAGTGTAGATAGAAGGCGGGATGAAGTGAAGAGGTTGTCGAGCCACACTACATGCCTGGCATCGTTCTGGATACCTGCCTGGAGGAGCAGATCCAGCACCACTGCTTGAGTAGCTGGGAATCCACAACCTACAGTCCAGTAGTCGTCCAGATCTACAGGCCCTGTGCCTTTAGCATGGTACAGCCAATCCAGAATATATCCAGCGTTAGCTAGAGCCCAAATCTTGAAGCCTTCGGGCGTCGGTTTTGATGGAATATTGACTATCTCTGAGGCCCTGCCCTGGAAGCGCTGGATACATTCATCTACAACCAGATGAGTAGTAGGCTTCCAGTACTTCTTTGAGGCCATTCGTACCTCCTCGTTAAGAGGCTCAATCTTATCGAATGGGCTTTCCTTGCCAGGGCCCTGCGCAGTGTGTTCTACAATCAAACCGGTTTGAGCCGTTTACATAAACCGTTTGCCAAGTCGTGTCGATTAGATTGGTTTGAAAATTTGTAAGCAAACAAACGCGCATTGCCAGTCGATGCATAGGGTTTATTTCGGGCATAATCTAATTGGTTGTAGAAGCTTCTACACTGTCGATCATGGTGTTGAGGCTCCAACGGGGTAGATCGGCAAAAGATTCAGAACTCCGATTGGCTAGAGCGAGGGCGGTAGCACCTGTTAGAATCTTTCGCTTGCGTACATGGCGTACAACCCAATCTCCTGAACATAGCTGGCAGTTTCTACTTAACACAACTCCTAGACGGAGTCCTTCCTTATCCTCCTTTAGAATGCGATAGATTCAACCGTTAGACTTATTCTTCGTTTAGAAACTCGACAGCCATAAGTTCGTAATAATGTCTTCTATAAACGCTTCCATTTCCGACCTCCCTATCCGCGATGATCTGACCGCAATGCATACAGCTTCAGAGCTCCCGCAACACCTCTACCAGCCGCGTGTTCGCGATTCTGATGGCTATATCTTCAATCCAGACCTGTTCCGGGGCTACGACTTGGTTAAGAAGCCTATTGGCAACCTGAGAAAGCCGCGTACTAGCTATGTCTGGCGCTACGGCTTCATGATTCAGAACAGGGTTAGCAGACGGAAGTTTTGGGCATGCCGTTACTGTCACGACAGAGGCGTAGCTATTAAGTATTGCGCGAGATCAACAACTCATTCAACTACTCATCTACTTCAGACTCACCGTATTACCAAGTATGGCGAAGCTACTACTCCATCATCGACCGGCGATTCTTCCAGTCCGGAGTCGTCCTTACCTAACGCTCCCTTACCTCTGCGCCGCCGCCTTGATCGGAATCGCTTTCTTGCCCGAACGATCGAATTCTGCATCAAATGCAACCAGTCCTTCCGTACAATCATCTCAGATGCATATATCGCCGTTCTACAAGCTGTGGCAGGCTCAGACACCGATCTCGACGAGATTATACCTCATAGTGCTGGCACAGTACGCCGCTGGCTAATACGCCTATACAAAGGCCTCAAGAGGCTGATTGCAGCAAAACTTCGGCGAGCAAAGAGTCGTATCAACCTTAGCTTTGACGCATGGACTTCTTCAAACGATCTACCGCTCTGTGGCATCGTTGGCCATTTTATCGACGAAAACGGCACATATCTATCACTCCTACTCGCCCTTCCGATGCTATACGGCTCCCATACTGGCGAGAATATCGCCTCAGTTGTTACCGACGTTATTCGAACGTACAATATTGGCGATAATATTGGGTACTTTGTGCTTGACAACGCTACGAACAACAACACCGCGGTACAGCTCCTTGCAAGGACTTTTCGCTTCCAATATAAGCAAAGGCGACTCCGTTGTGCTGGCCATATTATCAACCTTGTTGCGAAAGCCATGCTTATCGGACGGAACATCGAGGCCTTCACTGACGTCAGTGGCCAGCAAATCGAGGATGCGGCGAAAGAAATCGACAATGCTCGCGACGAGGAAGCTCGCATGCTTCAGTGGAGGAAGAAAGGCCCTGTTGGTAAGCTTCATAACGTTGTACGGCATATTCGGGCCTCACCTCAGCGTCGGCAGCTATTTGAGGCCTTTCAGCGTCAGTCTCCCGACTTTGAGACTCTCTATCGAGTCGTGCTTGACGGCGGCGTACGTTGGAATCCTATGTACTATATGATCGACCGAGCTGTCAACGTTCAACAGGCCCTTCGCGCATACATCAACGCTATCGCTGAGGAAGGTGATCGCTCTATCCTAGCCGACAATCTAACGGCGAACGAATGGGAGGACCTAAAGGAGATAAGAGAGCTGTTGAAGCCACTGAAAGTTGCTACAATGGTGCTTGAGGGCAATGCCGTTGAAGGAGTAAAAGGAGCACTCTGGGAAGTCCTTCCTCAGTTCGAGTTCTGTCTCGATAAGCTTGAGAAGAAGAAGGAGGAGCTTCAACACCGAAATCACCCTTCCGCTCGCCACCTTCGGGCATGCGTCAACCTCTCCTGGGCAGTCCTTGAACGTTACTATCGCCTTACCGACGAAACACCCGCATACCGAGCCGCATTAGTTCTCCATCCATCATTCAAGTGGTCCTTCTTTCACAAGCATTGGCGAGACAGGCCTGAGTGGCTAGAAAAGGCGCGTGAGGATGTACAAACCCTATGGAATGAGTATCGCGGAGCTCTTCCTTCACCTCACCGGCCTCCAGCAATGCAGTCAGAGACTCAGGAAGAACAGCAGGGCGAATTTGATGAGTTTATGAAGCTCGAGGATGATATTATAGATGAATACCAGCACTATGTGTCTCAACCGCGCGAAGCATGCGGTAATCCAATCAAATGGTGGCTTGCCAGGGAGGAGCAGTACCCTAGGCTCTCACGCATGGCGCTCGATCTATTCGCTGTGCCGGCTATGTCCTCAGGTAAGTAGAGCGTCAACACCAGGTGACGTCATCGCTAACAGCTCGAATCCTGCAGAGTGCGAACGAGTTTTCAGCGCGGCCGGCCGAGCGATCAACCGTACACGTCCCCGCGTTATCGAATCGACAGCGGAAGCAGTACAATGTCTCAGGAGCTGGATACTACGCAATCAGGTTTATATAGAGGCATATTTGGAAGCTTATGGGGATGAAGTGTTCAGTAATAAGCCTCTAGAAGGCCAGGAAGGCGAGGAAATGGGTGACGATATAGACATTGATATGTAGATAGTAGATTCGGCCACCTTTCTACCTTTCCACCATTCCACCATGCCAAGCATCACCATGCAATCCAAACCAATCAGATTGCCAAACCGTTTGAATCAAACAAACCGCGTTTGATTATGTAATCAAACCGTTCAATCAAACCGCGCGTTTGGCCGGGTCGGTTTATCGAACATGCTGGCCCTGCGTAGGCTTCGAGATATGGAAAAATCGATCTAATTGCTGCCACCTCTTAAGGCCTATATTTCGTCTTATAAGCAGGTGAATTCCGCCCTTCTCTGGGTCTGTATTCCAATACTGGGCCATAGTAGGCTCTGCATGTATACCCATATAGATATAGGTCGCGATGTAGGCCATAAGCTCTCTTGGAGTGGTGTCTTTCCATGGCCTGGCGCAGGCCTAGAGTGGCTGCTGTCTGTAGAGCTTTGCGTACTCATTTGTATAACGTGCAATAGTCTCGAGAAGCTCGTCTGTGAGGAATAGCTTGAATACCTCGGATGGGTGCGCTGGGTTGACGTATCTAGGTAGGTTTAATACACTGTGCCAGTTGCTGATGGGCTGGATGTGCATCGGGTCGTATTGAGGCAGTGGCCATGGCTCCGGCGGCGCTTGCCTGGGCTTCTTACGTTGCTGAGATGATTCTTCGATATTAGGTTGATGATCTATATCGTCGCTAGTCCTTGTTCTGCCCATAGCGCTAAGAAATAAATTTATTTGGCGTGTCTACTAAGTTACATGGTAAGCTCATTGAAGTTGGGTGGGGTAAGTGCCAAGACCGCTTGTGCACAGACCAATTTTTGAGCGCTCTGCCAGGCGATGGGATATAGAAATAGGACTCGGAAACGTAGCAGTGTTACGCGCAGTCTTTTTAAGCGCCGACCGTCAGAAGTGGCCCCCTGCCGGCGCTTGTCCCCGCTCCTTGTGGGCGGATTTACCGTAGGCAAGTTAGTCTCCCCTTCCATTCTGTCGCCTGCGGTTTGGTTTACTTTATGGCATTATTTACCCTGCGGTTTGATTTACCGTAGGCAAATCAATTCCTCACTCCATTCTATTGCCTACGCTTTAATTTACCGTAGGCAAATCGATGCCCCACTCCGTTCTATCACCTGCGGTTTGATCTACCCTACGGTTTGATTTACCCTAGGGTTTAATTTACCCTATGATTTGGTTTACCCTATGATTTGGTTTACCCTATGATTTGGTTTACCCTGCGGTTTGATTTACCGCAGCCAAATCATTCCTCATTCCATTTTAAACACGTGCAGGTCGCAGGATCGCGATACTCGTGGTTTTCTGGAAGCGCTATCATCAACGCAGAGTTAGCCAGACCGGTGGAAGGAGAGAGATAGCGCAAAGAGATGGATTAGTCAGATGTAGTGGAATACTCTGACGGATATTGATCGCATTTAGAGCTCTACGTATAGTCATGTTCCAGTCTCCGCAAGGCCCTCCTTTTTGTCGATTCCTCCACTAGCGATCTTGATGCTTGATCAACAACGTGCTGCCAGCCACTCCCCATCACGAGAAGAGCGTACCATCTGAATGGTAATCGTCTGCGCTATGGTATTCGTCGTCACTGGGTTCAATATGTTGGGCCTTTCTTGAGACGGTCTGTCTCGCCGGCGTCCATTTGTTTATCCTGCTAAAGTTTGATAGCAGTTCAGCGTGTGTTAAAGGCAGGAGTAGCTCTTTTGTAATGCCACATAATTCCGATGAAGCTCAACCTGTGCATCCATGAACAACTCACGGGTTGGGTTACTCAACGTACGATTTGCCCTCATTCTTCCCATGCAGAGTAGGCTGCTCCCTCTGAAGATGCCAGTATATTCTCTCTACAGTCGACCAGGGAAGCCCCACTTCGGTGGCTATCGGCTGCCACATCTGGGCTCTATCCCTGATGAACAATAAGCACCCTCAGAACGTTGTGTACGTTATATATCATACCGAGTGTACAGCCTTGAGATATTTTCTGCTTTTGGGTTATCCAAGAACCCCTTAGCCAGAGACTTGCGATAACGGTGCTGGCAACTCTTCGGGCTCCTCCCCGGTAATTCAGCCGAGATACTTTTCCAGTCTATACCGCTCTCTAACAGTTCCATGAGCCTTGCGTCTTCTTCCGGCCGCCACTTGTCTCCCTGTAAGGGGACATGGCAAGTTCCCTTATATTGTGCTTGATTGACTAGTAGCGACATTGACATGATCTACTACGAAGTGTTCGGTACTACCAGTTTGATGACTGTGTAACCATCAACTCTTTGAATGGCTTTCCAGAAACTCCGGATCGAGAATATAGTCAGCGGAAACACTAGCTTGGTCCAGTGAAGGATCCAGTGAGGGTCGGAAATGCAAGGGTGGCAGTATAGCTAGGCAGCACTTTGGCATCTACTGCTCGGGTCTGTCATGTTCATCCAGATGTCCCATACGGAGCTGTACCGACACGATGTTTATACCAGACATGATGTCTAATTATAGAGTACGGTAAGCGCTGCCTCAGTACTAGTGTTCAAGCTGGCCAATAGAATAGCTATGGAACAACATAGTCTCTATCAGAATAGTGACACGCGAATGTCAGATCGGACTTTCCATTTCCATTATTCTAGTTAGTCATTTTGATCTTCCATTTACCTAACACACTCACCTTACCCACAGGGTTTGCAACTTGTTGATTAGAGATCTGAGCTCGCGAGGTCCCATGAGATGTCCGCACGTGACATTTCGTGCAAGATACGGGTGGCGGTAAATTGCTCGTGTAAGGTCTTCATTCTAGGAGAGTCGCGCGCAAGAGGTTTTTCTCGTACTTAATGCTGACGTGTGAGAAGCCGTCATACAGCTCATGAGCTCCCAAAAGAAGCAACATTATGAAGCAGGAGCTGGCAGGAGCGGCCCTCTCGTATGATGCACTGTATGTTAGTCCTACAAGATGGAAGTGGTAGAGTCCGACTTCAGACGAAGAAGCCTTCATCCTCCTTCGACAGGCCGAACAGTCCTACCCTGCCAGTTAGCGGCTATGCGGGAAACCATTCAGGGACTGAGACAGGCGGGAAGCCCGTACGGCTGGGTCCGGTGCACGGCAAAAGAGGCCGTAGGGGATTGTCAAGACCTCCAGTTCGCGCTGTAGTGGGAAGCCCCTAGGGGCATTTCTGCCGCAATCATTTGTTGCCATTGCACGCTGGACCAGGTGCAAGGGCTGCTGGAATCACGTCTCTTCGCGCGAGCGCCCGTACACCCTACTCGCCCGTACGGGCCCTCACGCCTAGAAAACGTCATTCGCCAGCCCGTGCACCTGTTTAGCGAACATGCTACCGCCCGCAAGGGCTGGATTCCCGTATACCTAGGATTCTAGCGCTAAGCGGTGCCGCACGGGCAAATAACTTTCCCTCTGGAGCGCGCAAGGCGCGAGGGCCCGTACGGGCGAGTAGGGTGTACGGGCGCTTACACCGTATACCCAGGCAAACCTAGCACAGCGCAAGTCCCCGTACGGGATCCTAGTCCGCATTCTCTAGCAAGGAATTCCTCATTGGCTTAAGGAAAGTCGTCGCTTACGTTTTATTGGCCCTATGGGAAAAAGTACCGTAGGGGTTTTGTTGTCTACAAATTCCTGGGCTTTGGGCACAATAATTTTAGCAACGCTAATGGGGTTTGGGAAGTGGAATTCCAGGGAGTGGAACCCTGAGAGCGGCATTCTAGAAACCGCGATTTTCATAGCCGCAATTCTGGAAACGAGGACTCTGGGGACTGTACTTCATAGATCTGCCCTAAAACATGGCTATTCGTTGCGGAGTCCGGATTATTAGTAAACCGTCCGGATGTTTGTATTGATCCACTCCGCCTAAGTTAAGTTGCCCTGGCATTCGCAGTAAACAAACTCCCCCGGATACAATCTCCCGCATCATCATCTCTGCTGCAACATGGCCCAACAGTCACCCGATTACAGACGGCTTTGGCTTGAAGAGCAATGCAAACGAGAAGAAGAGCAACGCAAACGAGAAGAAGCAGAGCGAGCCTTGAAGGAGAAAACCCGCGAGACAACACTAGCAGAGCAAGCCAAAGAAGAAGAGAAGCAAGCCAAAGAACTACTAGAAGAGAGAGCCCGCGAGACAACACTACCCGAGTTCCTTGACGCCTGTCATGTCCACCTCTACTCCGGTCTAGCCGTTCAGACTGCGACTTTGTCCACACGCGGCGACCCTGCCAATGCGAATAACAAGATCCGACCTGAAAGAACCCGTGCATGGGAGGATTTCCACGCGCGGCAGGAAGCTATCTGGGACGACCTTATGGAATCAGATTTCATACTGGAACGGCACTTCACTTCGCTTCACACATTAGAAGAGATGGGGAAGGCTACCCGCCGGAAGATGATGGGCTCAGAGCTAGACTTGAACTACTTTCAGCGGTCCACCGTCGAGGACCACATATCATCGATCATCGAGCAACTCTACAACAACCCTACACTTCGGAAGTTCCGCCTCAAGGCTTCGGTGAAGTTTGAAAATCATGCCAACACCCTCAGTCCGACATGGCAGCTAGAGGAGGGCGTGCAACAAATGAGTGTTTCAGGGAACCAGCGACGGCGGTCGCCACGTCTCCAGGCCCGGGCTAAGCAGACGAAGCCGCCAGACTCGGCGGCTGCAGCAACGGCAGGAGCAGCGAGATCCTCCCGTCCCCGTGCAGATCAGTTCTGCGTGTACAACACTTCCAGCGAGACCCAGAACACGGAGCATCGCATCCCCGCCTTCATCATCAAGTACAAGGCTCCCCACAAGCTAACGCTCGGTTACATCTACGAGGGTCTCGATGACATGGAACTCGAGGATGTGGTCCGCTGCCGCGAGACGGACAGTCCGCAGGACCACTTTCGTCGCCTGCTCGCTGCGATCATCACCCAGACCTTTTCTTACATGTTCCAGGCTGGGCTGGAGTATGGGTGCATCTGTACGGGCGAAGCATTCATCTTCCTTCGGGTGCCCGATGATCCCAGGACGGTCTACTACTTCCTGTCCGTCCCCAAGGGTGACGTTGGGAAGAAGACCGGCTGGGCACCGGATTCGGATGGGGGAAATCGTCTGCATCTGACCGCCGTCGAACAAATGCTAGCATTCACCCTTCAGGCGCTGAAGACGCCGCCTCGAGGTTAGGAGTGGCAGACTTGCGAGGCCGTTCGACTGAAAAGCTGGGAGGTTGTGTATGAAGATATTCTGGATACGGTTCCTACACGCGATGCGCCTTCATCGGAGTACCGGCCACCTCGGCACGACGAATTCCTTCGCATGTCACCTGTCCAGCTCCGACGAAGACCAGCTCCAACCACTTCTCCCGACTGCCACCCGCCGCAGGATCGGAGTGAACCTAGTGACGACGAGTCTGATCCAGGCACTCCGAGCCGACGACCTCAGCGATCCTCGTCCCGGCGCCTAGCCCCTGCTGGGCAAGCTTTAGATTTTCGTAGCCGAAACCACCCATACCTCATGCTAGGATCCGGACATCCGTCAGGATGAAGCTCAGACGGGTTGTAAGGCGGAGCGTGGATCTGGATTGCATATGCTTCCATATTGCCTACGGATCCATTGGGCGCTAGCACACCTCAGGGGCTCTCTCTCATGCGATCCACGCGGCTGAGTTTATTGATTGTAGATATTCACTGTGCATATCAGCAACTTTCTCCCGGCAATACAAGGCTTAGACCTTTCTAGGCATTCATGCAAGCTTCTCTAACCGCTGCCGAAGTGTGCGGCGTTCAAACCTCATTGCTATTCTCGTGCCGGTCGGGCGGAGAAGCGCTCAAAACAACATCCATCAGCAGCTACGCCTTAACCCCACGTATCATGAGACATTCATGCGGAATTCCCGGTGATGACGCCGCCAGGGGCTGAAGTACCTTTTAGAGGATCAATCCGTGCCTGACGAGGAACGTAATCCAATCAACATGCACAATTGCGCTCCGAATGGCTCGGATATGAGCTCCTGCAGTTCAACATAATCGATCCCGGCAGTGCCTCTGTCAGTGCGAAATGCCATTATAGGATCTATTCCCGGCGCCGGGCCCTCCAAGGCGCAGGCAATGCTTGCGCTGAGGAGTTACCACAGCTACTGAATGCTGCACGTCGAATTCCACTCCAGGTGGCAAAGCGGCGGGTGATACGCTGATAGTTTTGATATCTGCCCAGCTCTTCATGCGCTCCGCCTGGTGCAGGTGGCAAGCCGTCTCTTCCTTCGGCCGTCTACCTTCGTCAACAGGGGAGAAAGTGGCTATAAAAGTCCCGCTCGTCCGGTGCTCACAGACATTCAAATCAACGTTCTTTTTCTTCCAGAAATCCGAGCTCTTCCAAGTCTCGTCCTTTTTCGTCTTCATAAGAAGATAGTATGTCGCCCCGATCGAGCTTGAAACAGATTGCTAATGTTCGCAGGTCCTCAAGCGGTGTCGGGGGAATCCCCATACGCTTTTGTCCCGACAGCGTCACCCTTGATCGCTAAACTACCAGCGATGATGAGGAGACGGTTGTTGAAGCGCTAGCTGATGAGGAGGCATACTACAGTTGCACAGAGACGTTAGTTGGCAGCAGCAACGAGTCGGTCAGTGACTGTAGCGAACGGACCAGCAGCGGCAGCGAGGAGTCATTTAGTGACGTTGATGAAAGTCGGACTTGGTGTGACCATATAGTCTTAGATACGTAAGTGTTGCACGTTAACGTGACGAGAGGATTTAACGAGAGGATTTAACGAGAGGCAGCAAACCCTTCAAAGTCGTTCTAGGGAGTCATACGCTTACTGTTGTGTTGGCTTCTTCCTCACTGTATCGTGCTCAGTGCTTAACCTATTCTGGAGTCGCAAAAACGGGCTCTGAGCCTGGTCGCAAACTAGAAGACCTCATTTACTGCCTGAGAACCGCAAATGGGGGCCAAATACCAAGCAACCTGCAACATTCCCGCAGATAGTCTTTCTACGCTCACCGGTACATTAACGGTCAGACAAAACGCCTCCGCGATGTAATCTAGTCATCTACTCTTATGTCTAGCATGCTGTCTAATAACATCATCTAACATCAAGCATCTATCGATGCTGGCTCCCCGCCCGTTGCCTCGAGACGCCTCGTTTACTCTCCGAGTAGCGGCGCTCAAGACCGTACTCATCAGCGCGCACGTTTTCTGGAAGCGTAGGGGCGCCGCTGAGACTTGCTAGGACCGTCTCGCTGTTGGCGGTTAGGTCGTCCATCACCTGAAGCTCCTTTGTGGAGAAGATCCTGGGTAACACTGCTGTTCGTAGCGGTATCAGTGCGGTAATGAGGACGGGAAAGCCTAGGACAAGATTAACCACTTTAGTCCGGTGATGCTGCTGGACCTCCAACCGAAGTCGGAACACGCACCTATCGCGGCGATGGTCTGTGAGACCGCGACCGTAGCCGCTACGCCAAGCGCCTGGATACCAAGCCAGATCCAAACCTTGCGCTTCTGTATCGTCAGAAGCGGCTCGTCTCGCTGTATGAAGCGATCTTCGGACAGTAGAAAGATGAGCTTCCCGAGCATGCCGTTCGATTCAATGGCGCCCCATCCGACGACGAAGAAAACCCCCGCAAATACTGCGGCGGGCATGGTATGGAGCACGACGAGTAGGGGCCCGGTCATCGTTCCGATAATCGCAAGGCCCATGAGGAAGTGGGAGAGGCGCTGCTCGACGACCGCGACGGCCTTTACGATCGGTCTCCTGATCTCGGCTCCTTCTCCTTCCTCCGTGGAGATAATCTTCAGCTCAGTCTCATACACGGTCAAAGAGTCCGTGTGCACGGGGGCCTGGGGTACCAAACCATTCGGCAACTGTAGGCCCAGTAGACCGGCAACGAATGTGGTACAGCCGAGAAGGAAGAAGTCCCAATGGAACCCACCCGGCTTCTTGAGAGGGAACTGGCGTGCTTGTGCGGTAAGACTGCTAACGTTATGATCGTAGTAGAAGAGCAGCATGACCAGGAAGCCGAAGGGTACGGAAACAAAGACCCAGGTGACATCAAGGGTCCAAAAATCGATCAACCAGCTGCGCGGTTGGGTAGGATGAAAAGCTCTAACGATGGGGACATAGCTGAGGTCTGTGTCTTTTAGGGTTCCCGGGATATGAGAGAAGCCGACCCAGAAGAGGGTGCCGATCTGCGAGAAGATTGGTAAGCGTCTTGTACCCAGTACATGATTACACTAATATAGGCGGCTTACTACGTAGGCATAGTCGGCAAGTATGCCACGGAACCAAGGCTTAAAGACGGTGCTGCCGCCCAGCCTCTCGAGACCGTAGATGGTTCCGAAATAGAGCACAGCTATAACGCAGCCAAGGAAGCCAGCTCTGCTGCCATAGGTGAATTCGTTGACAAGTTCTTCAACACCCTTGACTGTATCCTTGTCAGCAACAGTCCATCTACTGATAGAACTGACTCACTGATGTAGATGATACCCACGTACATGCCGAAGGACTGGCTGGAAAAGTCCGTGACATACCGCATGTAATCGCAGAGGTTCCAGAAGGACACCATCCAATGAAAGACAGCGGCCCAGATACCGGTCCATGCCATGACCTGTGGATAAACAGAAGCGTCGTATATCCCTACAATGTCGTAGATGGTGTAGTTGAATAGACCAATCAGACCAGTGATACCAACGATGGTGATGGGCTGCGCGCCGAGGATGCTGAAGACCATTGCTGCGAGCGCGGAGGAGAACAAAGCCTCGTTGATACCGTAGAACTCGCCGGTTCGCCGGTACATATCGAGTGTAAATGCTATGGCTGGAAGGAGGCTGAACGGGGTCAGTCCTCTCTCCAAGTCGCCGTGCACGTTGAAATTGCACACTTACTTCACAAAGTACATCCGAATCGTGCTTGCAATGACCCGATATGTCAACGCATCCTTAATGTCGCTCGGGTAGTATGGCAGACGTCGTTTGACATCGTGGTACATGCCTCTACCCGGCTGCAAGACGCGATACTTCCGCCACCCTGTCAGACCATCGAAATTGTAATCGTCACGAGACTTCTCTCGACTCAACCCGAGAGGGTCAGGTGAAGGACTTGGTGACATGATAGTAGCAGAATCGTTCAAAACGTAATGAACAAGTATTAAAGAGCAACAGAAAGTTAAATTAGCCACTGAGTTGGATGTATATCAACCGCGAAAGGAAGCAGACCAGGAGGAATTGCAGGCTTATGAAGAAACAATTGTGAAAGTAGCATGCATATTAGCACCACGGATACCGGATTGACGCCACGATGGTCGATCTGGCGAGTAATTTCTACTTTGCCTTAGCCTACCTTTAAGTGGAAGATCAGTTGAGATGCCAAGCCTGCAAAGCGGCGGAGCGGTGACGCAGGGGGAGTCAGGGCACGACCGCATCGAACACACGTTAGAAAGCTTCTAGCTCTCCAAGAGTGTGAATAGCTGCTGCTATCCGTCCTTTGAGCCATGTAATCATACTATCACAAGTAGCTTGTGTCTGTATCTTGTTGAAACCACAGCCAGAATGGTAGATCAGAGATTTGACGCTGCAGCGTTGAATTGCAGGGGATATTCTTGCGTCATTCGCGGAAGAAGGCTCAGGGCCACCGATCGGCATCGATTTTCTGCGCATCATCAGCTGCCTGGGCAGAATTTCTTGACCTCAATAACATCCATAGATTCATAGGAGAGAACAATCGTAGGAGTGTCTTATAGTATTGCATGAGCTAGCTGCAGTTTCCAATCCGACACGTTACCACGGTCCTGATCTTCCCTTGATTGATAATGATCATGAACGACCACATGACAGATCCTGAGGCACAGAGCTTAGCAGACTGTGTATCTCAGGCGATCCAAGAGTACCTTCGCCGCTCGAATGCATATGAGAGCAGTCTCGCTCTGGAAGGCTTGATAGATCCAGTACTAACGATCGAGGGCATTCTATCGGACGGCCAAGCGCATCCAGAAAGGTCACCACGTCGGATAGAATTGGTAGGTCTTCTGATTCCAGCAGTCAATCTCAGTAAACATGTAGCAACATGGCGATTTTAAAGTTCAATTAGAAGCAAGTCAGCCGTCAACGCAAATCTGAGGTCTTTTACGATGGCTGATCGTACTTGATGGACTCGTTCATGCCTTCGTCAAGCCCATCTCTCCAAACCTTCAGAGTCTTAGCTCGAGAAAGCCGGTAGTTTTATATGACAAGCGCTAAGTGATTCAGGCTACAATTAATCTTTCAGCGTTAAAAAGGCACACGCGAGATGTTCGCTCGATCCAGGCAACCCAGACGTTGACTCCACCGACTGTTGCGGAGGAGAGCATTGAGCCCCAAACGGACATCACAGCTAGCCCAGCCGCAAAACCTCAACGCCAGCATGGTCAAAGAAGACGGCGCGGTTCCTCACCATCCTCGCCGTCCGAGTCCGAATCTTCCAAACGCCGAAGGGCAACCGGAGGTCTACGCTTAGCACCCGCGGGCCCGGGAACAGATGAGGAGATATCGGCTGAGCCTGCCATCCGCCGATTACAGAGCAACGCACGACACTTTCCGCAGCGACAGAAACAGAAAGCGATCGATACTCATGTGTTACAGCCTTCAAGCCTAGACAAACTAATCACGGGAATATGGGAGCAAATCCACGGCAGTATTGGCCTTGATCCGGGTCTCATGGTAAGTCTCGGACCACCTCAATCATGAAGGTTCTATTTTCTTTTACGAGCGATATGTAGCTCTAGGGGCCTTGTTCTCTTCCGAAGGCATTATCGGGTTTGCTGCTGCCGAGTGCAATCGAGCATGAATTCTCATTATGATGCATTCTCTTCGTCCTCTCTACGGCAAGTCAAACTCAACACCCTGTGAAAAGCAACTTCAATATCCTGGGAAGAAGCGCCAGCAGTATCACGGCTCAAGAGCGCCTACCGTTCTACCGCAAACTTTAGCCGCTGGCTTTTCTCAGCTAACTCACGCTAGGTCGAACAACTACACGAGAACCACGCTTTAGAAGGCAGTCCGTCAGTCACGGACCCAAACAGCCCTAGTGGCCACGTAGCTCTGGCGGCATTCAGCGGAGCCTTCAGCCAGATGAACGTTCTTTGCCGGAAGATTACACAAGCAAGCCGCTGCTGTAGATCACTAGAAGTCATCGTTCAAGCCCGCTGGGTTGAGTACTTTGACGCGCGTGTCCAGCAGCTGGCTGCTTCGGGAGGCGGCGGCAGCCTCACGAAGAACCGCATGTACGCGTTGAAAGAGGCTTGCGAGGACTTTGGTTGGACCGAGAAAGAGCTGAGAAACAAGATGTAAGTGTCGTTCGTATCCTCTGAAGTGGACATGTAGAGCGTCGTGCATGAGTTGCGGATGATTTTGCAGACTTATCGCTAGAACGGCCCAAGGATTACACGTATGATTTGAGAGAGTTGGCAATATCCCACAGGGTGGGCAGGCCTGCAACCAAGCATTCTCCAACTGATTCTCTTCAGGGCAGTCTGGCGCGGCTACCAAGAGATAAAAGAAGCGGGAGGATGGGTATCACTCGTCTTCGCTGGCATAGGTCTTTACCGCTTCTGCAAGTATCGCATCGGCTTCTCCAAAGAAGCAATGCAGCGTCTCCAAAGCCTGCGGCGGCGCTTCGAAGTCGCAGCCGACACCCTCCATCCGCACTGGCGGGAGCTCCTACCCATCATTGGCGAGCCATCCGAGAGGGTCTACGACGGACACCCTCATGACTGGGTAGTGAGCGAGCAGAACGAGCCAATACCGCTGAGGCAAACCTATCTGCAATGGGATCTAAACTTCACCTTCAAGCATCTTGAGGAGTCCGTCATCGACGAAGATGCCTGGGGTCCGTTGTGGGACCCACGACGTCCGACGCCAGCGGCTACAGACGTCGCTACCTCGGGCGCTTACATTTGTGATGTATGCGGCGAACGGCAAGAAGATGATCCGAAGGAGAATTACTGCCGCTGCTTCCCGGCTTTGTATGGCTGTATCCGCCAAGCGTGTCCAGTACAGGTGTTTCGGACTGCCAACGGCCGTAACAATGGGCTTGAGGCGTGCCTTGTAAGTCAGATTCAGTGTAGTCAAGTCATTCTAAACCCAAATTTGTTCCTGGCGCTCTGTCGCTGGAAAATTTTGTATTCACCATCAAAAGCACGGCGTGCGCCACGTAAAGCTTCCAAAGCCAGATCCAGTCGTCGCTAAGAGCATAGCGAAACTTTGCTACGACTTTCTGCAGTCATTTGCAATTTCACCAACAGCCCTCAGCTTCCCCGCACAACTGTGCATTCCAATTTTTTCCATTGAAAACCGCACAGCATCATCCCCATCCCTCCACCACTCTCACTCCACCCATCTTCCATCACCACACCCCAACCCACGAAAAATTGTTTTCGTACTCTACTAACATCCCCTCAGCCCTTCCCCCGCGGCACCGCCATCGGCGAATTCACCGGCCTCCTCACGAGGCATTTCACGAACACCGACGTCATGGTCGGGCAGCCCTCTCCCTCATCCCCGACCTACCAGATCCACCAAGGCCGGCAAGGCAACTACACGCGCTTCGTGAACCACAGTTGCTGTCCCAACGCGCAGTTCGAGCGGTTTAGCTGGAGGGGCGTGCAGCGGATCGTGCTTGTTAGTAAGGGAATAGAGGCGGGAGGGGAGGTCACAGTGGATTACTGTGAGGGGTATTGGAGGGTTTGGATAAGGTTTGTTTATGTGGGGAACGGGGGTGTCGGTATAGGCAGAGGGGGAGGGGTGGGGGAGAAACATAACATGTCTGACCCAGAGTTGCAATCGAGGGGAGTTGCAATCACGTGGTGGCATGAATACCAAGGTCAATTTTATTCACGGGATTTGGGATATTTAATTTGAAACTAGGTCACCTTGCGCAACCGCACTAACACTTTATCACCAGCCATTCCTACTCCGCCAAACCCCCTCAACACCCTTCCCAACACCCCCAACCCTCTCCGGCCTCTCCATAGCCGCCTTAACCACAACCGCCGCCCCAACCGCAAACACTGCGCCCTCCCTCCAAAGCTACCTCCTTTCATACCTCCGTGGAAACCACACCCCCACAGCCCTCGGCAGCACATAAAACACGATATCCGCTCTCCTGCTGCCGTGCCCAGGGAGAACGAGGAAGCTCAGAGCGCATAGCACGCAGCCTGCGTGGATGCAGAGGCCGGAGTCCCACATCTGGGGGGAGATGGTTCGGGAGGAGAAGATGCGGGGACCGAGGCGCGTGCGGGCGAGACAGACGCCGTAGTAGAAGAGAGAGATGAAGGATGCCAGGAAGGCGGAGGAGCGTGCTGCGTCGGCTAGGGTGGTGGCGAGGAGGCGTGGGAGGGCCGCCGTCGCCGATCTCACTCCAGGACCTCCAACCCCACCGCGCTGATGCTGATGTTGGCGTCGTAGCCGCAGCACCCACCACGCCAGCACGACCCCTATCCTCAGCGGCGCGTACATTTCAGCAGCATCCATCCAGGCGCGCCAGAACCGCACCGCAGCATTCCACTCACACCCCCTCCCACCCCCTGATGCACAAGCCTACACGGCACCGGCACCGTCCTGGCCGGATCGCTCCACACCCTCGGCATCCCCAAGTCCTTCGCCATATCGCCCAGCAGGTCCTTGAATCCGTTGTCTTGGCCGTACTTCCAGTTCCCGAAACGGGCCTCGCGGAGGGCGCGCAGGAGATGGGTGTCCAGGCGCGCGAAGCGGGAGATCCAAGTGACGTAGGACCGAGGGAGTCGCGTGGGGGCGTAGAAATAGGCGCGCATGATCGTGGCGGAGGAGAAACAGAACAACAGTGGAAGCGTGGAGGAAGAGATGATGTTAGTGAGGCGGGTGCGGCGGGACGGGGGTGGCCAGATGGTGGCGAGGAGGACGGAGAGGGCGTGGACGGTGGTGAGGAGGGTTAGGTCGAGGGTTTTGGTGGCGAGGGGCGTGGTGCCTAGGGCTTGGGGTGGGAGTGATGGGATCGAGGTTTGCGAGGAGGTGATGGTACCGGACTGGATTAATGGCTCTGTTTTGTCGTCTGGAAGACTGGATGACAAAGGTTCTGGCGTACGTTTGGATTCCGCTAGATGGCGAGGCACGGTGGTGGTGTCTTTGCTGTATTCGCGACGTGTTGCCACCTGCGCGCGTGCAAGCTCGCCTTGTAAACGGCCATGCTGCCCGCTGTTGAACAGGGCGAAGCTTGCTATGGCTGCGACTAATGTGGCTAAGAATGTCGCCAGTCGTTCGATGGCTGCATTATCGACTTGCCATGTTCGCCGCCACGGCGTACGATAGAGTGTAGTCAGGAATTTACTGAGGATGGCGCGTAGAGGAAACTTCAGGAGTGTAGAGCCTCCTACTAGAACGCCACAGAAAGCGGGAAAACGGTTGATGGCCGCGGCCGAGCGCAGTATGCGGTGGAGCTACGCGAAGTGTTAGCTTGTTATGCGATTATCATTCTGAACGAGATAGGTGTTCGCGTGGTGGTCTTTTAGCATGTCACATGACATTAAGAGCTGCCGTGAGGGTCCAGCAGTATTGAGTCCCAAAGCGCGGCCTGCATCGTCAAACAAATCGGCCGCGTTTGGCGTAGACTTACCCTCGAAAGTGCGACACCATGATCTGCCTTCTTGTGCAGCAGTGCCGCTAAAAGGCTGAAGATCTGAGGAGTAGTGCTGGAGAGATAACCGGCACGTATGCACGCACAAGTCTGGTTGTAAATCGTATCAGCGAACAGGTAAAATGATGAAGTACAGAAAGAAGGCAGATTGAATGCTTACTGGTCGGTGATGAAAAAACCCCAGAACGCATGCAAACGCGCTCCTGTTGATCCGTCTCTGGCTCTTCTATGGTTCTTTCAGGCGGTTGCTTGTCGCTCCGTAGATGCAAGCTGATGTCCAAAGCCATGCGCGAACTTCGTCCGCTGTATAGCCACATTGAACTCAACCGGCCTTCACTCTCTTCGACGTGAGAGAGCAGCGAGAGAGCGGCTGTACTTGGAATGCTTGAGCTACGAACTTCGTTGAGCAGCCGGACAGCTTCATCGTAAAACGCACGCCCACTCTTATATGCCTTAGGCCTATCTGAAATGAGAGCGCTAGTTGCGCAAATGGCATTAACAAGGAGCTCCGAGTAGTGCTTCGTCCGCCCGGTCGCTATGTCTTTGCGGAAGAGGTCTTCGCGAAAGCCTTCAAAGAGTGGATACTGCCATGAGAAATACATGGATAGCAAATGATCGATAAGCTCAACGTCATCTGTAACTTTGCTCCACGGTTCCGCTGTAAAAAGGCTATCAGCCTGAACGCGTCCGGTGGTGGAAGGTAGATAACCCTTCGCCAAGCCAAATTCTTGTTTCGAAACCGAGAATCCCGCTTCTATGTAGGGCATCCCTTCGATGTCTGCCTTGCTTATGGGCTGGTGTAACGATGCTGCACGAACTTCCGCAAGCAGTGAGGGCACATCTATTCCCGAGCGGAGCCGCCGGATGATCTCGTCTAGTTCGTCAGGTGAGGATAACACCATTGCCTGAAGAAGATCCTCATACTGTTGAATCGAGGATGCCAGTGAAGTGTCTTGCCACGTAGAGGTGCCTATAAAGCTTCAGCGTATTCACCGTATCGTCAGAGGTCCACTGACTCTCTGTAATCTTGCTCACATCTCCTGCAGAGACCGGACGATAGCTATTCGCGCCAGTTCCAGTTAAGAGTTGAGCCAACCTTGATTGCGGCGAAAGAACATCTACATTTACCACTGGTCCACAAACGGCGTGGAATCTCTGCGGCGGAATGCTCGTTAGAGCAGTTAAGCCCATCGATGACGGAGAGCAGGGGCTCCTATTTCTTGCTCCAGTCTCTGTTGCTCAGATCTCACGAAGGTCTGGCTCCTCTGTTCGTTCACCATATCGTACTGGCATCGTCCATCTCTGGCCTGACACTGTGAGCAAGCCGGCTTGTGGCCGTCACACTAAGCCGTAGTCACATATGTCAGTTATGCAAGGCAAAGTGGAGTTGTAAAAACGTCTGGCAACCTTTGTCTTCCGGTTTCGGCATGGCAGACAGGCAACAACAGTGATTTTTCCCCGTTTCGCATATTTCTTCGGGGTTGGTGGAGGCCCGGAGGGTTGCTGTGATGGAAGGGTCGGGAGGGGAAGAATTGGTCTGCTCATAGCGGAGGTGGATATGGTGTAACCGGATCAAAAGATGCGTATAACTGAGAGACAGTACGATAATCCCTCTTGGTGAGGAATCGGAAGACTTAGTACGACGTAAGAACGAGTCGTGGAAATGCATATATCAGTTGAGTATGCGGAGTGCCGGCCGTCTGCGCGATCGGTATTTCACATCGGCCGGCCACCAGCGCGAATGGGCGTGGCAATCCCGTCGCGACCGTGCGCCCCGATCCTGTTAGCCACAAGAACGTTTCAACAGATCCGGGACTCGCTTATCTAGCTACAATCGGAACCACGCCCCTCGATCTATTTTTGTATGACAGCGTATGACGCTTACTGCCACGAGAAACGAGCCGAAGTCCATACACGTTCGCGTTCAGCTTCCCAAAGAATACGATCTAAATCTCCGTCCCTCTTGCTGGCTGCACACAGGGAGGAAGCCGAAGGAGGAGCTGGTTGGATGCCGTTGACGTTGTTGTTTGGATGCGGGGGCGATTATACAGTTTTTCTTTCTCATCGTGGAAGATGCTGGGTTAAGGCCACTGGTGTCTGCGCTGAAGAGGTGTTTCATAAAGTCCCTCCCTAACGAGGGTGCAGGATTGTCTGAGGAGTAGGAAGCCGGCGGACATCTCAGCAGCCCCTGCCGTCGGTAACGGTTTGTGCTGATCTCCAAGTTGAAGAGGGAAGCGTAGAGGGAGCAAGGTATGCTCTTGAATATCATAGTTCACCGGCGTGAGGCTGACATACTTGTGACAGTGTTACAGATTTCAAAACAGTAACCACCCAGAGCGTTTATCGAACAGAAAACGTTGAGCCTCCGGCCCTATGCAGATGCCACCACAATTCAAGCATTACCGCACTTGCGCCAGGTTGTTTGCAAGCCAGCCTGCTTTAGATCAGCACCTGCAAGACTCGTTCGCCCATGCTTCTTCATACGATACTCCTCTCGACCGGTTCTTCGTCTGCTCTCCGTCTTACGACGCAGACAAGGAAGGAAAGAGGACATAGCGTTGGACATAAAGGTAAGGTAAACATGCTAGTAAATAGTGCAAACAGGTAATGTGATCTAATCGCCGGGCCGCTGAGCTGCCGAGTCACCATGTCGGGGCCCAACCCCAACAGAGACAGGATTTATATAGGAATAAGCTGCCTATTCCACGATCTATGGGTATGGGGTGTTTAATTGTTATGGTTGTTACTTTATATTTGTCAATGAAATCCTCTATTCCGCCGTTTACATAAAACGCTCAGTCTTAAGTGCTTGAAGCTTTGCGTAGTATAGAGTTGCTCTCTGGAAGCAGCTTAGTGGATTTGCTATCAAATAGTATCGAGATTGAGGAACATTCATGCTTAAAAATCTCCTCCTAAGTCGTTTCTTCTGAGGATTCCCTCAAACTCTCCCCCACAATCTCCTATGTAACCCTCCTTCCTTATCTTCATCTCTGTATCCGTCCCCTGTTGGTTCCACCTCCACAAGTCCTGACATTCATGCCCAGATCAACCCTCCATTCCCCGTCTACGTGCCACTTTCCTTTCTCGCGCCTAGCCCTAATATAAACATTTCGATCCCATTGTGGCATCTTCGCCGTGTTTGGACACACAATCCCAGTAAACCCAATCTCGCGATCGAAGTTCGCCGTCTGATACGCGTGCTCAAACTCCCAGGACCTCGCGCCGATGTGGGCGGTGCGGGCGCGCAGCAGTCCTTGTGGCAGAGGAAGATAGACCCAGGTGAGGTTGATTGGGTAGATGCGGCCGAGGGTATAGGCAGCTTGGAAGGAGCTTGCAGAGGGAAGGCTTTAGCGGAATGATGACTGTTATTCATAAGCGAGTAGTAACTGTAATTGTGTCCAGTCTCCAGCAGTCTCAGCGGCTTGTAACTGTATGATTTGGGGTTCCCATGTATTCATAGCACCATGATAGCGCGAGGTTCGACTATGAACTGACATTAGTAGATAATCAGCTCTCTAACTAATCTCCTGCAATTACTCTGAACCTTCGCGCCGGTTCAGAATATAATCCTTTAGCCAGGCCCAGTACAACTCGGATGCATAGCTCGCCAATCTTTTCACCAAATTTGGCAGCTTGAAAGCTCAGTAGTAGTGGCGTGTGTTCGAATCCAACCCTCCCTTTGCTGTCGAAGACTCTTGGGAAGATGAGGAGCGGCTTGAGGAGGGCCTTCTGCTGAAGAAGATGTCACAAGAAGGCACAGAGAACGTGGCAGGGTACTACTGTCACGAAACTGTGCGTGATGGGGGCGTTGTCGATGACATCCGCAACAATGTCCGCAAAGGGTCAAAAGACGAAGGCGGGAAGTATCCATTTCGACGAGGGCACCCAGCCTCCGAACCACCCACGGGCTTAGCCAGTTCCGAGAGTCCAGTTGCAGAGACATAAGACGGACCGCCAGAAGCCGAAAGTCGGCTACGGCCTTAAGTTGTCCGTTTCTCGCAATGCGTTTGCCGCTTCTGGGTTTCTAGAACCCGTAAGAAGTCTATACAAATAATGGTCAGACGCTGCCGTCGCGGGCGGCGTAGTGAGGCCAAGTAGTGGTGGTGGTGAAGCCATTCCTGGACCGGGACGACGTCGAGGCCCTATTCCACGGGGTATTGATGTGGTCCTAGCGCCAACCGCCTAAACAAGCTAGCGGACTTTTTGCGACTTCGTCGCAGTCGCAAAATGGTGGCTGGGGAGCTGAGCCACATGGCGGCAAACTCGCTCACGTGGTTGGACGGTCTATAATTAGTCAGTGCCAGTCGCAGAATCGTAGGCTGAGCAAGCAGTCCAGAAATAGGTCCTTTTATGCAACCTCATCTCCTTCGATATCGTAGGAGCGAATAGATTGTATGAGCAGCTTGGTCGTGCGATCTGGGCGATGCTGAGAGCGGGTTGGTGGGCGCGAGCTAGTTCCTAATTCAGGAAGCGCGATTTGAGACTCAGCGAATCGAGAAAACATAAATTTGTTTTCCTTGCTACGTCGTCCTAGAGCAAACCACAACGAATACTTTAATGGTGAAAGCAACCACTGTAGCTCAAACTATGAAACGCCCCAAATTCTGGCGAAAAAGCATCTTATCCAGGATAAGATTATTTAATCTCCGACCGCGCACGTCTAGACCTCCCCTCTGATTAAACCATCTACACAGTGGCTGATTGAATTATACCCTGAGGCCAGAATCGGTCCCTCTACATTATTACGGAGGAGCTACTTTGAAAGACATCGATAGAATTCTTTTGTTCCTTTTTCAGACAAATGGTGTGCCAGTTTCGGACGAGTTACCTATCTCCATAAGCGGACCAAATCACATCCTAAGTCTATCCAGATATATGCTCGTCTATCAAGCGGCAGTATGGTTCCTCCCGGCTGTCTCCGACCTTCGGCTTCCTGCATGCTGCTTCTTATACTTAGTTCCAGACAGTCTCTAATGTTCGGCGCGAGCACAGTTGAAGAAGGGGCTACTACATGCTCTTGCTGCTTTTTTTGACATCAATACTACACTGTGAAGTGCTACCATTTTTAGTACTTTAACCCGGAATACCCCGACTTGGGGTACTACAACCTGAGGTACTACGACTTATAGTACTACAACTTGAAGCAATACAGCTCCGAGTACACCGATTTGCAGTACTACAATCTGGGGTACTACATCTTGTAGTACTATAATCCCGAACACTACAGCATACACTACTACGACTTGAAGTTATCCAGCTCCGAGTACCACGACTTGTGGTACTTCAACCCGAAGCACTACCGCTTGCAAGTATTTAATATCTTCAAATCTAACTCATAAACCAAAATCGGAAGCCCACTGCATTCTTGAGGTTGAGTCTTGGTCCTGCCAAAGCAGGTCAAGTAATTCATATGCGAGCGCTAAGCCATTTATAGTTAAAGCAACAGGAAAAGACAGCCAGATTTTCCTGGGTACGTCATGCAAAACCAATTCTTTCCGTGATGGCGTAACAGGCTCACATCTTCGCTCCCGAAGTTCAATTGGCACCGTTAAAGCCATCCGTCCAGTACCATGAACAGAAATCGTCTAGCAAATCTGCAAGCGGAATAGCATCAACGAGCTCAATACTCGGCATCTGCAGATACTGGTTCAGGAGAAATTAACAGCCAATAACAGCATGAGTTTGTCCGGACTAGACTTCAGCACGACGTCCAACGATACTTGGAAGACTGCCTGATTAGGAAGGATGACGATGGAGCATAGAGAATTTGAGATTGCCGTATGCTGCACTGCTATCTAGGTGCATAAGGTGAGTCAAGGGAACGATCATGCAGTTGGACGGATCTCCAGCCGGGAGGTCGCCTCCCCTGAACACGGATTTACTGTTCACCACGCCACAATTTCAGGAACGCCCGTCCCGTCGTCGACCACTTCGACCAATGAGCAGGAGCCGCCTTTTAGCTGACGGAGTCCATTCCTGCCTCGCGTTTGACGATGAATGTCCAAATTGCCAAAAGAGCTCGTTGACATGGGTAAAAGACGCTGGGCGTCTTGGGACTGGTCACCATCGGACGGGACATAAATCCCGTTGCTTGGCTCTTCCGTATGCAACCGACCCGCTGCCAAGGGCTTATCGAACAGCCCAGCATTCTCCAAAGCTCGTCCTCTCGAGTCGATGGGTTATCACAAATGGTGTTTCATTTTACCATGCCTGAGCGAGACGTTCAACGATATTGCTCGGTATTGCCTTTTGCAGCAATCTATCGGCAACGCATGCTCCTCATCGTGCGGTCGAGACACGCTACATCACAGCTGCCAACTTTTCGCACAAGGAATGTCAGAAAACGGCTGAGTGTAGAGCCATCCGGGGTCGATTCACGCCATACTGTGCGTGATGCCAGGTCTTATGCGTTGTCTCCGACCTTGAGGTATGGCAAATTACTGAGAACAAGGGGAACAAAGAATGACCCAAGAAACGCTGCTGTCGGCGTGGCGATATTCGAGAATCAGAGCACCAAGGGACCCTTTGATGAGATCTGACGATGATGCGTACTCCAGCGCAGTGGAAACGCCAGCGTCTTGGGAGCCCATCAGAGCAGCCGACATTGGAGTTCATACAAAAGCAAATCAAGACTCCATTTCCTAACTCAGGGTATCGTATCGCAGCGGCTGCCTAGCGCAGCCATGAGTAGTTCGCCAATTGCCGGCCCATCCTAATGTACAAGTGAAGAAGTATTCGCGCTCTGGCGAAGCTCATCATTCATTCCTCATGAAGAAGCAAACGCATGACCATCCGTCTAACCTATTGTCCCTGGCCGCCATAGCCATCCTGCTGTCCATCCTCAAAAGTCGGAGGCCAAGTAAGGCCAAGTCGCAGAGGTCAGAACGCAAAGGAATCATACGCTGCCTGCATGTTGCCATCATACAGCGGCTGGTACGTAGTGGAAGGCTGTTGAACATTGGTCTGGTACTGCGGTTGAAAACCGTGGTCGAAGTGCGCGAGGCCCATCATTCCCTGCATGTCCTGGGGCTGGTCGGTGAAGGGAGGCTGGAACGGGTTTGTCGGGCCGAAGAAGACCTGCGCGATCGGCATGGCAGGCGCAGAAGGAGGAGAGACAATATCGGATACATCGACATCGATCTTGGGCGCCACTTTCTCGAGCAACCTGACTATATGATCACAAGCCCTGTCTGCGGCGTTGTTGTCCTCGCCCATTCTGCGAAGCCAGCGCACGAGCTTTTTGAGGGAGTCAACAATCTGCCGTTTTTCGTGCCTCATGTGCTCGCAACTAAACGAAAGCTCTAGCATCAGGATTGAGGAAGCTTGCATGAGCAAATGCACCTGGCACCACCAAGGTCCATTCTTGTAGAGGAAGACGGGGTCCGGTTTATCGGGAAGAAGATCGACCATGGCCCTGGCGGCGTTCACGCAGGCTCGCGCTTCGTCGATGTTGAACTCCTTTGACTGCATGGTCTGATGTTCGATTCGGTCGTTGATACTATATAGGCATGGTCGGCCTGCGAGCATCTTCGCGCTGTAGTAGAAAAAGCCGAGTGTTAGGCGTTCTCGCAAGAACGGAATATCGGCAGAGAGTGGGCCAGAGAAGTTGAATTGCTTGGGAAACGCTTTTTCTCTCCAGTAATCGATCTCCTTCCCCAAATTCCGGATCTTGTCTTGGGCCTGCGTCCACGATCGTTCACCAGACGATGCGGTATACAGCTCCGTGATTAACTTCCCAGTAATCACGGCTAACTCCACATGGCTTTTGAGAAAGTGGTCAGTGATGACCCGCACAGCTTGCGGACCGCCCGTAATATAATACAGCCGAGGGGGCACAGCTTCTGCGTCGGAGCTCTTACGTCGGAGGTCCTCCAGACCGTGGGATCTGGGCGGGTCGCTGGTAGGCGTCTCTGCAAAGAAAGTAGCAAGGTGGTCTTCCTTGATTGGAAGTGGAAACGGAACTGAGCATTCGTCGTCCCTAACAGCGCTTGGACGGCCTGAGATGACGGTGACTAGGCGGTCCAACGTGTACAGAGACCACCACATTCGAATCCTGGTTTCCCGCTTGAAGTGATCAATGTTGGGGTCCTCATTGCGGATGTGCAAGCCTAAGGCTATTGCATCCCTCGCGGCAAGTCCGCAAAGAGTCCAGGCACTGAATGGATGTTAGCAGCTTGGTGAGTCATCTCCATTCCACATGGGACTTACCGGCTCATATGACTGATGGTCAGGAAGTAGAACGCAAGCAAGCCGACGAACTGCACATGCTGAAGCTCTGGATGGGCAATGATAGCCTCGCCGTTAAAAGCAAGCATTCGAGCCCTGGTGAAATAGATCAAATGATCTCTATCATCGCCGCGCCATTCGGCTTTGACAAGGTGCGAGAGCTTGGCACCAATAGCGAATATAAGATTGACGATTCCCAGCCATCTAAAATAGGGCCTTGCAGGCTTTCCGCGGGCCATCCTGTCGTAGTATTGCAGAAGCTGCTTTGTGAAGTAATCTTTCTGTATTATGGGGAAGGCAGCTTGAACGGTCGTCAGATATAGATCAAGGAGCTTTCGACCTGTATCCTCTAGCGGCATCTCATATGGGTCAATGTGGTCCATGAGGATAATCTCCTCCATATCCATGTGGTAAGTTGAGCCGCTGATTAACTCGTTACTTTCGGAGTGATTTCCAGATCCCCATCGTTTGTCTGACTGTTGCAGGCGCTGGCCTGCCGCTTCTGCGGACTTGCCAGGCGGGCCGTAAGGGTTGTTGGCGCGGCTGTCACTACCTTGGTCAGAGGGTTGGTCGGTTTGTATTTTAAGCCGCCGCAGCCATTGGACCTCTGAATTTTTCCCGACAAAGCCGGTGGCTCTGGATTCCTTCGTTCGATTCAGGTCTTCGTCGAGCCTGTCGGTCTCCTCCTGTGATCCGACCTCCGCAGTGATCAAATCTTCTCCATGTTCTTTGTTGTCCTTTGGAGGGCTTTCGGTGGCCGCACGGAAACGCTTCCGCGAAGGCGAAGGGGATGCAGATGCAGATGCGGGTGCAGGTGCAGGTGCGGAATATTCACGATCCCCCTATGATCACTTGCGGGTAAGCTTTCCGCAACTGCGGCGCGACGTAAGGACAGCAAGCTCTGTACCCACATACCTGTTCTAGGAAGTTGCGGATATTTTGTTGGTCCTTAGGCGTGGCCCGGAGACTAAGATCTTTGAGAAAATCTTTGAGATCTGTGTACCGGTTTCGAAGCTCCTCATGATCCCTGTAAGCATTTTAGTTGAAGCGTCGATTGATGAAGGTAGAGCCCGCAACAAACTTGTTGAACCTGTCCCGCTTTTCGTCCGCATACCGGCAATCGAGATCGAAGTCAACGCAGTGCTTGCAGCGGGGCTTCTCGCCACTGCATCTGACTTTGCGCTGGCGACACTTGGTGCAGGCGTGGGTGGTACGCTGCTTGTCGCTCGCAACTGAAATAGTAGTACCTGCGTCACTGCCTTGTGTTATCCTTGGTGTGGCAACTTTCGGAGCAGGCCCACCGGCCTGTGGGCTAGGTGGCGGCATATGACGGTAGGGATTTGTCGCGTACTGTACGCCCACCAGTGACTTAGGACGGGGCGGCTTACGGGCCTGCGGCGGCGAAGGAGTAACAGCAGGCATTTTGAGTGAAGCGTAGTAAGTCCTGAGCGGAAAGTTGAAGGCGGATGAATCAGCCGCCGGGGAGCGGCGATGTCCTGTTGGTGTGAGATGCGGAAATGAAGTCACCGCCGGAGAGCGTCGGTGCCCTAAACCTCTGGCAGCTGAGCGAGCTGTTCGAGAGCGCGCGGTTGCAGCCGCCGCCGCCGCCTGGCAAGTCTGGTCCTGGAACTCTACGCGAAGAGGTCGTTCCGATTGCGGAGGCGCTGTGCGACCTGCTTGAGGACCCGTTCGGCAGGAGGCAGAAGGGTGCGAAGCAGGCGCAGCAGGCGCCGCAGGTGCAGACTGGTCCAAGTGCCGATGGCGCTTGGGGGGGGGGGCTTTGCGGGACCTGAATAGAGCGGGTGTCTGAACCATGGGAGGGTATTACTTCCTACTTTGAAGAATGCGGTTGTTGGTGGCATAGCGATGACAGGTCCACCAGACGTCGTCGGCTTCAGGCGCCTGCTGGCAGGGATGCGGACATCGTCAGTCCCCGAGCGTCCGAAATTGTCCGTGGAATCAACGAGTACGCGTTGGTCTGGTTCCTCCCCACGCAAAGGGTCCGCGTCCTCAGCTACCACGACTACGCACTATACTTATGGACCTTTGCGTTTCCACTGCTGGCCTACCCCTTGCGCTTATTCGCTTGGGAGCCAAGGGTCGAAATTCAATTCAGATGTTCGGTTCGCGAGGCTTCGCCAGCTTGCCCAACCGCTTATTCTGCCATGCTAATGAGCGTTTACACAGTGAAAATAATTTTCAGCAGTTGCGTATAGAATTGAGGTTGTCTTGTCCGGGCTACTCGCCAGTCCATGCCCTGCAGGAACACTATCTACATAGGCCATCGCACGTTCGAATATTTGTCCGAAGAATCCTCATGAATTGTCTTCATCGTCCCCTACAAAGTACTCATCTCGTCGCCTACGCAGCCTCTCCAAGCCATGACTCCACACCGCCGCTTCTGCCCACAAGCTCTGGCAACAAGCCTTCATATCAAGAGGCTTATTCATCTCCATGCGCTTTCTCCTTGCTCATAATAGACAGCACCTCCCCCCAGACGTGTCATTGTAATCTGCGCCAGTAATCTTCGAATTCAGCCCAGTTCGCCGGTAACTTGGACTCGTTGTCTTTCGGAAGGGCATTGAAGCTCTTGGGTTTAAGCAACAGAACTTTCAACACGAATGCTTGCGGCAACTCGGAGCTGTATTCTTTGAAATGCTGACTGCCCGGATTATGATCCCAATAGAGCGCGAAATACTGAATCAGAAACTCGCACAGTGGATCGTCCGACGGCAGATTTTCGAAAGCCCTAATGACGATCGGAAAACTTATCAAAACCGCGCTCTCTGTCTCCTGCTGTGTCCATGCGGTCATAATATTGATTTTCAGCTGGCACACGTCGTATGTGTGAGCGAATATATAAAGGTCCAGCAAGTCGTTGAGCGAGTATCGGTCATCGTCGCCACTTTCTTCATCACAACTTTTACTGTCGTCGCTAGCCTCGTCATAATCTCCACTACTTGATCCGTCCTCGCCAATGGCTCGGTGACTAAGAGGCTCCGGTGTATACAACCATCGCATGAAAAGCTTGGACGCTCCCGGATTCACCTCTTTGAGTGCGGTGATAAAGTAGCTTGAGCATTGATCAAGCGGCTCGTCATGGAAACTAGACGGCTCCTGGTTGGGACTAACTTTGGCTGTGCCAATGCTCTTCTCGAAGTTGCTAAAACCGCTTAGCATATCAGGCAATCTGCTAGTAATTGTAGCTTTCGATTATAGCTTACACGACTGACTGCCGCTTTCTGGCCTCGTCCGCAGTGTCCTTCGGTACCATTGTAAAGATGAGCGAATCAAGCTGCGAACAGCGGATAATAGCAAAGACTCCCGATGGTGGATACGAAGTTTGTAACTCTAGATGGCAGAGGCTTTCTGTAAATTTACCTGCCAGCACGGAGAGTATTCCGACCAATCCGAGGCGGGCCTTGGTTGGAGAGTTGACATGGCGCGGAGCCGGGCCTCTCTTCCGACGGTTTAATACCTAATCGGGCCTACGGAACTTTGATGATACCTCGGCGCTGGCTAGGGGCTTGGCGGCACCGGGGATCCGGGTCCGGGTCCATGAGCATATAAGGGCTCCGCACAGCAGTTTCAGATTCTCGACCAACAGGTCATTGCCCACCGAGTTCTGATTTGCTTGTCAATCATATGTCTGATCACTTGTCACATTTGCTTTGGCCATGGATAGTCACAAGACTGATACTAGCCATGAACTGAAGGGAAGAAGAGAATTCAGACGCGGTAGGGCGGCGATCGCTGCTCAAGCGTGCGAGACATGCCGCTCCCGGAAATCCAGGTGTGACGAACAACGACCGAAGTGCGGCCTTTGCCAGCGCCTAGATGTCGAGTGCCACTATAGGGAGCCTCGGCCAACAAAGTAAGCTGCCAGCTGCACTACGCTTAGCCTTTTGTGCTCAATCCTTGCGTTCCGGGTCGAAGACTCACATACCAGATAAGAAAGGACAACACACTCGTATATATTCTCGACAGTCTCCAAAGTCTGCATGAAAAAGTGGACAGCCAATCAGCTTCATCACTTAAAGCATCCAGCCAGGCCGGTTTTAGCTTGGGATCGCCTGAGAGCCAGCACGCGTCCGTCAGACAACGATATGAGGAAGGCTCATACGGCGTACCCAATTCGATTGGGGGATCATTACCTTCTCGTGAAAAAGGCCGCAAGAAGTACGAATCTCCAAGGGGAGCCCATGGGATTTTCCTGTGGCCTGCGATACAACAGACACTGTTCGCGGCAGGAACCAGAGCGACGGTAGACCTGCCTCATACCTTAGGAGAAGGCACAGCTTGGTTTACGAAGCAAGAGTTGGAAAAGCATCCTACCGTTCTACCATGCGATATCGGCTTGCGTTGTTCTCTCGTTTCTGGGTCGCGGAGGCTCGACAGTATACCGAGAGTAGCCTTTCCAGGCCTTACGGAGGAAATGATGAAACAGTACATTGACGAGTACTTCAGTACTTTCAACATGCTGTATCCTGTTTTGGACTACGATGAGTTCATGCAAGAAGTCATGCCCACTGTGCTCAAAGAAGGCTTCGGAGATGGTTGCCAGAACTCCCTCATTGCGATCCTAGTCTTTGCACTTGGTAAAGTAGCTCATGAAGGTGCCCGTGGACGACCCATCACCACCAAGAATGGGATATCTAGCGGTATACGGGGAGGAGATGCCGAGAGGCCACCGGCGCTCGAGATCTTTAATGAAGCACGACGAAGGCTTGGTTTTGTTCTAAACCAATGCTCTCTGCAGAATGTCCAAATACTACTGTTAACAGCGTGAGTGCCTCCTCCACCTCATATGTAATCTATACTCATATCTCTTTCGAGGCTATAGCATATATTACGAAGCTTGCTCAAGACATATGGTGAGTTGTAGAACAGAAATCAAAGAACTTGCCTAAATGCTGGTATGTAGGATTTCTGGCGCACAGCAGCGACTGCTTCTGAGACCATTCTGGTGATATTAAGGTATGTATATTGCGGACAGTCGCAAGGATGTAGCTTAATATACATATAGCCAACCCGTGAATTGGGACTCACATAGAGGAAAGATGATCAAGAGAGCTTACTGGACCTGCAAGATTGTTGAAGAGTATGTAAGATCCAAACTCACACCACCCCGTAATTCCGTATCCTGTTACTGATTGAAATTTTTTAAATAAATAGCTGGTACCATCTAGATCTGGATCTGCCTCAGACAGGCATCTCTTTGTACAAGGACACTGTTGCCCTCCCGATACTCGCTGGACCGGATGATTCGGCAGATGCACTCGCTTCGCAGATGAATGAATATCAGAACAGTTTCTTGAGCATGATAGCACTCCGTCGGCTTATAGATCGTACTCATGAATCACTTTACGAAGGTAAACATAGTTTCCGCTTCACGCTTACGAGTACTCCTTGATGACTAACTACGACGTCTAAAAGCTAACCATTCCTTCTCAGCATCAAATGGCGGTCCACACGAAGGTTACGCGGTTCCTCCCTTTGGCGTCATTGAGGAGCTTGACCGGCAACTAGAGTCCTGGCGCTCGGTTCTACCGCAGCGTCTGCAGTGGCGTGACGAAGACCGGACCCAGTACTCTTGGTACGACTCTCAGTCCCGCCAGCGCCACTATACCCAGTTTGCTGCCCGCACACGTGGCACTCCCCTAGTTCTCACGTCCAATATCGACGTCGTCACCGCTCAACTCCGGAGCGGCTTCTACTACTGCCGCTTCATGATCTATCGTCCTTTCCTGTACAAAGTTGTCCATTCCCCGGAGCAAATGACGGATGATGACGTCGAGTGCTGCACGCTATGCCTGCGGAGTTGTCTTCAGTGGCCGGTGTGCATGAAGCTGCTGAATGGTAAAAAAAGACTAATTCCCAACAGCTACGTGTGGACGCAGAGCTTTCTTGGTATCTTGCTTATTTTCCATATCGCAAGAGAGAACGTTGTGCTCAAGCGAATTTGTGAGACACGGCTGGCAAGCTGTCAGTTGGAGGAATCGATCAGATTAATGCTTGATTGGATGCAAGATATGAAGCAGGTAGACGGCATCGCTGAGTGGAGTTGGAAGATCTTCCAGCCCTTGTATACCAGCGCTGACACATGACCCCACCCCAAAAGGTAGAGCTCCCGTTTCAGAGGCGGCCAATTTCTGACCCTCAAAAAGAGGAAACTGAATCACGGGGTGTAAATTTCTGGACCAAATGCAGGAAGGTTTGAACGGCAAGGGCAGTGATATTCGGGTTTGCGCGCCGATCTAACATGATCTGGTGGCGCTAAAATGGATTCTGGTCTTCGACGTCATTCCTGTCTTAGCATCTCATCGGCTGAATCCGATACCGTACGTAAAGTACTGAAGCTGCTTTCAGTACGTCAAGGGTCCTGGAGCGTACCATTAGTCAGGAGATTAACTGTAGTAGTTTGGAAGACTTACAAGTGGTTTGTGCAGCACGGGGAGGCAACCGTGAAGACGGAAGTTGAAGTTTGAGGTTGAGTTGGAGCTGAGATTGAGGATGAGCTGAGATTGAGGATCGCGAGGGGCCCTATGAGAAGCCGAGAGGTTATCAAAGGCTGTCCTATGGAGGTCATACGAACATTTCATCCAGCGCGATGTACATCAACATCACCGTCAAGCTTCATGTTCTGCAGGCACTTTTGATGCCAAACGGGTTATGCAACTGATGCTGTGCTCTACAGAAAAGTTTGACGCGTCACCCTCTGTATTTTACAGTGGACAGCGAGTCTACCGGACGGTATAATGGGGAACCGGATGAGTGCATTTTAGTCAAACGACTTAAAGTGCAATACTGACGACCCGAGCTTAATATATGAAGTCAATATATTCACCCAATCGATTGATTGGTGCAAGAGCTTGACGCCATACTAAGGCTTTGTATAGCTGCACGTCGAGCTTCGGATTGGACCGACCTAATCACACGACCCTCACCGCAGCGTGAACAAAACTGGACGATGGTGCGGTGCCGTGATGAGAGCAAAGTAGAAGAGACGGCCAGAATGGGACCCTACTCTCTAATTATGCCTAGTCCCACCATGCTCAAACATTGCAAGAGACGGACCCGTCAGAATCCGAAAGTCGGTTATGGTCTTAAGTCGTCCGTTTCCTGCAATGCGCTTGCCGCTTCTGGGTTTCTAGAATTCGTAAGAAGTCTACACAAACAACGGTCAGACGCCGCGGCGTGGTGAGGGCAAAAGGCGGTGGTGAAGCTACTGCTGGACGTGATCCACGCGCCAACCGCCCAAATGAGCTAGCTGATTTTTGCGACTTCGACGTAGTCGCAAAACTCACAAGCGCCCCAGGCTGACATCTACACTTCTCACCTTTGGCTGGCCCTTTCTTCGACGCGCGATCCCCGTTTATCATTAATCGACAGTCCTGCATCGCGCAAAATCCGGCTTCTAGAATTCTCAACGATGACGGGCACGCTGCCGTGAATCGGGCCAGACATTTTCCCTCTCACCTTCCACCTCTCTTAACGCCTTTCCTCTCCCCTTCCCTATGGAATCTCCACCGCTGCATCGCCAGCCCCGATAGCTTACTATTCTCATTATAAACTCACTAGGATGTCCTATCCTAAGTAGGGCACTCGATCTTGCCTACTATAACGCTATATATCGCTTTATGCGTGAGACTTATAGTATAATCCTACTAAGAGCCTAATGCTATTCTATCTATCCCGTCTACCAGCTTCAGTAAGAATGTATAATAGAAATAGCATTGCTATCCCTATATACGTATATTTCCTTTAGCTAGTCCGCGCTACTATAATTAAGTAGATTTATAACGGGCATATTATTATGTTATGGAATAGAACTATCTAGAAGAAACTCTAAAATGACCTAATAGCGGCTAAGGTAAATATTAAAATTCTATGTGGCTTTCTAAGATTACTAGATATAGAAGGCTTCGTTGTGCGATATTATAAAATAGATGCGTGGAGTGCTTACTTTAAAGTACTAGGAGACTGGGGATAGTTCGCGCTAGATTCGCTGGCCTTTCTCAAGGGGAATATAAAGTGGTGGAGTTTGTAGTGGTCTCTTAAGAAGAAATAAACTACTTAGAAAGCGCATTTAGAGAGGACGGATTATATATAATGATTATAAGGCTAGAGCGGCTTGATTCTAGGTGTGAGTTAGGAGTAGTATTTCTACTTTTAATCTGGGTCTATAACTCTACTATAGCGAAAAGGCGAGCCTATTTATATTGTAGTGTTGGTACTAGAAAAAAATATAAGATTTTCACACTATAAAGATTTCTAGCTTATTGATAAACCATTTATCGGCCTATATATTACAGTTATAGATTGATCGGATTGTGAGCACGCTGTAGCTAGCAGGACTGCACTCTCGCAGGGATATGGATGGGGCTTTCTAGCTAATTATATCTCGCGTGTGAGGGCATTACCAATTACGGAGACGAAACCCTCTAAGGTGATATGGATACCTCCTTTAGCAGTCTTTCCGACATTCTTGGCTGTCTCTGGTAATGCCCATTTCTCATAAAGTCTTCCATGCACAGTCAGATAGCCAGCAATCGTCGTCCCTACCCCCGCCTCCCCGACAGCTTACCACTAGGCAGCCTTATTCTGAAACGGTTCCGCAGAGCACCGCAGCTCATTTTCCGATTATCTTTTACATTGGTACGCCGGCTTGTTGGACAAGACTAGCAGGAACCAATTGAAGTTTATTTGGAGGCAAGAGGACGCGAACTTTCACACTAGACACCAGACTACATAATGCGTCAAACAGCTGGACCACGGACTGTAAACTCTTACCAGTTGTCTCTACACAGCAACAAGATAGCATTGGGTAGCACACTGAGAGTGCTGATAAACAACCATCGACCCGGTCACGCAAGCAAACGTGGGGTAGAGATCCTATCCGGTCCTGGCAGCAGCTTCTTCCATGCCTCTATTCGCCCAACCCTCCAACCCCGCGCCGCCCACTCATCCCTCTCGTTCTCCACAAACCCAAGCCATTCATCAGCCCTCACAACAACCTCCTTAGCTCCCATACTCCTCGCGACAGCCTCCGCTAGCTCATGATCGCGCGTATAACCAATCGTGAGCTTCTTCGGGCCGACAACCTTACGCAAGGCGTCCACAATCTCGCCACGCCCATTTACCGTGTCCTCGGAGAACGTCGCCTCAGCGAAATAGATCCAATCGTTTCTTACATCCCACATATCGCCTCCATCGCTCCCAGGCAAGAGGACTGCCAGACTCTCCAACTTCTGCCCCTCCGCAATCAGCTCGATCGTCTCCGCCATCGTCCTTATCGATCGGATTTCCAAGCTCTTCACGTCCCGCTTCAAATGGTCGTATTGAGCCCAGCTGCTGATACTGCCTGGTCGTCCCTCCCCTGATAATGAGCGCAAGCGGTTGATCTCGGCTAGCTTTCCTCTCACGCCGAAGCGTTGAGACTCTAGGCGGATGCCGTAGCTGAAGTCGACTTCAAGATGGCGGAGGGATTCGCGGTTGGCAGCGCCAATGGTGCGGAGCCAGGTGAGGAGATCGGCATTATTTTCGGAGTGGAGGGAAATAGTGTTAGTGCTGTAGAAAAGGGATGTTGCTTCGGCGTTTATGAGGCGGGAGGTGTACAGAAGAGCGGCGTTCGTGCCTGTGGATTGAGGGCTCTTGGCATAGCTGCGCATGTCATCCTGCTGGGGTTGAGCGTTATTAAAGCAGGCGAGACAGCAGTAGTCTGCTTTGGAGACTTTGGAAAGGCCGAGGAGCCAGCCGGTTGGAGTTCTGAAGACGTATTGGTAGATATAGAGACGTATCTCCGGCGGCAGATCGAGGAATTGAGCCTGAGTTCCCATCAGTGTAGTGTTCGCTAGTTAGATATCTTCTGTAGTCTTACCATTGGGTCCAGTGATCAAGGTAGCTGAATGCGGTAAGGCAAGACAAAGTCTACGCTGAACTTCGTAGAAGTGATGAAGGGTCCAAGGCTATAAGTAAGACCCGTGAATGAGAATGGTGGTCCATTAAGGCAGGGCAACTCTCATTTTATTAACCATACTTTAAATTGCCCGACACGGCATCGGTACACGGCGCTATTCTTCCTTCGTTGGCGATTAGACTGAAGATTCAACGCACGCCACTCATTGGCACGGTAAGGCTATAATATAAAGGACTTTCACAACCTGGATCATGAATCCTGTCGACTCGCTTCTCGCCCGTAGCATACTCGGTAATAGGGACGGAGTATATTCCTGACATACAAGGTCACAACGAGGTTGGTGTAATCGGCTTAAGGAATTTGATAGTATGAAAATTGTTGGGATGCTGTGTGGCAAACGTGCAAGCTGAGATAGCTAAAGCCTCTAATTTCACACACCCAGGTAGGACATAGAAGGGGTACCTTCACATTTGATTCGAGAACGACGACATTGTGTGATTTCTGACGGTCGGAGTATCCCTTCGGCTGGTGATGTGACCAAAATTGGTCCGTGCGCAGGCTTCTTGGCACCACCTCGCCCAGCAGTGCTTGCAGAGAAATCACCCAATCTGGACTGTATTTGAGGCTGTAGATCGCTGAGTTGATGATGTATGACATCATTTATCTATGTACTGCTTCCTGTGCGAGTTGCAGGTGCTCATCCCAGCATAGGGCCTTCTGACAGAGTGCTACACTACACAATAAGCAGCCCGAACGCGATTTAGCCGGCCTATTCGCACTAACCCGTTGCCTCTTGTGGATACTATTGCCTGATAGCTCAGTCAGTAGCTTCTTGTAGCTACTCTTGGCCACCAAGGCGTGACTTGCCTGAAAGCTCAGTCAGCGGCTTCCGTGCGCCTGGATAGCGTGGCAGGACCTTCCTACCAGCAGCCTCGCACGCCTTACAGTGGCTATTCCTCCCCTTCTTGTATCTTGTATGATCCTCATCTTCCTCCGCTGGATACGCAAGATCTGCCAAGGCCACAGACTGATCGTACTGGTTGGTAGTGAGCCTTTCGGATCGGTGAAACAGCTCGATCGCGAGGTCTCGGCGGAAGATGCGTTGTTTCGTGTAGCGCTTGCAAGGAAGATCTGGATTGTCATGGTGCTGTGCGTGATATGAAAGCTTGTAGCTGTTGACGATAGCTACATCAAGCAGCCAGTGCCAGAGAGGCTTCCAGGACTTGAGGTGAACTCGCTGTGTATTGTAGTAGACTCGTAGCTGATCTGCCCGATCCACACCGTTCATGAAGTGGTTGTAGAGGTCAATGAACTCAGGAATCTCCAGCTCTTTCAGCACTTGATCGCCAAAAATAGCGTGTGTAGTCCTGGCATTTGTAGCTGTAGGGGAGGCCTCTTTCGGATCTTCTTGATGAACTCAGGAGTCCCTTCAGAGACTGTGCTCATAAATAGTACCAAGTTCTGATCCTTCCAGGCGAACTGTAGGACTTTTCCATCCTCTGAGATACAGCCGTACAGCTTGCCCCATGGAATCCGGCCGCTGTAGTCGTTTTTGAGCTGTAGGAGTGATGGGTCAAGGCCTCGACTCTGCTCCTTCTGCTGTGATCGCCGCGGCTTCTGCGATCGTGACTGCTGCTGCAATTGCTGCTGGGACTGCTTCTGGGACTGCTTCTGGGACTGCTTCTGGGACTGCTTGCCTTCCTGTGCATCTTCTGCTAGCAGATCAGCCTTCGATTTGGATGTGCGAACCGTACCAGCAGCACCAAATCCCTCATCACGGAGTGTAGCGAGAAGACGTGATGATGTGAATAGATTATCCAGCCAAACAACGTGCTTGTAGCCTCTTTCGATACCCGCCTGGAGCAGCAGATCTAGCACAACTGCTTGAGTAGCACTAAATCCACGGTCCTCGGTCCAGTAGTCATCCACATCAACTGGGCCAGTAGATCGTGCATGATATAGCCAATCCAATATGTAGCCATCGTTCGCCAAAGCCCATATCTTGAAGCCTTCAGGCACCGGTTTTGTGGGCATTCTGACTGTCTCTTTCGCCCGACCTTGAAATCGCTGGATACACTCATCTACAGCAAGGTGTGTGGTAGGATTCCAGTACTTCTTCGAGTGGATCCGAATATGCTCGCTTAAAGGATCAACCTTCTCAAAAGGAGCCTCCTTTGGATCGCCTTGCTCATATAGCTTAGGTTTCGAGATGTGGAAAAATCAATCCAGCTGCTGCCAGCGTATGAGGCTAATATTCCTTCGAACAAGCGGGTGTAGAGGCCCCTTGCTACCGTCCGTATTCCAGTACTCAGCGATATCGTGCTCTGGGTGTAATCCCATGTAGATGTATGTTGCGATATAGGCAAGAATCTCCTTTGGTGTAGTGTCAATCCAAGGCCTTGCGTGCGGCTGGCGTGTGAGCGGACGGTGTAGTGCTGCATACTCGTTCGTATGGCGTGCAATTGTCGCAAGAAGCTCGTCGGTAAGGAATAGATTGAATATGTCATATGGCCTTGCTGGATTGACATGTCTAGGGAGGTTTGAGGCCTCGTGCCAGTTGCTGATGGGCTGGATATGCGCTGGTTCGTATTTAGGCAATGGCCATGGCTCAGGCGGCGCGATTCGGCGTCTCTTGCGCTGTGAGGAGGATTCTTGAAAGACAACGTCATGATCAGGATCACTAGATGTACGAGTTCTGCCCATGGTGTTGAGTAATCAATCTATTAAGTCTATCTACTGCATCGCGATAACTCGGTGTAGTGGTGCCAAGACCGCTGAGTGCACGGACCAATTTTGGTCACACAGCTCACCAGCCGAAGGGATGCTGCCCCTGCATCCCAAACCCCTTGCGGACCTTGTTAAGGACTTGTCCCTCTTGCGAGCCCCGTTACACATGTTTAATAGCTAAAGCGACAGTACCAGCAGGGTATCAATTGGCGGATGTAAACTAATCAAAGCCATGAGTATCGTACTGGAGCCTTTTCTCTGGCGCTTTGATGATGCTGTGGTTCTGACCAGTGGGGCACGTGGGCGTCCGAGGTCTGGGGAAATGTCTCCGTTGCAGGGCGTCGATGGATGGCCGGAAAGGGAAGGTACGTCTCATCGCTGACTAGCTGGGCCAGTCGCGGGCATGACGCGCGACAGTCGTAAGAAAGACTTGGTGGCAGAGAGGTGAATTGCGCGAATATCGTGGGAATCCCGTCGCTGTAACAGAGAAGCGCACTGGGCGATAATGGTTGAGCTTTCGAAGAGCTGATGATGATTGGCCCACCGGTCCCCGGAAGCGAGCTCCGGGGATTTGGTTGGAGATGGACCCCTCATGCTCGCTACGTCCCGACGAAAAGTGCCAAGCCACATCTACTTTGGCACTTACACTTCCTGCGTCACGATGATTCAGCTCTTTTACGCCGAGTGGCACATTTTAGCTGATTACAAGATGGATCTCCCCGTCCGGACTGGCAGAAAAACGGCTAAGCGGCTGTCTGTGTTCTCCGCGGCGGGCGCCTATCACCTGGGCGCGCCTGGAGATATTCCCGGACCGCTGCTTATTTCTCGGCGGCGCACAGGAGCGTATTCCGAAATGTCATGAAGTTCTAGTAAGGCCACATATAACAGCAGGAAGTAACTCATAGACTGAGAGGAGCGGCTCTTACCGCGCGATAAGGCCGTGCTGAGTGGCGCGCAGAAGGATCGTCGCATCCTCACATGCGTCAAAGCCCTGAGGCATCCCAGTCATCCACAAATTGCCCTTTCCAGGCATGCGATTGTGAAGGTTGCCACAGCAGAAATTCCCCATCGTGATGTGCCTGGAACCGGTTCTACCAGCCGTCCGCTAACGATATGCGCGGCGGGAATACGTAGGACGCGCTGCGCGAGGGATTCTTTTGTGGGAACGGGGCGGCCAGCCTCCCGCCAGCCGTGCACGCACAACGAAGAGTACGATTGCTTAGCATTCACGCCTGGCCGGCTCGCACAATGACATGACCGTACAGTGACGGATGACGGGTAACGGAGGTCATCCCGAAGCGCACGCAGATCCACTTCGGGGACGCGGACTTGACAACGAGATGTGCCGTTACGTGAAGGGACCCCGGAGCAAGCTCCTTCTCCGCGTGCTCTTGTTCGCAATCGCACGGCTGGCCAGCATTCGGGTGGTTCATAAGGCTTGGATGACCGTGTCAGAACGATTGCGCTGCCGTCTCTGGATTTGAAAGATCGCAAAATTCCTGTTGGTACTGCCTCGTTCTCCCTTCCTCGGGATTGATCTATGTAATTCGGTAGAGGATATCATCGCGACTTGCCGTTGCCGTCTGTTAATGCCCTGGCGTTCCCATTAGCTCTCCGCTACAATGTCGGCCTTTCGCTCCATCCACCTTTCTTCGTCAAATCCAACATTCTACGCAGCGTTTGAAGCATCGAGCAGCAGCAATCTGGGCGGACAGGAGCACAGCGGCCAGACTCCGAACGCTCAAAGAGGCAGAAGACGTCGTGCCCCAAGCCACGTGTCACAGAACGCCTGCACCAACTGCAAAAAGGCGCGAGCCAAGGTGAGAGCCCTGTCTTTGAAGAATTGCTCACGACAGCGCTGAACTCCAACGGTTAACAGTGCGATGGAGAAGAGCCTGCTCCTTGCAGCAGGTGTGTTATGCGCGACATGGCAGACCAATGTCAGTATGAAGTCCACGTCAAGACCGTAAAGAAGGAAATGGTGCGGCGGATCAAGAGTCTCGAACAGCAAAATGCAGACAAAGATCGGTTCATCCAACAGGTATATGAGGCCTTGAAGAGAGGTGCGGACGGCACCGAAGCCATTCAGCGACTTCTGGACGGACAATCGTACGAGCAGTTGGCGGACTGGATGGGCCGCTCACCAGTCGAAAACATCCGCAGGCTTTCGCCGGCATCCGAAACCAAGCTCTTAGATATAGTTCGAAAATACGAGCAGAGCGTGAGCGTCCATGGAGCACCGCGTGACGCCAGCTCCTCTCAATGGACCAGTGTAGTGAACGAGCAGCTCGCTCACCACCTGATTGCTCTCTACTTTGCGTGGATCCATCCGATCCATATGCTCTTTAGTGAGAAGCACTTCATGAAGAGTTACAGCAGTGGACAACGCCAATACTGCACGCCGTCGCTGGTGAATGTCATGTGCGCCATGGGATGCTTCCTGCTCGAGGATCAAGGAGGAAACCCGGTGGATGCCAAGGGACTGGGAGCAGTATTTCTTGATCAGGTCAAGATCGACGTTCAGAATGAGGATCCTAACAGTCTGACGTTTGTGACAGCTTATGCCATCCTCTTCCTGGTTGAGCTCAGTGCGGGCCAAGCCCGGACCGCATCATCGCATTTGCGACTTGCTGTTGAGTCACTATACAGAGTTCCTAGGGCAAATTATGACGACGAGGCCATTGAGCTCACTGCATGGGGTGTCCATACCTTGAACACGTAAGTTGATAGAGTTTCTTTGCATCGTTTTCGAGATCTGTTCCTGAAGCGTGAGTTGTGAGAGAAGGCAAGATTGATCTCACATGAGCGCATTTAGTGTTTGGCGGACCCATGATATTCAAAACGTCTCCAGAGTCGCCGAGTGCATTCCGTTGGCTAGCCACTGCGGTCCCATGGAAGTATTGGAACATGGTTGTTGGGCTAACAACATGCTGTGTGTCTGTTCAGCGCTTTTGTCTTCAACATTGTGCAATCTGGTCCTGACCTGTGCCTAGTTCATGGGCCGGCTTCACATACCAGAAGCCAGCTAGTCCTGTTTCGTCCGTCGCTACTGTCTTCAACGGGGTGGAGCTGGACAGCCCAGATGCATACTGGCAGCCTTACCGGTTCCCCTCCGATAACGCATCCGCCCCCATTCCCAGCCATGCGATTCAGACCGCGAAAGAATTGGCCAAGCTCACCCAGGTGATTCATGAAACGATCAACGTGTACTGCGGCAGCAGAGGCAGGGTGACAGCCACCTCTATCGTAAGCTTATATGGCCGCTATCTGCGGTGGTACGAAGGATTACCCTCCGTGTTGAAATTGGATGTTCCTGACTCCAAAGCGTTACCTCATATCTTCTATCTTCAGTAAGTCGACTCCTCATACCGTTTGCTATTCTTCGCAAGCGAGATTCGCCGCCAAGCGATCCGCCATACCTAACGTGCATATAGCATCCACTATCACTTCGCATTGTGTCAGCTCTTTCAGCCACTCCTTGACTATGATGGCTTTTCGAGTGCAACGCGAAAACACGTCAGGTCAATTGCGGTCCAGAGTGCTCAGGCTGGCGTGCAAATCCTCGAGCGGTATCAACGTGTTTTCTCGAACCGATATCAGACGCCTCTGCAGGCATTCTGCCTGGTTCACGTATGCGATACGCTGATCCTCCAACGCTTGAACAGCCAGAACGCCGTCGAGTTTTGCCTCGAGTTGCTTCATGAAGCGCTGGCCGGTTTTCTGTTCATCGGTCCACTACAAGCCATGTTCTGCCAGACGGTCAAAGAACATGGCCTGGCATTGCCTGATAACCTCGAGGAGCTCATGAACGGACAGACGACGTACAGTATGGAAGAGATGCTCGATACCTGCGAACGCATCACCTACGCTCAGCCGGTTGACATGCTGGTTGAGCGTATCGACCTGTCAATAGCCGAGGAGTTCGAAGGGGCATGGCAGAGGTTCATCGAGTCGCACGGTGGCACCAAGAAAGAAATGGCCGATATAGTCGATGATCCGGACGAGGAATCGCGGCGCGCAAGTCAGGGTAGTTCAACTAGTAGATCCATGCAGATCGGCTCGTTGGTGAATCCTTGAGGAGGCGCCTGGTGTTGGCTTCACTATCACCTAGCCATCTCTTTCCACTCGCCAAAAAAACGGCATCCGCGGCACGGTGGCATATTGGCAGCACGATATGCAATTTGCGACAGCGAACTGCCGTGGTATCATCTCTCCTTTCAGGGCTATACTTGTTCGCGGCATCGGCGTGGCGCTCCGAGGGCTGAAGAGCGCCCAGTCCGATAAGGGTGCATCGAGTACGAACGCGTCAAGACATGGTATGGCGGGCTTTGTCTCTCCATGCGGCTAGAGGGTCGCTTTTTGGCTGCAAAAGCGAGTTTTCGGATGGCTCATGACGGCGGAAGGTTGTCGATGATATTCGCAACAATGTCCGATGAGGGCACCCAGCCTCCGAACCGCCCACGGGCTTAGCCAGTTCCGAGAGTCCAGTTGCAAAGACAAGAGACGGACCGCCAGAAGCCGAGAGTTGGCTATAGCCTTAAGCTGTCCGTTTCCCGCAATGCGTTTGCCGCTTCTGGGTTCTAGAGCCCGTAAGAAGTCTATACAAATAATGGTCAGACACCGCCGTCGCGGGCGGCGTGGTGAGGCTAAGTGGTGATTGTGGTGGTGGTAGTGAAGCTATTCCTGGACCGGAACGACGTCGAGGCCTACTCCAAAGTTAGTGTGGATCTGGGGTATCGATGTGGTCCTAACGCCAAACACCCAAATAAGCTAGCTGATTCTTCTTTTTTTAATTCTTACACCCTTGCCGACGCGCCAGTGTCTATAGGGGCCACAAACTAGCTACAACCGGTATAATACATAGCACTAAGACCACGGTTTCAGCCGACAGCCCCTATGATTCACACAATCTTGGTAGAAAACTTTTATAACACCAAGTCAGCAATAAGAAAGATCCCTCCGTCGACCGCCTATATAGGCACCAAAACAACTTTGCAAACACAGTTCCACGAACGCAAGCTGCTGGATACAAAGAAACCCTATTTTGTTAGCTGAAAAGGGAATTGGTGGGGTACATAGCCTAGAATCGTTCGGTGAGCTCCCCTTTGCGCTATGAGGGAGGGGCTACTCGCGGGTCCTCTTAGAGTGGGGTAAACATCCAGGATGCACCTTGTAAAGGCAGATAGCACCGAGGACAGAAGGCGTGTTATAGAGTGTGCGGTCCGGGAGAAAGCGGGAGTTTGGCGATGAACGGGAGACGGTTTGTTGTGGAATCGTTCGTAGAGATCTTGAATTGTGAGAACAGGACGAGGCGTGGAGGACGGGGTTTGTAAGGTTCGTGAAGGCTGTGGAGGCTGTGGAGGAGGTGTAGCAGCAACCGATGCGTATGTTCGTGCCGGACGTGGAGGAGCTGGTGGAGAGGGTGCAGGAGGAGATAAGAAAGGCGATGGAGGTCGTGATAGAATAGGGATCGAGGGTCGGCTCGCTGTCGGTAGTGGTTGTTTCTTTGGTGACGGTCGGGGTATACGGCTTGGAAGAGGCCTGGTCGACGCCATGGCAGGCAAAGGCCCTCGTGAGGGAGGCAATTGAATGGCCTCCTTGGCCACACATTGCCAGAGACAGCCCGGACGGTGGTTAAACAGCTTGTGTTTCCTGTCCCCTATCATCCATAGGCTGGTTGTGCGGTGGATGTTGCATGAGAAGCACACTATCGCCGCGCCCCATCTTTTACCCTGTCCCTCCTTGAAGAAAAAGCCCCTTCGTGCAATTTCCTCGCGGGAGAGCCAGTCTTCTGGCCATTCTTTAGGAAAGGTGTTGAGGCGCGCGGAGGACGTGATGAGGTCGGGCGAATGGACGGAGGTATGGGTCGGAGTAGGAGGCTGTGAGGGCGGCGGTGATGGTGGAGGTGGTGAGGATAGCGATGAGAAGCGGGTTTGATCATCAGCTCTCGCTGCTGCTCGAGTAAGATGATGCTTGGGTTTGGGCATCTAAACTCCTCCCTAGCTCCTAGCTCCTGCTGACCCTTTTTTTTTTTTTTTTGCGACTTTGTCGCAGTCGCAAAATGGTGGCTGGGGAGCTGAGCCACATGGCGGCAAACTCGCTCACGTGGTTGGACGGTCTATAATTAGTGTCAGTCACAGGCAGAATCCTAGGCTGAGCAAGCAGTCCAGATATAGGTCCTTCTGCGCAACCTCATCTCCTTCAACAGAGTTCGGCCGATAATTTCCAATGCACATGGTGGTCCTTTGACAATACCGGCGCTGATGGCTTCCATCGTGAAAGATGTAAACAACCTCCGATGTTTCTTTCTACATGCTCCGTGCTAATAAATGTTACAGGCCTTTCAAGAGCTGTGGAAAGACGTCGAGTCTGTCGTCTTGCGGTTACTTGAGAGCGAATCCAATCAGTCCGAACTGATTCGTGATGAGATACGCGCTTTTTCTGCAAAGCTGGACTCTGTGTGGGCGTGTCACCTCGTCCAAAGCCCCGTTATCTCCCCCGCCGCTAAGACTGCCACGGATGGTCTGTCATCTAGTCATTTATTTATCCAGCCTGTGGACGAGGCAGCCAGCAGTAGCGGTGGCCAGGAAACCGGGATCGCTTCACTGGCTATCGCAGCCTCCAATCTCTCTTCCGAGAATCAAGAGCCGGCTGATGCCCCCGATTACCCTACACGTCCTCACAATTCGTTACGTGATGCAGATCAAGCATCCGAAGAGCCAAATCCTGGTACACAAAACCAATCTCTCCTCGGTTTCAGACCCCGGGAGTCATCCGCTGTTCAAGAATCTTACCAAGCCACTTCGCCCGTCGAGCTATTTACTCCAAACCGGGAGCAGTTTCAGTCTCGCTCCGCTACTACACCATTAGCAGATTCACCACGAACCAACGAGAACTCGACAGTATCCATCGCTCACGAAGTCCAGGACGGTGTCATTCGGCTTCTCCCTACCATAGAAGAGTGGCATGATTTCCCTAAACTACTGCAGTATGCTCGGGATCTCGGTGCAGAAAAGGCTGGAGTATGCAAGGTGTTGCTACCAGAAGGTGTACCTGGCCGCACAGCATTAACACGTCTCAACACTGCAGAGCGACGAAGGAACAAATACCTAGTTCATCCTCAAGGCAACGGAATCTTTCAGATTGAGAGTGAGGAAGTGGATGCAGTCTTTCCATCTGAGTCCGGGCTATCAGAAGCATCTACCGCCAATCAATCGTCAGCCAAAGACCTTGCGCGGCGATTCGAGCAGCTCCTTGAGAGTGATGACGGTCTTAAGGGCGTCACGTATTGCGTCGATATTGATGTACGAAAGGAGGCCTCGCGAGCAAGACTAGGCCTACCTAGCAGATCCCCTATCTGGCCGCTAAAAGGTGACCGCCTTTGTAACACCAAAATGCGTGTGCCCGGAATCCACTGGCCGTATCTCTACCAATCCAGTGACGCATTTGGAGCGCCTTTTACTTTCCATCTTGAGGATTGTCGGCTGGTGTCAGTCAACTACCTTTATACCGGGGAAAAGATTTGGATTATCCTGCCGCCAGAGAGTAGCCACCTCCTCGAACAGAAGCTTAAAGCATCAAACGGCTCTCTCTACCCGTCAAACTGTGCGCAATTCCTACGCCATTCTGCAACACATATCTCACACACAACACTAAGCGGGTGGGATATTCCCTACAGTCTTGTCCACCAGAAAACTTATGAGGCTATCATTACCTTTCCTGAGGCTTACCATGGGGGGTTTAACGCTGGTTACACGATCGCAGAGGCCGTCAATTATGCTGATGCACACTGGAGCATTGATGGCTATCGTTTTTGTAAGACACGGAGCTGTCCTGCTGGGTTTATCGAACGCAAAATGATGTGTTGGCGGCGGGAGGATGAAGAGCAGCGGGAGCAAGAGGAGGAGATAAGTGGAGAAGATGAATGCTGTGAGGAGGATAACGAGGACGAGGACCAGGACCAGGACCAGGACGAGGGAAATGATAACTACAGTACTACTGACAGCGACAAGAACAACGAAGTAAGTGGTACACGACACAGGAGAATACCCAAAGGGGCGGATGGCGTCTCGAGTAAGCCGATATCTACAGGGAAGGGGCTCAAGAGGAAATCTAACGAACAGGGACTGGGGTTTGAAAGCAGTAAGCGAGTCATGAAGCGCCTACCGTTTGATGCTAGTAGTTCCGTGTCTTTCGAGGAACTGCAACACATCTCCCAAGGCATCATCCAACCAGCCGAAGTTTACCAAACGTTCATCCAACGCAGCAATAGCGAAGACGAAAATGGGCTGTGGCTGCTGACTCGTCTCTTCTTCGCAATCGCCAGTCCTGATGCATTCCATCAGCTACGGGATGCATGCACTAGCGTCCGGAGAAAGGCGGATGTTACAGTTCCTCAACATCTTAACACTGTTGCGCAGACTGTAGAAGCCCTCGATAACTTGGAGACGGCGGCTTCCATAAACGCAATCCTTCGACGGTATCACTTGATATGTCTTGTTGAACATCGCAATGAACGGGAGAGTCAACACAAAACCGAAAAACCGGAGCGGGCGACACGAAACCTTAGGACTATGAGGCAGCAAGAGGGTTTTGCGCGCGCGTCGTCAATGGCCTTAGCTGATATCATGGCCGAGGCTTATCCTGGGTTGGAGCAACCTTCAAAGCAGAGCACAGCATCGAATACCGAGTATCAGAGAAGATACAAAACTCTTAAGAACAGACTTTGCAGCGGACGGAACTGGCATCTAATGCAGCAGAGGTTTTCACCGGGCATCCTTGCCCTAGTACCAACTGGTGGAGATTACGGGGTTCAAAGTTACGAGTAAGTCTCTCGGTGTGCCTGTTCTCCGTTCCTAGCTAATCCAGATCAGAGTGGAAAAACTACCGGTTCCTCTGTTCACAATGTTCCTGGACGTCTTAGCTGAACTGCGCGGAGATTTCCTTCAACAAGTCGGCAGGCTAGTCTCTCAGCGCATCCATGACATCCTCTACCGAAGAGACCTTAGTTGGAAGTACGTGTTTGAGAAGATGGATGGAGATTCTCTGAAGAAAGAGCCTCTTGACTCGCCTGGCTTCATTAGGTTTTGCGGACTGGAGTGAGGGATTTAACTCTCATGGAGGCCTTGTCTACTTCCAAGGACGGCTTTTACATTCACTGTTTCTCCCCCACACCCAGTGGTATGAGGATTTCAAATCGATACCGGCTTCACATCTGCGCGAGATGTCTTCGGCCATGCCTATGAGGGTTACAGCATGGGTGTCTAGGTGTAAAAGTCTCCTTCCCGCAACTCAAGCCGCGTGGCTTTGTTATTAGACGAGTTTCCTTGTCGCAGCTAAGAACCGATTAGAAGCAACTTAACCCAGTCCGCTTACACCTTATGTACAAATACAGGCACCTCCACTGCCGCCTATGATGTTCCTGGCCCAACCTCAAGACCGACAGACCCTGCTTTAGGTGCGTAGAGTCTACCCGGCTTGCTTTCAGCGAGCCGGGTAGACTCTACGCACCTCCGGTGGACTCCCGCTCCGGAAGCTTTTCAGCACTATAGTGCTATGCAGAACAGACAACGCTGGTGCTGGCAAGACTCGCAAATTGTCTCTATTCCGCTCTCCTGCACCTTACACATACTGTCACACTGACAGCAGTAGGGTGGTTCTTTCGGAGATCTCTTTCTTTGTCTAATATCATTCTTCACCCTGTTTTTCTTTGCATCCCTTTGATATCTGTCTTCTTTTATCTGGCTCTTGAGATCCCTTTCATGCCTCTTTTCTTCCAATCGGGTTTCAACCTCGATGTTCATATCATCTTCGCTTGTCCGTTTGCCTAGCGTGGGCAATGGGGGATGTAAAGTTGGTTTTGCTTCAGTTCGGCCTACATAAGTTAAGCACAGCTCTACACGTGAGAAAGCCTCGTATGCGTTGGGACATACCGATATCTTCGCCCTTCCGCTCGCCTTGATTCGGAACAGCGAGCTGTTGTGTGCTAGACATCATATAATTGCCCAACTTTGTGAGTCTAGATAACCTGATGTCAATCGGATGATAATCTGAGCAGTCCTATGCGATAGCTTACCAGAGTTTGAGAAAGTTAGATTGAATGCTTGGAGGCTACTATGGAGGTTTAGATGTGAGTGTAACGGGGTGTGGAAGTTATATGTGGATGAGCTAGTTGTGGGATGATTAAGAGATTATTCGGACCCGTGCTCTGGATTCCAGCTCTGCAGCTTGCATAGACGCCCGGCACAGTTTCCCGTCAGGATACGAGCAGTCGGAATGGTGTGCACTTCCTCACACGGCCTTTACCCTAGGGCATAACAAAGACAGAAGGCGATACCAGCAAGTTCCACAGCAGAGACTCAACCTCAGTTTCGGCAAATATCCTCACATTTTTCTACATTACAAGATCAAGTTACTCAAGGCCACGGTAAGGCACTTAGCCGATTCGGCACTACAGCTCCTCTGGAACTGGGAACCAACAATTCCGCCTATGCTCTTGCGTGCTCTACCACGAGCTGCCTGCACCCACTCCGCTTCCTGCTGCCCCCTCCAAAGTTGGGGTGGCGTTTCCAGCTCCTTCACTAAGTCTTTCCATGATCAGAGACGCAAAAGGTATACTGAAGCACCAAAATATTCAGCTGTATCGCAATGCTCTGCAGCGCGGCCTTGTCCTCGCTAGCCTGCTGATGGCCAGTGATATCCTGAGGAGTTTGCACCTGCAGTCGCGACAGCAGTGATGCCCACCGCTCCTCCCATTGTGTCCAAAGCCATTGAAACCGCTTCGCGCGATCACCCTCTAGCGCCTCAAGCCGCTCCCTATACTTCCGATTTTCATTCACCAGATTCCCTATAAACGTCGCCGCCTTAGTCAACACCTGAACCTGGTCACAATCACCCGCATTCAGCTCCGGCACTAGCTGTTGTAGCTGCTTCAACCCGACTCCGGAGAGGTCCCGCCGCTTTTGTTCATAGTGTTTGCGGTTCTCTCTGAAGGCTTCGCCGCTGATGCTTGGGGAGAATTTGCGGTTGTTCGGCTTCGGTTTTGTGGGTAAAACTTCCTCGCTGGAAACGTCTATGTAGTTTTGTTTGGTTTTCCGTCGCTTCCGTGGCTGGGGGTGGAGTTCTGCATCCTCCGAGGAATCGAGGCTTGGGTCTTGGGAAGCGTACTCGTCAGCGTGGTGCCTGGGCGTTTGAGATGGAGTACATTCGGGAGGGCCCAATGGAATGACTCCAGACGGTAGCGTATTGGGGTCGTAGATTCCCTTGAGGGCGGCGATGGGTTCGTTGTGCGTGAAGTGCTGCTCGTTGAGGTGCTTATGCGCTGTTTCGGGATAGCCGCTGACGTTTATAGGCCCGGGGTAGTCGTGCACTCGTTTCATATGGTCGAGAAGGTTGTAGTGTCTAGGGAAGCCTTTACCGGGTAGGAGCGCTCACAACTGGAATACAAGCAGAAGTGAAGCTCTGATCCAGGGTCATGAAGTTGGCGCTTGTGCCGTAAGAGGCACGATCTGGATGAGAACTGTGATCCCATGCAAGGGGGAATTTTGCACCGGAATGGCTTCAGGTGAGCATCAATGTACTTGCTATACAAAAACGTTAGCAGCGAGCCCGATAGCGGGAGTGTGACCACTAACTCATAGTTGCACTTCAGCTTCGTTGGCTGATGCCTACAATTCTCGGCTTCGTAAGGGCAGTGGTACAGATCATCAGATCCGAGCGATGCCTGATAGAGAGGGTGAGCACGCGCAGCCTCTTCATTTACCAGGGTGGTAGGTGTTAGCAAGGCATGTTCATATTGATGGCGTTGAAGGTTGTCGGCAGCTTGTGCGTCCGCCCGGTGGAGAGTACTGGCGCGATCGTTCGCTTCCTGGCTCCAAAGCCGCGCATCGGTTGCAATCGGATCCTCTGGACTTGGCGACATTGTTAACTGAGCATTCAAGGCCAATCTTGAAGACGCCCATGGCCCCTCCCTACCGCTCTCCTCCACGTTATGTACTGCGGATGTGGTCATCAGCCACAAGACCACAATGAGATTAACGGGTTCTCCGCAGAATGCATACCCAAGGCATTTTGTCTCATCGCGATTGTATCTTTCGCAAAAACACTGCGAACATTCACCCCAAGTCGGCGGGATATCCAGCCTTGGGTCCGCCGAAAGATCCGAAGGCGCTGGGTTGGTGCTGCATATCCCCTGATCAAACGGCTGCTGGAAACCATACTGATGCCAGCCTTGAGAGTAAGAGACCTCAGACCCTGTTGTAGGCCAGGATACTAAAATGGTCTCACCATCGAGCACACCGTCGGTTGCCGGACTTGGAATTTTTTGTAGTGTCCTATTGGTGAACGATGTTGACGTTTGCGTTGGTATACCTTCTTGGAGACTCGCAGGACTGAAGTAATTCGGAGTAAAGAAAACATCCGCCATAACTAAGACAAGAAGTTGGCAGAGCGTGAATAGGAGGGATATATCTACCCCTAGCTGACAGAAGACCTACGCCACAGATGCAACCACATCTTTCACATATCTCCTTGACAACTGGAGGTCTATCCGAAATATGAAATCAACACGGGATCCGGAGATGGGGAAATAGGGTTGCAATTCTGGCGAACCGCTCTCCGCGCCGCAATCGTTGGCGTGTTGAGGGCACACGGAGATATCATTCTATGGATAGCACATAGAGCATACGAAATTAATCAAAGGGTATGCGGAGCTCTTAGTTGGTATTTGTGTAATCAGCGGAAAGTGATGCGAGACCAGCACTTCAAAGGCACGAGCACATCGGGCAGCGTAACAAGATTTGTCCGAACAGTGTATTCTGACCACTATCTAGCCGAAAGCAGCAAATTCTCTATGCCACGTCGAATGATTTACTGTAGTCAGTGCATCGAACCGCCCCCTGCCAGCTTGTCGATAGCGCCAGCTCGACCCCGGCCTGGGTTATCCCTTTGTTGTAATCTTGGCTAGCGATCTGGAGCAAGATCGAAACTCCGTGCAGCTTTAGAACTGGTGCTTGCCAAGACGTCAAGTCCCCTGCTGAAACCATTACAAAACCGACTTAGCCGTAAGCATCGGCCTGACGCTGACAACGGAGCTTATTTTAGCGCCATGCAGCAAAAACGGAAAGAGGGATACGAATAGATCGGCTCCATTCATAGAGGTGCGATACAAACATAAACAGCCTATAAAGCGTTCGATATTGAATGAAGATCTTGATGTATCTATCTACACTCAAATGCTGCGGGTCTGTCCCTTGGGCCACAAAAGCTGTCAAACGTCCTTCCGGTAGAGATGAGTAGACCTAGAGCGAGAAAGGGAAAATCCATGGCAAACCTAATATACAACAGAATCTCGGTAGATGAGGAACGTATAAAGGGAATTGGAAGGTTAGCGGCTATAGAGGAGTTTACCATGACGAGAATTGCAACAAGAAAGAAAAGAACACAGCCACCCTTTCCACCCTTCTGCAAACCTCGATCGGTCTTCGAGCAGTGCTAGAGTCTTTTCATCCAATACATCGCTCCCCCCAAGACTTTTGAACTTGGTCCAGGTAAGTACTTCCATAGCGTATTCGAGCTGGGAAGAAGGTCCGCCAATATCCCGACGTACCAACGCAGTTACCCAAACACTGCGTCCAACTTCTTTAGCCTTGATGATTCCGTAGACTTGTAACGACTGGGGATCGAGCCCGGTCGGGGACGTTTCTCTGTCGCATGTAGGATACTCGGTATGCGTTGGAGCGGGAGACAGAACAGGAGTAGGAGGAGGAGTAAGCGTATGCTGCTGCCACGGAGCAGATTGGTCCATTGAGCTTCAGGCCCGGTTATCAGCTCCTTAATATGTGGCGCTGACGATATGCTTGCATATTTACTAACCAGTGGTGGAGATGGAGGGTCAAATGCCTCCGTAAATGGCTAAGAAAACCCGTAAGACCAGGACTAAGGGGATAGTACGGCAGAGAGTAGCGGTGTACGATGGAGACACAGCGGACACTTAGAGACTGCAGGCAAGCTGCAAGGCAACGAGTGAAGATGATGCGACTGCAGGCAAACGAACATCTCCAGCCTTGCATGGAACTTGTACTATATATCTGCGGCATGACCGCTGTCACCTAGGACATTGGCCTCCCACATAACCGTGCCGCGCCTTTCACATCATTTCGTTCATGGTCTCATGGCGGCCGTTAGTGTACGGATAGAAGAAACACGAGCGAGCGATAATCCGGTTCATGGCTTGATCGAGAGATTGAACGCATGCTTCAGTTTTCGACTTTTGAAGAGCTAAGGGGCTCGGGCTCATTGACATCAGCTCTACTATCACACAACCGTGCCGCAGCTAGAGATCCAAGGCATCCAGGCAGTTCTGTTGAAGCCAGCCATCAGCGTTTGTCGTATAATCCTCATGGATATTTCAAGCCTGATCTGTGGAAGTATCTTGATCGAAAAGGTAATGATGACTGGGAAACGTGCTTCCGGGACGGGGACGGAAAGTGGCACAGGCGGGTGAAGAGCCGATGGAGGCTTCGTTCTAAGATAGGCAAGGTTTGGACTAATGAAGAGGACGAGCAGATCGGTGCAGGTCCAAATCTTCTGCATGTGGCGTGTGGTCCGGTCACATCCCGCTCTGCGGCGTGTACAAGATCAGCAGAAGCTTGTGCCCAATCATAACACTTAGAGTGGGTGTTGCTAACCCGCTCTAAGCGCTGTGATTGGCACAGAGTTCCTGCCATGTTTAATCCTGGCGCCCTTCATTATTAGGAGCTCGAGGCAAGGCGAGAGGGAAACAAGTCAGATCATCGTTTGGTTCCTCATCGTACTACAACCTGCTTGGGCTTTACGGTTCATCACCATGACCACTAACAGCATTGACATATCGCTGGCCTTAGACGCTTTGTGCAGGGCCTCTGATAAGGAACTCCAGCAGCAGCTCCCCAAGGTCCATCTGGCTCTGTCAAGGCTTCAAAAACTACCTTTCAACATTCTTCCACCTACCGGCCGCTCCGAGCCTACTCCGCCTCCCTCTTCTCTAACGAACGAATCCGTTCTTCCATCTACTCCTGGCTACCACGACCCTACCTCTCCTCCTTTAGAGACACAAAGGACGTCTTCAAACGAAACTACTCCGCCGAGTGACAATGCTCTTTTACCTTCCTCTAGCCGCTACGATTCGTCTCGCACTCCACCCGAAAACGAAGAGGATCCACGGCTGTCCTCTAACGACGAGTCTCTCTCAGACAATGGCACTTTCCCTTGTACTCTTGACGATTTCCTGAGCAATACAAAACATGGACGTCTACTCAAAAGTTAAAACAGAACTGCTCTACGATTCGTGCATTTCTGAAACGAGCGGAAGAAGATGCTGTTGGCAAGCCAGTGTGGACACACGAAGACCCGCGCGTTGTTGATATTGGTGCTCCTGACGGCGACCCATCATATCAAGGCCAGTTCCGAAGGGTTCTCGCGCAACGAGACTTAGCAAAAGAATATACTGAATGGGAAATCACAAGAGTCAGAGTGAAGCAATCAAGAGTAGAGATGCTGGTCGAAAACCTGGCTAAAGCAAAACATGGAACCAGCTATATTAACAGGTTTGTAAGTGCCGAAAACTTTGTCAACAAGACTCTAGCAACGAATGGTCTTAGGCATGGGATCAAGCTTCTTGTTATTGAAAGGCATCTCGAGATCCCGGGAATATCAGCCCTCTTGGCGTTCTCTTTCGCACATTGCTGGTGCTTAAGCTACGACGCCATTATTGATTTCATTACCTATCTAAGACATCCCCACTTCTCAGAGGTGTTCGAGTTTGCGAAAGAGCAATCATCCTGGCTCGATACGGCGCAAGATCTCTACACTCGTCAGACGTGTTCTCTGAGAAGCTGCCAGCATCCGGAGTCATCAAAGCGAGTCTCTTCCTTTTGGCAACCAGCCGAAAAACGTATCTGCTTTGGAATTGCCGGCCCCAGGTCAAATCCTACGCCAGCAGAGAATGGGCACGATCGCCATTTAGAGCAGGTACAAACGGCTCAAGAAGGACGAGGAGATGCTTCAGGGGTGGAGTTAAGAGGATTGCTGGCTGAAGTGGCATCCGCTGCGTCTGGTAGTTCGACAGCTCGTACCGTTAGTCAAGAGGTCTCCAGGCCAGGCCTATATCGGACTCAAAACTCCTACTTCCCCCAGGGCTCAACTCCTACTTCTCAGCATTTCAATCGAGAGCCGTGCTCCGCAGAGGAATTTACATATTCCAGCGCCAGTGGCAACAGTAAGTAAGGAAAGAGTCAGACTTGGCGAAGGCTAATTCTAGTAGGCAACAAAGGATATCCTGCCCAAGGGCAGAGCGGCGCACTAGCTTCTTTAACACCTCTTCAGGGACTAGGTCAGCAACGTGAGTGCACCCAACTTTTCCGAATCAAACCACTTGCTCAAAGTATTCAGAAGGAGAATCGGAAACAGCGTTCAGCACATTAGAATCTTCAAAGGAGCAAAACTCGGCTCGAGTGTGCTGCCCGCGCCTAAGCGTACCGACGACCATCTGCAATTACATTGTGGGAGATCAGGCAGATGCAACTGTAGTACAGGGCGAGTCGAGTGTAGGTGTTACTAACTGGCATCGCAATCCATTTCAAAGTCAAGATACCTTATCAGACGATTTCACAACGTTCGGCGTACCTTGGGAAGTGGAGAACATCACATCGTTGGGCGTGGCTCGGGAAGTGGAGGACGTCGCGTTATTCAGCATGCCTTGGCCAAGTCCGGCCTTTGGGGAGTTAAATGCCATGGAGGCTATATAGGCCGAATAGTATATGATTCCGACTACTCCAGATTACTGCCCTCCAGACCTTATTTCCTCGTGTATGAACAGTAGTTCTATACCAGTGACAAATGCTCTCTGTTTGTGTTCGCAGAACACTAACTTTCCGGGGAGAAATGGTTTTGAATGGGTTCCATCTGAGATGTATGGAGCTGAAGATCCGTCCGATATCCTAAGAGGAATGAGGAACTGGTTCGCGTCGTTCGACATCCATCCGCCTCCGGAACGAGGTCTCGTTACGCCCCAATACGGCCTCTACTATGTTTTTAGCTTGAGAATATCAGTACTTCGGAAAGTAATTACTTTTGGATATAACCCTTCGGCCTGAAGCAGCTGAACCACTTCTTCCCATAGCTCACTCAGCTCCTGTTGCAGCCCATCACTTATGCACTGGTCGAATTGTCGGATCCCCGGTGGAGAAATCCATCTTCCATGGCTTACAAGCCACGAACCAAGCTTCGCTAACGCGTCTTGTGCCTTTGGGCTGAGATCCCACTCCTGTAAGTGGGCGGGCATTAGGTGCGCAGACGGCTTTTAATAGGGATGATTGGAGGATATATGAGTTCGTGGGATGATGCGTGAATGCCTAGGATCAAGCTAAACAACCTGAATAATCCTTAGCATCATTTCCAAGGTTGGAGATAACTGAGTCTTACCAACATGCATCTCTGTAGTAGTCCTAAAGAAGAGGCGCAAGGATAGCTTTTGGTGGGGGTTGAACAATTTTATTGGACTAGCGCGACTAATCCGTGCTTATCAGCGTACCATTCCAGACTCTGAGTATCTGCACGTGATCTATTGGCAGAGCATTTGAAAGTGCCACGTTTTCAGTAGCCTTATGTATACCAAGGCTGCTTGTTGCATTGTTACCTTTTTGCTTTTTGGCATCTCCTCGCCAATAGCCCCCGCTCTCACATATTAAACAGCGGTTGCATTCACTGTTTCCTTATGTTTCCTTATATCTCATTCTCTGCTTCTCAAGGACATCAACCTTGCGAACATGAAAATCAATGTCTAGAACGAAGCCCAAACCAGCCCCTCCATCCTGGCCGCCCGAGAATGGGCCTAGCACAAAAATACTCTCCGCATCAGCACTGGATAGCAAAGCGCCAGTTCAATAACCGAAGCTGTCGGACAAGTCTTCGACCTCGTTGAACAAGCTTGCAATCAAATGAGACTTGAGCGTGAGTAGCATTGACCCTTAGAATGTGTTAATGACCTAACCGGACAACTCAGATCTCCGGTAAAGGGTTTATGGTCTCGTGTTGGCTTGCTGTGAGGGAGTAGCCATCCGGGCTCCGCTATGAAGCCGGGTTTTGCGTGATGCGGGGACTGTCGATCGATAAATGTGAGACGTTGGATGTTGGCCTTCTTTTGTTGGCAGTGAATGTAGCTAGCGTAGTAAATGCAGAAATAGAAGGCGAGGCGAGATAGGGCGAGACAATCCTCTCTGGCTCAGCCACTTTCAGTCGGAACGCTAGGGCGGAACATGACTACAAGGGGACCCCAGGTGCGGGCTGGTTTCGCTCCCTGCCTCCCGCTCTGCAGCCCACCACTCAGACCACGGCGTTAAGTCAAAGTAATTCTGCTATTGGCTCTATGCAGCCGGGAGCGCAACCAGCCCGCACTAGAGGCCCCCTTCTAGCAATCGATAAGCATGCTGCCTCACAACTTGCCCTTCGACAAAGTTCCGCTCTCCCAAGCTTCCAAGCTAATCGAACAGCTTGACGACAACGTTCGCACGAACAGACTCGACTATGTCTAAGGATTCCATCTACTCTGACCAGACTCGCGTCATCATTTATGCTTGCGTAACGGATCTACCCGGCGATCCCCAAGCACGTCACACCACTCTCGGGGAACTGTTTTGCGGGTTACGATTACACGTACATTTCTGGTGATTTCGATTCAGATCAACCAATAAGAAGATGGTTTATATACAATCTAAACGTCACGAGCAGACTAAAGGAGGACGAGTTACTTGCAATACCTCACATGGTCTTTCTGGCAAGCCGGCAAAACGACAAGTGGTAGGTTACTGATGCGCTATATTTCAAATCGCTCACTTTAGCATGTAAGATCTTTATTTCCCGAGAGAGGTCGATTGAGAGAGTAAAACAAAGGTGCCGCTCGTTTATCTGGGGTGGGCGTAAGGCGGACTGTGGAGTGACGGGAGTCGAAACAGGTTTCCAAAAGCAACGCTAGCGTTCACGTTTGTCCCAGCCACGTGAATGGCTATGCGGCGTGTGGCTCAACTCCTTAGCCGCAATTTTGCGACTTCGACGCAGTCGGAAGGGAAGAAAACCGAGCTAACTTATTTGGGCGGTTGGCGCTGGGGTCCCATTCTGGCTGTCTGATTCTGCTTTCGTGCCATCACTGCACCGCCAGTTCGTGACTATCTGGAAAGGGCCTCTGGCAGCAAGCTCCCAACTCAACTTGAATTCATGCTACGAATCCTTAACACTATGCTATGGTTGCTGCATCCAGGTTTTCCCTTGCCTTCTCAAGTACTGACTTTATCCGGGAATACAGTCCCCTGTCCTCTCTTTCCCCTCTTCCCCAACTCTTACCGTTCGGAAACACGACCCTGCGCAGTTCTTGTATGCAAGGAATTAACGGCTTGCAGTAAGAAGTAAAGTTCTCGTTCACCTCCGCATCAAACCTGTCCTCCTTAAGCACCTTGCCAGTCTTAATTTCCGCAAGTTCCTTTGTGTGCTTGTAATTCCAGGACTCGTATTCCGTCTTGCTCCTCTTTTGGCCGGGCCCATTCCAGTGCGCACAAAGCCAGAAAAGCACCCAGAAGAACGACTCCAAATCATGCATGAAGCTATGGTCTTCGCCGTAGAGTGCGCCGATTGCCATAAATACTTTGGTGCCGGTTTTGCTCGGTGCTCCAGAAGCCTTTTCGCGGTCTGTTTTGACGGCAAGATCTAGGTCGATCAGGAAACCGTCGTCCTCTGCCTCGTTCAGCATGACGTTCCCGATCGATATGTCACGGTGGAGGATCTCAGCATCCAATAACAGCGACTCGTCCCCTAAACAAATTTAGCGAAACCCAGATCCATCTTCAATGTGTTACTCACCTATGACGCCCCCGAGCAATCCTGTAAGTATGGCTCGCAGGGAGCTCGCATGGTAAATACTCTTCCCAACGTCGCGCATAATCACGCGACGATGGACTCGATTGCGTCGCTGTTGAGCATCCTGTTTGACCGGGGAGTCCGAACAAGAGCGTTTAGGGGGCGGCATTGATGCCTGTACACAGCTCGCCGATCTCTTTCGCGTGATGCTTCTGCTGCTGCTCCTGCCTCTGCCCCTCCCTGAACTGCTGGACGTGACTGGGCTCGTGGTGGCTTCAGACAGTGCAGGTCGCCGTTGTTGAAGTGTATTCCTCGCCCCAGTTTCGCTTAATCCCTTCCGAACGTTATTGCGGACATCGTCGACAACACCCCCAACACGCACAGTCTCATGGTGGTAGTACCGCGCCACATTCTTCACTCCAGCTTCTGTCGCTTCTTTTAGCAGAAGACCCTCCTCGGGTCGTTCTTCATATTCCCATGAGTCCTTAATGGCAAGCCGGTCCTCCAAACTGCCTCCGCTCAGGCGGCCTTTCCAGCAAGTGGTTGCTCGACCAGCGACGGAACGTTGTCGGTTCACGAGCTCTTCCAGGCAAAGACGCTCCACCTGGCCATCCCGCTGGATTTCGGTATATCTTTCACCCCCTCTTCCACGACGGTAGAATCAAAACCAAGCTCTTCTTCATCCATCCATAGAAACCCTAGAATTGCCGAAACGAACATCTGACCGTCTCTGTTAACGTCGAATGACCCAGACGCGACCCCTCCGAGTCTGTCGAATTCCCACAGCCGCATCTTTGAACCGCAGAGCGTAAAGCCCAAAACATACCGGCGGGTGTCTTGTGCACCGAATACCTCTCGAGCATATCTCAATAGATCAAACCAAGTGCTGCTGTGATTGTCTTCTCGCGGATTGCTCTTCAGTTCGCCCGGGACAAGGATGTGGGACCAGTTGCAATGTAGCCTGTTGCTGTTTTCGCGCTCATTGCTTGGGTCATAGGCCAAGCTGACATCTAGCTTCCGTTTGCTGACAGATCCAGGAATAGGATTATTTGGGGTGGTAATGCATCGCCGGCGTTTCGAAGGACGGAAACCTCGTCTGTTCGCGAAGAGCAGGAACTGGTCGATGTGGCGACGGAGCCAGTTCAATACTCTTGACTCTCCACAATCGTCCGGCCACTCCGTCCAGCCAACATTTTCTGTGTACAGTGACGGTTCTGCATCCTTGCACATCTCAAACACAGCCGTGGCTATCTCAGGAAGCTGTGTGACTTCTCCGAAGAATGTGTCAAAGAACTCCGGATGATCGATTATGAGATTGTCCTCCACTTCGGCTTTCAGTATGGGGTCGACATCTTTCCTGTGATCGGAGGTATCTACGGCGCTGGCCGAATTGAAGGACCAAGGTGTCTGCTGAAAGGAGGCGGTAAAAGACGGGCCGGACTGGGGAGGCGTAGTTGGTCTGGCGACGAGTGCAAAGAGCGCGTTGCAAATCTCTAGGTCGGACGCATGGCTGTCTACTTTCTCGAACAGCGGGACAATCGATCGGACGTTGAACTCGCCCGAATCAATCTGAGCCACCAGGTTAGATAGATCTCGTAGGAGAGTTCCGCGGCCGCTACGGGATGGAAGGACGCGAGCTAATGAGATGGATTGCAGAGCTAGAATGAGCTCAAGTGCCAAATCTGTGGCGCCTACACAAGTTAGCTTAGAGTTGGCCATAGATCGTTTCGGCCTGCCCATACCAGAGGTTTCCGCCAAGTGTCTGACTTCAGAGATACCCAAATCCTTGCATTTCGCTCTAGAATGACGGCGAAACCGCTCCAAGCCATTTCCGATCGGGTTCTTTGCAATGATGTCCGCATCGGAAGGGGCACTCATCGTGCAGGAGTCTGCATGAGCGAAGAAACAACTTTAGATATATATGCAAGAGGCGTCGCGCATGGTAATAATAAAGGGCATTGCGACTGTAAGGTCCAGGAGAGTAAGTCGACGCGTGTGGATGGGAAAGAGCGAGCGGGCGACGCGTGGGTTCCACCTTGAGACGCCTCGGAATTACTTAGGTCACGTGGCCCTGCTGCCAAGCTCCACGCTAGCTCACCCTTGCGCGTGCCATCACATATCAGTACAAGAGTAATATCCCCTTCGAAATGATCTTCATGAGAAAGATGGCCCCGCCTTCTCCGAAGACGATGATGATAGAGATGATTGAAGAAGAAAGAGAGGAACAGCAGAGAGCTTTGGATCAAATTGAGGACGACTTTGAAGAGACCAGGCCATGGTGGGCTGATTTCTTAGTTTCAACAACGTGTCGATACTTACTGCGATAGCCATGAATGTTCCGAGAGTATCAGCATGACTTGTTTTCGCAGACACCATTTCCACTGGTGTACGGTACACAAACGGATGGCGGATGAGAATGGAGTTTGCCCGCAAAAGTCCCCAGATGATGGTGATGCGATGCAGAGAGGTACAGTGTGGTCCGTACATCCTAGCCCCGATTGAATAGTGTTGTCAATGACCTAACCACGGTAAGCAGACAAGACAGAAGAGGAAGCATATTGGGCGGAAGTTGGAGAAAACGCAATCACAGGAGGAGCAGGATTTCAAGAGCCAGGAGTGCCTCATGTTCATTAGCATTAAAAAACGAAGACGGCTCCGTGATCTGCCCCACAGTAGGTTACATGAGATGAACACGAATATTATATGAACCACGACAGGAAAGTAGCTAGTGCATCGAGAACCAATTTCTATGCTGCCGTTCTCAGAATAATGGTTCTCTGAAAAAGCCGTCATCTGTGGAGGACAAGAGCTTGATAAAACTTCAACCCCTCCCTCTCATCAAGGTCCAATACCTCGATTCTGAGGCCATTAACTTTCTAGTAGTCTAAGACTTCCCTCCGCTTTTAAGACTCGCATCCCTAAACAGCGAGTTCCGCGTGCTCAGGATGCCTAATACTTCCGGGTATAGTCTCGCCGTACGCATGATCGATGAAACCAGTAGACGACTGGTTGTGGACCGAGCTTTGAAAGGTCTCTGCAAAGATACCCGGGGCGTTAGCGGTATCCAAAACTTGCATGCGGAAGATGCTGCATTGGTGTACTTTACGTCGAGATAGCTCAAAGCCGTCACCGTCCGTGTTAGAACTCAATCCTTCTTTTCTCAGTCGACAAAGCCATCTCTTCAGTGCGAGAGCAGCTACTGCGGTAACGAAGCCTGCTCCAATCATGAGCATAAGCGCCACGCCATCCCTGACTTCAAGCTTGGAAACCAAGACCAAGCTAGTACTGTTTCCTGTCGGCTACACATGAGCCCATCAGATCGGATGTGGTTCATAGTCAACTCACCGGATGACGATTCGAGGAAACGCATGTCTGTATCCCAAGTCGTAGAAAACTGAAGACCAGAGCGGCTGACGGCCAAGGAGTCTCTAGACTCGACAATCCTTCGATACAACCGGAATAAGGAGCGGAAACCAGTGGTATGCGCTGGATGTCAGCTTGCGGTTGATGGGCCAGACTATATTTATCTCTTTTCGAATCGTAGTGAATCCCAGTACCCTTGCTCACTAGTACAAGGTTTGCGAACTTCGTGTGACGAGGTGACTCGCACAGCGGCTTGGAAAGCTGCATGTTCAGGGCAGACGTAACAGCTCAGTGTAGTACAAAGCGTTGTGTAACGACGACCGGTACACGCATGAGGTCTGGCATCTGCATTTACCTTTGCTCGGAATATATGCAAATTAGCAGATCAGAAGGCTGTGACGTTGTCATTTTCTGAACACATCAGATTGAGAGAAACATAAAACTGTTCATTTGCTTGAGGAACATCCGATGGAAACTACGATGAAACAACGAAAAGAGGGGATTCATCTCTCATCAAGCTGGTGTGGCCTGCGCTGCATCTAGCCGGCCGAGGTGACCCAAACCAAATCTGCTGTGTGACGGTGGCGAATATGGAAGCACAAAAGGGAAGGGTTAGGCTTCTTCGCTCGTCCAGATTGGGAGAGGACAACGAGGTCTTACCTGGTAGCATCCTTCCACTCCGCCTATCACAGCCAGAACTAGAACTGTTCTGGATTTGGCTATATAGGCCAACAGCTAGTCTTGTACAATGTCACTAACTTGGCTCTTGCTAAACCTGTGTACCGCGTACTGAGACATGAAGTGACTAAATACAAGCGACTCGAAGTTACAAGGCTGAGGGCCTATTCAAAGACGCGTTTGCCTGTTGCTCATGATATCTAGAAATGCTCATGCTCCTCAGCACTTAGGTTGGTCATGCCTCTCTCGTCTCGTCCTTAAGCGGCATCTGATTGTATATACCCACTCATCCGAGACCATCCATAGCCACAGAAGCATAAAACAGAGCGATATCAGTGCCGTCCCAACCAAGCTTATCGTGCTGAACCACCGAGAGATGGGCCAGAGCGCCTCCCAATGCCTGGCTGACACCTGCTCGACTGCTATCTCGACTTGCATCGAGTTCAAGATGGTCGACACCACGGCAAAGACGAACAGTATAGGTCCATACAACCTTGCAAAGTAGTCACCGTATTGTCCATGTACCTGTTCATAGTAGAACTTGCGGAGGAAGAGCGGGGCGTAGAGGTTGAGTCGCGACAGTCTCAGCTCGCCATAGCAGTACCTGCCCGACACATCGCTGTCCTGGATGCTGATGATCTCCGAGATGAACCCACAGAACTGTGTCCAACTCACGTCCTTGGGGACAAGGCGAAGGTGATCTTGCTGGGCGATGACGAAGTCAGACTCGTGCCGGATCAGATGACGGTATGTGCGCAAGTATCCCATCGCTGCCTTCCGTATTGCGTCTCGGCGATCGGTGAGTGTGGACGACTTGCTGAGCAGGAAGTGCTCCCAAAACGCGTGTGACAGGAGATATCTTGGAAGGGGCTTGATGAAGATGCGGTCGTGGATCCACACCAGGTGTAGGCGAGGATCTTCGGTGACGACGATCTCCCGCCCCTTGACCCTTTGTCGATGCAGCGGATTAACATTTGCGCTTGACTGAGTCGACATCACCCAAAGACGCGGCGCTATCGCTTCGAGGTCATGGGCCCAGAACTCCTTGAGGAGGAACTGCTCCAAATGGATGAAGTCGCTGAGTAGAATGCATGGCTGGCCTGGTAGAGGAGTTGAGGCAGGTGGTCGGATTTCATTAGCTGACCCTTCGGCTTCGTGAGGGTCAAGGTCGCTGCAGAGCTGGTGGGCCTTTGAGAATGGAGGTGATATGGGGTTCATTTCTATTTTCAGGAGGCGGCGGTGGCAGATATGGGAACGAGAGGCCACTTGAAGCCGGGAACAAAATGGGAAAAATGGGTTTTTAAATACCCATGCTGTGAAGCAGTCTTGCACTGCTACGCTTCACCCCCGCATAAGGGGTCAGTACGTTGGCACAGCTGAGGCACAGCTGAAGCACAGCGCTTTGGCCAGAACATCTACGCCTCAGCCTTCGCTTTGATGGCAGCTGTGCGGTGAATGTCGGGCCATCACAGCATTGTCAACGTACAACATGCCATTTCCAGACTTGATTTTGTTGTGAACAGAAGCCGCGACTGAGTCACTAGCATGGTGAGCATACCAAGTGCTTGCAGTGGTTTTCAGGCACTAAAAGACCGGGGACGACACAGGGCTGAAGGTGCTCTACGAGCCATCCGCAAACGATGGATCAACGAGCACTCTCGCCGACATAATCGAGTAGAACCCCCGGCACTTCGGCACGCTTGAGCTACCGCTAAGACACGATCACAGTATCGTTGCTATCCACGGCATCGGCGCCCACCCGGACGACACCTGGTGCAAGAATGTCGGCACGGACGGAGAAGGGCGGACACGATATGTCAACTGGCTCTCAGACCCAGCGATGCTCCCGTCGACGGTACCAAATGCGCGCATAATGCGATATGGCTACATGTCGCGGTAGTTTGGAGATGAAGCTATCCGACAGAACGTCAACACTGTAGCAGGTCGTCTTCTTAGGGCCTTGAAACATCAAAGAAAGGTTCAGATCGCCTGCGCTTTTCGCTGGACATGGGCACGAGATCTCAAGGGACTGACGAGAGTTAGGGCCCTTCGTTTCGGACGCGACCTTTGCTGTTTGTCGCTCACTGTTTTTGGCGGGCTGGTGGTCTTGAAAGTATGTTCGGTCATAGGTTTGCACACCCTAAAATAATGGTTAACTAAGCGATCTCGGACATCTCTAGGCACTCCTGGATGCGGAGCGGTTCCCCAACGAGTGGCCTAACATATATCACGCTGTCGCTGGCATCGTCTTCCTAGGAACGCCATTCAGAGGAGCCCCAGGACTGAGTCAGACGGAGATGATACGAGCTGCGGAAGTGTTGTACAAAGATACTGTGCAAGGGGAGGTTCTGCGTATACTCGATCCGGACGACGAACTAGTACTGGAGACGGTGCACCTCTTCGAGAAAGTGCGGACGTCATCGCAGAACGGGACACTGCTTGCTTGCTTCTTCGAGCTAAGGCCATGCAATGTGAGAGCCGTGTTGGGTCAGGAGGAAAAAGGTATGTTCCTGCATGCCAACAAGAGGTGGTGTGCGACTGACATTCAGCGGAGTCTTTTGCGGTGAGCGAGAGCTCCGGATGCCTCGACGCGGCCCAGAAGGTTGGCCTGCAGCGGACCCACTTCGACATGAACAAGTTTGGCATGCCGAGCGAGGAGGAGTACCAGACTGTGCGCGATGTTATCGAAGAGATGGTTGAGGCAGCTCCGAGGTTGCTTTTGGCCCGATCTCAATGTAGCTAGTCCCTTGTTGTGTTGCTTCTGCTTTTCTTCTAATCCAGAGAGTTCTCAGGAAGAGTTAACTGTCTGACACATGATGCGTACAGATAGCGGCGAACACAGGGCTGCGTTCAGTCTCAAGGGTGTCCCCTTGGCGAACCAGTTTGTCGGACGTGATGCTGAGATGCTTCGACTCGAGGATTACTTCCATCCCAAGACACCCAGCCCTGCCCGCCGCAAAGTGTTTGTCGTACATGGCCTCGGTGGGATAGGCAAGACACAGCTAGTCATCGAGTTTGCTCGAAAGCACCACAGCAGATACAGCGCGGTGTTCTGGCTGGATGGATCTTCGAAAGACCGGCTGAAGCAGTCGTTCGTGGACATCGCGTACAGGCTACCGCGGGACCAAACAACGGCAGACGCTGCAGAAGCCTTGAAGCATTCGAACATCGACGTCGACGTAGTGGTAGGAGGCGTTCTCCGATGGCTGTCTTTGCCTTCCAACCAGCACTGGCTCTTGATCATCGACAATGTGGACCGCGATCATCTCGACAAGGGAAAGACCCGCAGGCATACAACGTGAAGGAGTTCTTCCCTCCAGCAGATCATGGATCGATCCTGATCACAAGTCGGTTGGCAAGCCTTCAACGCTATGGGGATGGCTTAAAGGTCGACAAAGTCAACGATGAGCAGGCAAAGGTTATACTAGAGAACAACGCTGGCAAGTCGATTAAGGGCGAGTCAGCGCACAGAGCTGTTATTCAAGAGACATAGCTGACCGTTGCGGCATTTGCTTCCAAGGCGTGGACTTGATCATCAAGCGGCTCAACGGACTTCCTCTTGCGCTCACTCAGGCTGGCTCGTATCTGCAACGCACAAGCATGGCTGCATCGGACTACGTAAAGCACTACGATAGCACGTGGAAAGATCTGATGAAGAAGCAAGACAGGTTTCCACTGCAGGAGTATGCCGACCGCAGCGTCTTGACGACATGGACAATCTCATACAAGCAAGTGCAAAGTCAAAGCGAAGAGGCTGCAAGTCTGCTCAAGCTGTGGGGCTTTCTCGACTGCGAAGACCTGTGATATGAGATGATTGCTTCTGCCCGGCGTCTGGATGAAGAGATGGAGACGCCAGGCTGGCTGCTACAACTTGCGGAGAGTGAGCTCGAGTTCTCCGATGCTTTGCAGCTTCTATCGCACTACTCGCTTGTTGATGCAAAAGAGGAAACCTCAAGCCACTCAATGCAATCTGTCTTGCATGAGTGGTGCTGTCAACTGGCAGAAGGCAGGGAAAGAAAGACGCTGTCTCGGCTTGCTGCCGGTATTGTGGCGCGGATGGTACCGGGCGAATCTGAGCCTGAGTACTGGAAGCTGCGCAGACGTCTGTTGCCTCACGGCAGCCGAGTGTGCCGATGGGTGGATGATGAACGCTTGAAGCAGTCGCATGGAGCCAATGACTGGACCCTACCGCCATGGATCTTCTATAGCCTAGGTATGTTGTTCGCTCATCAGGACAAGCTGGATGAGGCAGAGAAGATGTACCAGCGGGCACTGGCAGGATTCGAGAAGGCACTCGGCGCAGAGCATACATCAACACTCAACACGGTCAACAACTTGGGCCTTCTCTACGCGGCTCAGGGCAAGCTGGGCGAGGCAGAGACGATGTACCAGCGGGCACTGAAAGGAAGAGAGAAGGCACTCGGACCAGAGCATACATCAACACTGGATAGCATCCACTGCTTAGGCCTTCTCTACGCGAAACAGGGCAAGCTGCAAGACTCTAGAGCACTGTACACAAGGGCCTTAATGGGATTTCAGACTGCTTTAGGGTACAATCATACAAAATGCCAGGTTGTAAGGCAGGCTATCGCAGCTTTGGATATCTCAAGAAGTATGATAGGTGGATCTGCCAGTTCTCCAGTCAAGGCTCTCAGAGACGAAGACATCCGCGACGACCTTTGCAGAGGGCCGGATGCCATGAAAGCGGTCAGCCACTCCCAAGGCACTTCAGCGACCAGCACAACGCAGTCCACGATGGTACCTATGAGCACATTTGCAGCTCTGATAGACGGAGAGAATGGGAGCCGCAGTAATACCGTCAGGCGGAAGAGGTCGTCCAACTCTATCAAGGTACCATTACCATCAAGCAAACGCAAAGCCAAATAAGACCGGCGCACCATTCTCTCGATGAGTTGGGTGAATAAAACAAAATTTCGACCCCTTGTGCCGTCCGCTCAGATGTACAAAATACCGGGACGTTTTCCTTTTCCTCCCGTCCTCGTGGTGGTCGTTCTCGTCCTCAATACTCTGGCGCAAGGGTAACGCTGGCACTGCGACCAGAGCTGGAACGGGGTTTGCCCCAGCGCAATGTTGAGAGGGAGCCAAAATGAGGTTTCTAAGACGCTGGCGTTTCCATTGAGCTGGAGCAGGGCGGATGCTCGCGAGCGCCAAGGGTAACGCCAGCTTGTGGCGCTACAGCCTGGGCCACACAGACCACTAACCTTACCAGCATGTCTATTTTGGGGGGGTTCCCTTTCGAGCTCTTTTGAGGATCCCGTTCGGGCTCCTTTAGAGATCCCATCCGGGCTCCGCTATGAACAGACGGAACATACACATACTCAAGACAGCTAGAACGCAATGTTCAAGGAATGAGATCTCTATCTGAGGCTAATGAAACACACCATGTACCCGAGCTGCATGGCTCATGAAATCTTCGAGGTCCCGTAACCACTCCGAGCAACGAGGATGCCTACATTTAAACTCCCGCTCAAACCGTCCCTCCTGCACATGGACTTTGAGGTGTTTCTGAAGGGTGTATTTCCGCGCAAATGGGCGCGTTTGTCTGTCCTTCGAGAGCTGCTCGTCGCCTATGCAAATGAGACAGACGGGGCCGGTAAAGACCATCGGGTATGGACTCTGAATAATCTCGATGTCCTCATCTTTGATCGGTCTGATGATCCGCGGTTTCTCTTGGGGCTCTCGAGCACCCGAGGTACTGTTGGACTCTTCCTTTAGCGGCCTCTGCCGTTTCCGAGCGCCGGCATTGCCAGAGTCGCTCAAACCTCGCTTTATCCCGACCGTACCTTCGGCTTTCTCAGCTCGGCCATCTTCAAATCGGAAACTGATTTTTCCGTCCGAGGCTTTACATCGTTGGCTTTCCTGCCGGTGGCAGAGGCTGGAAAGATTGCGGATGAAAACAGAGCGAAGCTTCATGGCATGTGCCTCGTCAAGCCCATCCAAGGGCTGACACAATAATCTTGCAACAGCGGCGCGTTCCCGGAGTTCGTATTGTTCCACTGTTTGAGGGAGAGTATCGGGCGCACCGATTCCGTTCAGCTGCCTGTCTATCTCGATCGTATCGATCGAATCGTGAAAGTCCAGAATGGCTTGGTCCAGCCGTTTTCTCCGCAACGTGTTTGTCATGTTGTTGATCTTGCGCTTGATCTCCTCATATCGAGTGTGCAGATGCGTTCCCTTAGCTGCCTCGATGGAGTAGTACCCTCGGTCCCGGATCTTCTCCTTACATCTTTCTCGTTTCTTGCGGAGCCTCACAAGCTCTGGATCGCTGTTGACCTCGAGCTTTTGCTCGTCAGTGAGCTCTCTAGGCGCCCGCTTGTCTCGTGACAGTCCCATCCGTGCGGCAGATCGGATGAGGGCATCTTGGGATTGAGTCCCGAAATAAATCGACTGGAAATCGCGCTCGATAAGATCGGGCATGTAAAACTGTTCGTACGTGCTGCCGTGATGGCCCATGGTTTGGTTCCGCTCCTCTGGGGTAAGAACGCCTGGTAGGGTCCCAGCCGTTAGTAGAAGCGGATTTGAATAAACAGTGACACCATAAGGAAAAAACACAGCCTAGGGTAAACACTTACTGTTAATGTTTCTGCCAGACGCCCGTCGCACCTGGTAGAGTTCCAGCAGATGCTAGAAACCGGCGAAGCGGCCTAGGTACACAAAATGGTCGCGATATTTGTGATACGGGAGAGCTTTGCTGTTGGATACGCGGGTACCGTCCGGTGTTCTCTCAACATTCCTAAAGATAGGCTGTTTCTCCTTCTCCCTCTTGAACCGTAATCGAAGCATATCCCGCTGCGGTGGGATTTCCAGGCTAAAGATCTCTTCAACGGAAGTATAATTGAGTCTAAAAGCGTCATCTGCGAGGGCTATGCTCAGGATGTGCGAAAGGATGCAGAAAGCCGGTGTGCTTTCAAGACGGAATATGAACTTCTTCCTATCATACGAGTTGTGTTAGTGAATATGCTATTACTCTAGGTCAACGGTTACTAACCGTCTGCCCTTCCCTCCGGAATTCTTGATATGTACGAGATTAACCATCACGACGGTCGTAGTGCGGTCGGGATCCTTTACATCGCGGACCTTCATTATTGAAACATGCTCATACGATAGCGCTTTGTTGCTGCCTTTCGCACTGCCACTTTCGACAAGTGCCCCCGGTCGTGTGGTCGTAGCGGCACTGAGCAGGAGGAGCAGTGATATCTCCACCCGGAGCCGACCGTGGAGGGCCTTGGTATCTTCGACCCAGTGCGCCTGAATGACAGCGTATAGATCTTGAACGTACATGGCGAGTTTGTCCTTTTCCGAGGTGTCCAACTTGTATGTTGGCGTAAGGTACGTAGGGATCCACTACTAGCAGTCAGTCCTATCTCCCGGCAAAAGAGCATACGAGCACACATACGTCTCTTATGTCAAGCTCAGTCCCATTATCCATGCGATGACCCGCCAAATCGATGTATGCACAACTAAGGCGTTTCCAGTAAGCCTTGATTGAACTCTCTTTCTTGATCCGGAATTTTGTGACGCGCTCTTCAAGATACGCCTTGATCGTCTCCGCTTCGCACTTGGAAAGGGTTTTATCAGGATCGGCCTTAATCTTCCGACAGAAGCTAGATGGAAACCTGTTAGCAGTGGACACGGGTGGAGGTAATGCAAGGTGCAGACTTACTCCTGCCAATGCTCCACCTCTCTTCTAACGAGTCTCTTTGACCAATCGCTTCGTCTTGATTTGGCCCGTCCCACCCCTTGTGGTAAGCGATCCTCTTCCGTAGAAGCTCGCCTTCAGAATCGGAGTCTAACCCTACGTCTGGATCTGTGTCTGGGTCGGAGTATGGCTCTGACTCTAACTCTGACTCTGACTCTGAGCGAGTGCCGGAAGCCGGGTCTAGGTCTAGGTCTGGGTCCGGGTCCGTAACGGTTTCGCGGTCGGGATCTGAACTGATGCGTAAGAGCCTTCCGTCTCCCTCTTTGGCAGACCATGCCCGTCGATGAGGCGGCCTAACAGGCTTGTTCTGCCCTCGCTGTCCGGCACGGATCGGAATGGCTGGAACAGCTGCCATCGAGGCAGAATAAGACTGTTCTGTTTTGGAATGGTCCTACTAAAGAAAGGAAGAATAAAGAAGACAAAATAGAACAAGCGAAGAGAGCGGCGGAGGTGTGAGCGAAGACGAATAGCGAGAGTAAGAACAAGAGCGAATAAGGAAGATTATATTCAATCTCGAGAATGTACGGTTGTTCGCTGAGAGTAAGCTGGACGTGCCGAAGAACTTGGGCAAGTGGAGTGTGGGATGGCGGGCAGCTGGCCCTCTTAAACAATGGCTGGCGCCTGGCCATGCACCAGCCTACATGTTTGTCACCCATCTTCTCCCCGATTCCTGGATTGTGATTTCGAAAAGTTGACGGGAGCCCATTTGGGGCTCTTTTGCTTGGCGTTTACCGGGCGGCTAGATAACCGTCAGGGGTGCTAAGCGAGCGAGATCTTAAAAGCGGCGAGGGGCCTGGGGTCTAAGCGAGGTGAATGCGCATCCAAAAGCGGCGGCCAAACACCTCCATTTTGGGACGCATTTTCACCAACTCCTAGATACTAGTAGTAATTATAGTATAATATTACTTAAAATCATTCTCTAAATTAAATATAAAGTTTTAGTACTAAAATACTCTTAGTTTATATCTATCTAGATTCTAAGATAATGACTATAATTTAATTATCTATTTATAATTAAGCTATATAAGCTTCTACTAAGCTATACTTTAGCTAGCTTACTGATACTATATTACTAAGCTAATAAGTTATCACTCTGAAAACAGCGAGTTTTAGTGAGAAAACGCCGACCCGGAAAGACTTTTGGCCAGGTATTGTAAATACGCCCTTCTTCGTAGTGGTTACCCCATGTAATCACAAGGCTGTGAGCTTGCTGTATCCCATCCAATTACTTTAAACCAGACAACCCCTCGAACTTACTGCTTTGCTTTCACAGCCGAGCGATTATCCCTTTCGAAAAGTTCGTGAGGACGCAGTCGGCACTGTGTACGCATGATACTGCGTGTTTGTTGGCCGCCAAATAACCAGTCACGTGATTACTATACCCACATCAGGTCCGCAAAACCGGGACCATCGCGTGTGAAATAGAGTAACACAGCAGCACAGACGAGTGCTGTCACCGTAGCCTCGCGATGCCACTGCGCCTTGGGCTCGTGACCGTCGGATCATAACACGGACTCAAAGTGGGAGTGCCGAAACCGTTAATCGTCGAAGAACACTGCGTCAATCGGTTACATACTATCCCAGCCTTTACAACCATGTGAGAACATCTTAAGCCTCGGCATGGACTGGTTGACGAGGTCGGCCAGCCGACGCAGGTGATTCCACAAGGCAGTGGTCCCCGGATTACTTCTCCTAGTGTAGCGCTGGTGGACTGGACTCTTCGAATCGAGATCAATCTCTAATTTGTATATTCGTAGGGTCAGCGACCGTGTATGAAGGGAGTGCTGCTCCGAGAGATTCTCAAGGAATGGCTGGAGAGATCGGTTGCCCAAGACGACGTTGGCCCAGAGCATCGGAATGGCTGCATAACTCCAGCTCTTGCATACAGTCAACGAAGGTATCAAAGCTACCAGTCCGTGCAACTCGCGACATTGAACAAAGATCATGCGGAGGATCTCGGGAGCCAAACTCGCCGCCATTGTGACATGTATAGGCGCAGACGCGGTATATAACGTATCGACAACAGGAGTAAAGAGCCTCGGTTCCTGATGCTCTAGTTCTTTTGAATGTTGGTGCCTTGAGTCCCTGCTTGCAAGGAAGTGCTCCTCGTTCGTCTGATGGAGTTGCACCTCGTTGACAACACGATCTTGGTCCGATCCAACAAGTTATGAAGCCTGAGTGCGTAACTAGGTAGATAGCACTGCTGAATACCGCTCGCTTGATTGATACGAGGATTCTGTAAACTTCGGCTCCAACTTCACCTCACGTCTCCATGGTTCAGGCGCTGTGTGAACGTTAAAGACCCCTGGCGTCTGAGGTGTTGAGGCTGATGCCTGATCGACAAGAGCCAATTGCGGGAGCGGGGCCCCGGAGTTTCGGGAGGCATCCGACCTCACGCTGAGCATTGAACGACCTCACAGTAAACACCAATGAGCCAGTCTCCGGCAACAAACGTTATCTGTGCCTTCTAAAACACGCCAGCTCGACTCGCAGATCTGCCGTGAACATCTCAGCTATACCAGGGTTATGCGAGCGTTTATCACCAATACTCGCCACTATGAGTGAGCGTCAGAACCGTCGATTACTTCCGTCCTCTACTCGTGCGGTAAGCCGAGTACGATGTCCATATCTACATGGACCGCGCCACTAATGCATTGCAGTGTACGGAATGTCAGGTAAGCCCTAGAGTTCCGGGATGCGTCGAAGAAGATTAACAGATGACCACGCCGCAGAGGCGCAAATGCAAGGTAGTGTTCCACGTTCGAAGTACTTCATTCAGTTACCCCTAAACTTAGTTTCATGCTCTCTTTCTTCGCTACTGCAAATGAGGCACTCACTGCTTTCGTATAGTGCACGGGCAAAACACCATGTTCATTTTGCTCAAAAGCCGGAAAACACTGCGTTTATGGCTCCCCACCATCGCGAACACCTCTCACACGGAAGTAAGTGGTTCCAGGATTGTATTTCCATAAGTGCCAAGACTGTCGGCCTTTGACGACTCTTCTCTATCCGTCAGACACATTTGTGTTCAGTAACTGGAAGGCTGTAAAGGATCTCTGTTTACGCATCGATTGCAGAAACCTTGACGAGGCTGAACGCCGGTGTGTTGTACTGAAGGCACTTCTGCGGACGTTAAGCCCCGACCTTGACATAGAGGCTCAACTTCTGAAGCAGCCGAAGCAGCCAAGACCTTCCGAGTCCACTCCTTCACCACCTGATGTTGAAGACCAAGCAGCAAGCCCCGAACCAGCAAACGAGTATGAATGGCACGAGCCTCCACTGTCGCCATTGCCAGATGCTTGCGGAGGAGATGGCAGGTCGGGAGATGGTATGGCATCTCTATCAATTAAACCCTGTGAATCGGGTTATCTTGGTAGGGTCCGGCGTTGTTTTTGTCTGTCAATGATATACAGATACTGAAAGCGAGCAGGCACCAGCTCTGGGTCAAATTTGCTCCAGACCATATCTGAGCTGCTCTCCCGTAGCGGTAATGCTCCGTTGGAGGCATCGCCAAAGCGTCAATCTTCCGAGTCTGGAGGTTTGCGAAGCCCACGCAGCTCTGGAACCTTTACGTCAGAGGGTAACCTGGCTGCATCTGCAGTTACGCAACGCTTGATTGATGCTTACTTTCTACTCTATAACACCTCTTATCCAATCCTGCACGAACGTACTTTCCGAGATAGTTACTCAAATCGTACCCAGATCCCTGGCCATTCGAGCTGGCACTTGATCTTTTACATGGTCTTGGCGATTGGCCACTGGGTGTCAAGCTCTGGTCCTGACCACGATGCATCGCCGTACTATCCTGCCGCACGTTCCCGCTTGTCTACACGAATGTTGGAGTCTGGAACCATTGGCAATGTTCAAGCCTTCCTCCTAATGGTAAGAATATCTAATCGCACTTGTAAAGCGGACGTGAAGCGCTAATCCTTAGTATCAGGGCAATTACTTGCAGAAGCGAGATCGACCGAATACCGGTTACAATCTGATAGGCATCGCCTTCAGGATGGCTCTTGGATTGGGGCTTCACCGAGAGTTCCCGCCAGGTGTTGCCGGAAAGGACACCTTAGCCCAAGAGAGGAGAAGACAGCTATGGTGGATTCTGTATTGTTTTGAAAGTGGCTTCAGCATCACTACCGGCAGACCTACCACAGCATCAGCTGCATTCATAGACACTCGAATGCCCCTCAATATCGAGGATTCGGTATATGAGATCCTGGGGTTGCTTTCTACACTTGCTGATTCGCAACAGAACTCCACATTGGATGACTCCCTGCCATTGCCAGTGGATTATCCAACAACTCACTCCGCAATCATCGCACAGGCGCACTTGGCAGTGATTGCGAACAAGATACATAGTGACTTCCTGTCAGCCCACATGAACAACGGGGATGTTGATCCAGAAGTAGTGCAAAATATGGAGCAGCGACTGTATGCTTGGAAAGCCTCCCTTCCGCCGTACTTCATGGACCCCAACGTCCCTCAATGGTTCCGAGGCCCCAGGGCCGTAGTCCTGTGGAAGGAGCAGAACCTGCGGATCATGCTATGGCACGGCGGTCAAAGGAGCAACAACACAGGCCTGAACAAAGCCAATGCGGTCAGGAAATGCCAGCTTGCTGCAATCGAAACGATACACGACATCTCAACGTTCTGCAAGGAACAGTCGGATTTGTTACATGCTGGGCTGAGCTGGTACGCCATCTACTTCCTGTTTCAAGCCACCCTGGTTCTTGATATCAGCCTCTTGCAGTCGGTTGATCAGCCGCGCGACGAAGTCACACCATCACCGCTGGATGATACTGTCTCCCTGGCCAGAGATTGCTTGTCCGAAATTGGGCTGAGAAACTCCGCCGCAACGCGTTGCATCTCCGTCCTAGATCGTATCCATGAGCATCTCGCTTCTACCCAGACGACATCCGGGCAGGTTTTCTCAAGTACGGCATGGGATTCTTACCCCACCTTTACCAAGCAGACGACTCCACAGGCCCCCACAATAGACAACAATCACTGGGCATTCACCGTCGATCCGACACTGCACATGTTTCTTGACAACCCATCAGTGGAGAACCTGTTCGACGGTATTGAGGGCTTCCCTAGCACGCAAGAACAGGAATTTTTCGACTACACATCTGGTAACCTGTACAACACTGAAGATGGCCAGAGCTTGTTGGACTGGCCCCACACCAATTTCATTTAAATTGTCATACGCGAAACAGAACAGTGCGCCCAGATTAGAACGCTGCTGCAGACAAGTGAATCCGGAGAAGCCCAATCTCAGGACCACGGTCTGCTTGGTACCTTTGTCATTTTCGCTTCATCACCTCGGTTTCCCAACCTTGCGGGAGTATCCCGCTTTGGATTACCAGTGAATTACTCTTCCCGGTACTCATAATGCACAGCGTTGACCTTGGAGTTGGCCCGTCGGGTCTTCTCAGACGAAACCATGTCCGGAGCCGGAGGAACTATACCGAGTCTCTCGCGAATGTCGGCAATTCTTCTCATGTCGGCTTCACCCTGATTACCACCGAAGAGCTTGTCCATCTCCTCAATGCGGACGCCCTTCGTTTCAGGCACTCCGAAGTACACCCATACAAGCAGGAGGACGCAGAATGCTGTCAGGATGTGAGCTTTGAGCAAAACATATTGTAGGGAAGACCGATTTACCGAGGAAAAAGTAGAATGTCCCAAAGCTGATTGATCGCAGCATTCTGGGTGTGATGAGCGCCACAATGAACTGCGGAGGAGCCTGTCAAGATAATTTCGAAGCGATGGAAGCTCGGGCACTTACATTCGTCAGCCAGTTGGAGCCGATTGCTAGCCCTACAGCCTTGGCTCGCACTCCTGGAGGGAACATCTCCGACGGCATGATCCAGTTCACGCATCCTAGAACTCCGGTTACCACGGCCCGGTGTATGCAAACAGATATTTGGACAGCTTACCGATGCTGAATGCAAAATTCGAAATGTAGATCCAGATAAAGACTGCCGCGGCCCATCCAGCATCTCTATGCTCCGCCCACGAGTTCCTGTAGACCGCGAGAAGGGTGCCGACGATGAGTTGCGAGACACCCATACCGACGGCGCCAATCATCAGTACCTTACGACGTCCCCATCTAGGTATACGTTAAGCCCTGTCTCTCCGCGCGGAAGAAAGCCGGACTCACCTGTCGAGGAACATGATGGCAGGAATTGTCGAAAAGAAGTTTATAACGCCAACCACGCCTGTGGCCAGAAGATCAGTGGAGTTGCCACTCAGCCCGATGGATCTGAAAATTTGCGGGGCATAGCTACAGCAAGTCAGCAAGAGGCCAATGTGGATCGATATCCCGGCCGGTGTTAAACTGACTATATGATTGCATCTGCAGAAGTTGTCAGTCTTGTTGGGTTCTGTCCACGCCGTCTCGGAACACTTACTGATTCCTGTGAATTGCTGAATGATTTGAAGCATACAGGCGATGAGGAGACGCCTGTTCAAGTGGCGCACCGTAAACAACTCTTGATACTGGCCTAGAGCCCGCATGAAGCCCGATTGTGTGCCCGGAAACCTGGCGATATCGGTTTCTTGATCGAAGATTGCTGCAGCTTTGATTTCCAAGAGCTCGAGCTTCACTCGATCGTCGGTCGCCGGAACTCGTCTGAGCCTGCAGAGAGTCGACAGCGCCTCCACCTCGCGACCTGAACACAATGTGTCAGTTCCCGGAGCGCCGAGTGGACATTCGCTGTCTCACTGACCTTTATTCATGAGCCACCGAGGGGAATACGGGAGGAAAAAGGTGCCGGCCGCCAGTATCGCTGAGGGGACGCACTGCAAAGCTAGCGGCAACCGCCAGGCGATGGGACTCTGGGTGTCGCCTGTCCCTCCAATGTGTTGTGTGCCGTAATCCAGCCAGAATGCAATCATGATGCCAACGGTGATACCCAGTTGCTGGAGCGCAATCAGACTTCCCCGGATGTTTGGAGGCGCAAGTTCACTCAGGTACAGCGGGACAACCATGGAAAGCATCCCGATGGACAGTCCAGCAACAAAGCGGCCTACGAACATCATCACGACGTTGATAGCAGCGGCCTGGATAATAGAGCCAATGAGGAAGACGATGTTCGCGAGGAGAAGAGACCAGCGGCGAGAGAGGCGGTCGGCGATGGGGCCGTTGGCGAGAGCGCCGAACATGGCTCCTAGAGTCAGGACTGAGACCATCCAGCCCTGCAGGTCGGGGTTGCTGACCAGGTCGGGGAATTGTTTGGCCTGAAAGATGTTGTCAGTCGTTCGACTCTTCTGGAAAACGGAAAAGGCGGAAACTTACAAAGTTATTCATGACCATGACGCCAGAGATGACGCCCTGATCGTAGCTACTACCGTCAGCAGAGGGGACAGCCTGTTCAGACCATTCAAAAAGAGTCAAGGAATTCTATCGTGGTGACCATCATCCCAGTCTCCCTTGCACGCTAGTGTGTCTACGACCTTGATGGAGTAGAGATACGACGAAGACGTACCCAAATAGGAGGCCTCCAATACTGGCAAAGCATGCCAGGAAGAAGATGTAGGGCTCACGGACAAGCCCCTTGTAGCCTTTCGCACAGTCAGTTGGTTCACACTCGACGATATGGAGGAGGAAAGGGAAGACAACCTGCTGGGCCGTAAGCAATATCAAGGCCTCCCGTGACTGTAGCACCACCTCCAGCCATGGTGGATGTTGTCAGAAGTGATACTCGTTGATATGTAGAGCGTCGAGTATTGAATATGCAGATCCAAAATGCAAGGAATGATGATCGCATTGGACTCTGTGATACAAGAGCCTTTTATATACTTATTGCGGCCGGTTGCAGTCAAAACCCTCGGGTATACAAAAGAGAAGCCGCTGACACGGCACTCTCTCTTCTCTTGGGAAACCGGGGAAGCCTGCAATCGCGGAGTTCAAACCCGCTTGCCTGAGGACTTGCCATGCTCACGTTCCCTGTCAATGAGACTGTATCGAAGCGCTGTGGGCCGCATTCAGGTGTGAAGGTTTATCGGAGCACTGTGGACCGATCACGATGCATGGGGTCGTACACGTCCTCTTGATGCTCTCCAGCATCCGATCGGAGCACAGTGGGCCGATGAACCATCAGAGCCATTGAACTCACGTTGTTCTGTGCATCACACCCCTGCTGACAGGCAATCGAGAGGTATGGCTACGGCACTTGTTTCCCGATGATTCGGTCTGCTGTGCTCCGAGTGCAGGATTGAGGTTTGGTAACAGGAGTGAAGGCTTGGCGTGGTGTAAGTTCGGAGCACAGTGCCCCGACAGCCTCACAGTAGTGGGCATGATGCACAAGCCACCCAATAAGCCAACCTTACTAGCTGTTGGCTTTCTGTGTACAGGTAGTATGTTTTATATACTGGGTCGTCGTGCCTGTCACCTCATTGATCTTCAAGCCTCGTTCCGCCCACCATAATCCTTATCCCGCTGCCACGACTGTCAGTTTTGCAGTTTCAAGGCCAACACAATCAAGATGGCTATCCCAGAGAGTACCCAAACGGTGTCGAATGGCACAACGAACGGGAGCGGATATACTATTCCAGAGGAGATGAAGGCCATTCGCTACAACAAGATCAAGGACTTCTCGCTTGTCACTATGCCAGTCCCGCAACCAAAAGCGCACGAGATACTCATTAAAGGTATGCCATGTTTCTTCAAGCACTGAGCTGTCAAATCTTGTACTCCCTTCATCAGGTACTACGTCAAAGACATACGTCGCTTGATTCAATACGTGGCCGCATCAAGCCGCACCATCAGACATTGACGAATGGTACAGTGAAATCGTGCGGTATATGCGGCACGGACCTGCACATCCACAATGGCGACTTCGAGTCAGCGATGCCTGTGGTGACAGGTCATGAGACCAGCGGCATTGTCGTGAAGATCGGCGAGTCCGTGAAAGGGTTCAAAATCGGAGACAAGGTTACTGCGGACAACTCAGAGCTTTGCGGGTACTGTCATTACTGTCGCGAAGGCAAGCTGCTCTACTGCGAGAACTTCCAGGCTCATGGGGTACACCGTAAGTGACCTTGGGATCCATCACCAGATCACGTGCTGACATGGCCTGTGATAACAGTGGACGGAGGCTTCGCCGAGTACTGCGCTTACCCAGCTGAAAAGCTCTTCCACTTCGAAAAGCTGTCGTGGGAGGAAGCCACCCTCTTCGAGTCCGCGTCCTGCGCCATCCACGGCATGGACCGCATCCGCCCATCCGTTGGCTCCAGCATCCTGCTGATCGGTGCTGGCCCAACAGGCCTGTGTCTCGCTCAACTGCTGAAATCCAACGGCGGTGCGCATCTGGTTCTTGCTTCGAACCAAGGACCGAAGATGGATCTTGCAAGAAAGCTGGACTGCGCAGACGAATATCTCGACCTCGATCGGCAGGATCCCAGCAAGCAGTGGGCGGATCTTAAGAAGAGGTACCCGTATGGATTCGATGTGGTGGTGGAGGCGTCGGGGTCTGCCGCCGTGTTGGAGAGGGCGATTGACTATTGCACCAGAGGTGGGAAGCTAGTATACTACGGCGTGTATCCGAAAGAGGCGCTGATTGCGGTGTCTCCCTCCCGGGTCTTCTCGGACGAGATTACGATGATCGGGTATGTACCACCTGCTCTCTGTACACCTCCGCCATTCTGACAGCTGAACAGGTCGTTTTCTGAGATGTGGTGCGTAGGAAGAAGTGTCAAGTATCTCGAGAGTAGGAAAGTGGACGTGCGAGGAATTGTAACGCATACTTTTCCGCTGGAGGACTTCGGCAAGGCACTGGAGGCAGTGCGAACAAAAAGCGTAATCAAGGCGGCTATTGTGTTCGAGGACTAGACTGAGAGACGTGTTTGGCACTCGTTGTCAGATATTGAACTGCTCACATCAAGCGTGTTATGCGAAGAATATGCCAGTGCATTAATTCGGAAGTAGCTTGCATGTCTGAAGCAAGAGCACCCCTCTTTAGGGATATGAAGAAACAAGTACACAGGTCGGTTCTGATATAGTATGACCCAGAAGTAGAAAGGCGTCCTGTATGGGAATGAAGAACCGTCCAATGTGAGCAGCCTCGTGCCTGGACAACCCATGGCAAAAGCAGGCGAGAGGATCAGATTGGCTGTAGCTCGAAAGGACTGACAAATCTCATATAATGAAGCAAAAATTTGATTTCCTGCAGACGTGATAATAAATTTCCATTATTGATACTCAAGATGCTCTTATCGGCCATCACATCCGCAAGCAGTTTGAGGAAGCTCAGCCATCAGCCTTCAAGAAATCCACGCTCTGAACCGTGACTGCGGGCTTCACGAGCCGTCTTCGGACCGTCTCTCCATTGAGCAAGTCATTGCCTTCGACTCTTCGGATCGCGTCATCCCAGCTACTTTCGATGCCGCTCTGAACATGTCGCTTGGCGATCCTGTCCCTTGCCAACTCCGGCGCGACATCTATAAACCACGTGTCGTCCACAAAATCTTTGATCTGCCGCCATGGCCCCTCGTCCAGTAGAAGCCAATTGCCTTCGAGGATTACGAGAGAGATATCCGGGGTTATTGCGATGTTGTCCAGGCATGGGTCTTTTAGGACGTGATCAAAACTCGGTGCCCATATAGTTTGAGATGTGTCCTTCTTGGTCCAATGAAGCACTTTGATGAGGTCCAGAACTGCATGTGCGTCGAATGTCCAGGAAGCGCCACGTCTGGCAAAAGCTTCGGCCTTATTCGGGAGCGCGTCGAGGGCGTTGCGTGGAAGGTGAAAGCCGTCCATAGGAAGTGCAGCGGCAAAGGGGAGGGGAGCCTGTGCGTTCAGCTTTTGGACCACGGCCGCTGCCACAGTGGATTTGCCCGATCCTGGAGGTCCGGCGAGAGCGATGACCGTTCGTTGCTGACCGCCATCAAGTATGCATTGATGCTTCTGAAGTGCTCGTGCCGCGAGAGCTGTGCAGACTGAGTCCATGTTTGTGGGGGGAGAGATGCTGCTGAGAGCAGAAGCGCAATGAGGTTCACAGGATGGGGACCTTATACCTATCGAAATCACATTCGAGTGTACTGTACCTTCCGGCGGACGACAGTGCTCCGAAAATCCCAACTACTCGATAGAGGGAGCATGGCTGGATGTGCTGAGAGTGGAGGGTCATCATATGTTTGAAGCACTCTGAGCATTGGCATAACCGAGAACTGCGGATGCTACGCTCCTCTACATATACGTACAGCATCCATCTTCATCCGGCCCAGGGTGGCCAGTACGTCGACCGACAAGGTAGGCTGGGAGGCTGCCCGACTTCTGAACCGGAGCACCCGCTGAAGCTATTACCCGCCCGCTCCCAACCGGCAGGCTGTCAGGATTGGCGAGAATGACCGCAGATAAGACGGCTCACGGGTCTTGGCAGGTGGTGAGAGGTGATCTGCGGAGTTTTGGGTCACCCGGAGTAGTTATTCCGCTCCGGAATATCACGTGATTAGAAGCTCTACAACCTGGAAAGTCGACATCTACTGATTTATACCTAGGTAGAGAACTGCTGCCCAAACTCACACCTCTTTCGCAGTTACCCAGAGATCTAGTGGACTTTGTAGAACGATGCTGGAATCGGCTCCTACCTGGTCTATCATACCCAGGGTTGAGCCCGCGCGAATCTTGATCGACATGGACGTTCGGGCAGCCCCCGAGCGTAGCGTCTTGACATCCAATTCAGAACAGACACTAAGCATTTGTCATTCCCACAATAGCTCTGGTGATGCTAATTGAAGATAACAGACGCCCAAAGCGATGATCGACTATTCCCTGCCAAGGCCTCGTTCGAACCCGGCTCTCGGTTTAAGCATAACCCACGACAGCCTCGATCCTCCATGTAACGTTGGCGCCATGAGATCGCTCGAGGTCGCCTTTCGCGCGCCCCCATGCACCTCAAGCCAGCTGGACAAGACCGTCCCAGGCGTTATTTGAGTACTCGCTTACCGTGGTAGTGCCTACTTAAGCACGCGATAACAGCCACAACCACTTAACCCGCGGGAGGCCTGAAATTACACCTACGAGTTGCTGTTCTGGACCGGAGAGTTTGTATGTAGTCTGGACCTCGCGCCGGAAGGCGACAAGTATATAGAGGCCGCCGTCCGCGATTGTGTTCCTCTTGCATCTCCTCACTCAAGTCCGTAATCACTTTCATTCGTTAACTTTTCGTCACTGCATTGCCTTAACTCATCGCTCATTACCTCGACTCATCCCGGCCAGTGCCCACATTGTCGCTAACTTCTCTCACTCGCCTGCTTCGAAAATCCACAGTCGTTTCCGATAATGCGTGCCGGGATACTACTACCGGCTGTTGTCGGGCTTGCCTCTGCTGCAGCGCTCAAACGCCGTCAGGAAATTGATTACAACGGTGTTGTGGCAGCTGCCGATCCGGTTGTGTCGATTGCATCCGGTGTTCAGCACCAGTCCGTTGCGTACGACCCCTCTGCGGCTGTCTTATCCGCCATGGCCGAAGTCACCGCACATCCTTTACCAGTAGGCGTCGATACCGTAGCACCTGTTGAAAAGAGGAACCTCCACGTTGCGGCCAGGGCGGCCTGCCAACCTGAGCCCACAATCGCCAACACGTACACGTCGATGTGTCAAGTGCCGCGGCTTTTCAGGCCGATAAGAAGGTATCGAGGCTTGCGAATACCGTAGCGGTGCCTTTGGGATATTTCGCCTCCTTCAGAGACGCAAAAGCGTCAGTCCATGCAAACGGCTATCTTGGCTACGACGTTGTTGAGGTGTACGACCCTTCCGTTTGCGCTGCGAAGTGCAATTCGAAAGTCGGCTGCATTGGTTTCAATATCTTCTTCGAACGAGACCCTACTCTGGATCCGGGAGTTACATGCGAAAATCCCCCAGCCTTCACCAACGTCAAGTGCACCTACTGGGGCGGCCCGACAAGCCCGGAAACCGCCGTAAACAAGGTCAAACTCGAAGCAAGTTCGAGGTCGTCATCGCTGGGAGCAACGGATACACCACTTTGAAGAGTCAATCGGTTTCTGGATACACACAGACATTCCTTGACAATGCTGCCATCAACGGCCCGAACAGCTGCAACGGCAAGAACACTTACATGGGCTACAAACTTTTCAACAGTGGGCCCTTCAGCGCGGATCGTTGCAAGGCTGCCTGCGAAGCACAGTCCGCATACAACCAACGCCATCCACCTCAAACGGGCAAGCCCCAGATCTGCCGCTTTTTCAACACCTACATCCTCAACAGGAATGGTATATCCCAAGGGCAGTACTGCTCGCTGTACTCGGAGCCTTGGGCCGCCTCGTATGCGAAGAACAAGGGCCAGACCCGGGCTGATGGTGTGTACACCATAGCCTACAGCTTCACATTCTCGAGCGAGGCCGATCCTGGCCATCCAATCTGCCCCTCCGACATCTCGTACCTGCAGAGCAACGCAGCAGAGTTTTGCACGGCCTACATCGGGTACAGTGAACCTGTCGTCACTCAGATGGTCACGCAAACCCCGGCTGCCTCCTCCGTCTACGAGACTGTGAATGTCGTGACTGCTACCACGGAGTTCAAGACAGAGACCGTCAATGAGGTGGTTGCATCTAGTCCGCCCCTACGGAGGCTTAACCGGACCGAGATGGTCGAAGCTGTTGCTGTCACAGAAGCCGCTGTTGCGACCGGCGTTCTTCAGCGACGGACAAGCCTCCCACTGGCAACACCGAATGCGGTCCAGTCTTGGGCACCAGCAAGCATTTCCGCCGCTTGCTCCGCCGTGCCCACTGGAACCTCCATCGCAACCGTGACCGAGACTGCGGCGACGCCATTGACGACCATCATACGGAAGGTTTTATCTACCGAGGCCGTCACATCGGTGGTGACCGAAACCCTCACATCTACAACCGCGACTCAACCGGAACCCACTTCGTTCCGTGTCCGAGTCAATACAGGGAACGAACCAAGGTACCTTTACACCAAAGACCGGACCGGTACCTACCTTTATCTGGATACAACAGACCCGTCAAAAGCCACGCAGTTCACACTCTCCGCCGACGGCTACCTAACCAACGGAGATCTGTACTCCATGACAGCGGCAGCTAATAGGGGCGGTCCAGTCGTGTTGAATCCAAAGGCGAACGTTGATCAGTCCGTGGGCAATACCCACGCCCAAATTCACTTTACTCTTCACGCCGACAGGCCCCTTATTATCCGGATGATAACAGTGAACGATTCTGTGCAGGCGCTTAAGGACGTGGGTTTCTACCTTTGCCCCACCATTCCTCTCCCAGTCCTGTCTTTTGGCATTGAGTCTCCTCCTCGGACTGGCTGTAAATTGGTTACGGTTACGGCGTTTTGAGTACGCCTTGATATTTGATGTGTAAATGAAGCAGATTAGCTATTTCTTTCATGACTTCAGACTGCATCTATTGTGTATCCTTCTCAACACGCGCAAAATCACTTTCGCAAGCGGCTTTCAGCACAATGTACATTGTCACGCCATCCCAACCGCTCCTAAGACTCCCGCCAACCCGATACCCACAGGCAGCTTTCCGCGCCCATGCAGCCGTCTACTATCAGCTGCACCTGTAAATGCCGCCGGCCCCGTTGTCGTCCCGCTCGCCGTCCCGCTCCCACCCAATCCACTCCAGATGTATCCTCCCAGCCCCATCCCTTCCGTTACCGTGTTCGTTCTCACCACGAGCGCCGTCCCATCCAGTGCTAAACCGAGTAGTGTACCGGAGACTGTGATTGCCGGACCGCCTGGCGAAAGCGTCTGCGTGCCGATGACATATGCGGACGCTGAGTTGGCGGTGGTGGTTGAGGAGCCGTAGACTAGGGGCGGCAGGGCGGATGTGTGCGCGGGCGTAGGGTGGGGCAGGGTGCTAATTTGCCCGTTGATGACGAGCGCGGTCGCGGAGGCGAGGGAAAGAGTCGTGCCGGAGATGGTTATGGCCGGGCCGCCTGGAACGAGTGTCTGCAATTCGATGATGAAACTCGGAGGCAGAGTTTACGGTAGCAATGATCTGCCCTATCGTCAATAGCGCGCGGGAGTGTGTCGGCGCGGGCTGGAGTAATGCGGTGGTTTGACCGTTTATCACGAGCTCGAAGGTATCAAGCAAGAGTGTTGTGTCAGAAACGGTAATAGCAGGGCCACCTGTTGAAAGCGTCTGTGTCCCGACGGTAAAATCGGGGGCGGGACTTGCAGTGAGGGTCGTTGATCCCAGAGCAGCTGAGGCTGGCCCAGAGATTGACGGTCCAGCAACGGCTGGCAGCATCGAGGTGCTAGATACTGGCGATGTATTTTTCGTGGTCTTGGGGGAGCGTCGGGCGAGGAGAGGCAACTCGCAGGCGATGGACTTGAGATGTCGGGTTGCTTATTGGAGCTTCTGGGCTTGTGGGAATAGGGTTGCTTGAGGTTGGAAAATCCAACATGTGATAGACTTGCTCTGTAGAAGAGGGGATCCTTCGGCATGAAACTGGAGAACTACCTGAACTGCCTTAGAACCCACTCAATAGCCAAGCTGTATAGTAGCAGGAATGGAAAACGGTATCGACGAACTGTCCCGGGAGAAGAGAACGGACCCATTCTGAGCTGTGTACACCAAGTACTGTTACCGTGGTATACGACCGGCCGAATTTGTCTCCTGGATCTACTCTCGCTGTAGCCTGGGTCCATAGAGTATGAGAAGGTAGAGGGTGTGAAGTCTGAGTGTTAAAGATGAAAGTAGAGTTCAATTTTGTGCATGTAGTCACTGCAGTCTGTTGATATGATGTGCATATGGTAGAACCGTTGGACGTGTATGAGTACCCCTCCCCAATAGTAAACCGGATCAACATCGTAGAACTCGGTGGGATACATGCTGTATGAACGTGCGTTAGACAAGATCGAATGGAGGATTGGTTGTAGTTCACAGAACGCCAACAGAACCATTCAAGTAGTTTATCTCCTGGGTAACAGTCCCTGCGGCGTTGACACCTGTTCTCGTGCTCAACGCATTAGAGCCGTCGATAGAGATAGATTCCACACGGGTGGTGGTCGGCTTTGTAGTGTTAGGAATGCGAATTTTCGACTAGGTTATAGCCGTCCAAGCGATGGCAAGCATGTGGCAACGTAGAGCGCAGGTGGACGACGCATTTAGCGATGGCGATGAAGCATTTGTTGCTAACGAGGTGGACGTTACGTTTGCGTATAGCGTTAATCATATAAGCTAGGGAGAGGTCTTTGCCATATGCTGTGTTGAGGGAATGCAAAGGCAAGCGGGAAGTATAGCGCAGTAGAAACTGCTGTGAGACTGCTCGAAAACAGCAATTTCGTAGTGATACTTGCTTCGAGAACGGGTAAGTTCACCTACTATCGCTGTTGATTTGGAGAAATGGAAGGGAACAGAGCGAGGACGAAACGAACTTGGGAGCGGATGAACTTGAATGCGTGTATGGGGAACCTTTGCAAGGCTGTGAGCCCGGAAATGTCTAGATCTAGGACACTACCATTTAAAGCTGTTGGCTATGCGAGACAGGAGAGATCTAGGCGGAAGAAGGTGGGAATGTCAACACTGATATAAGTAGTTTTCTAGCTGCTTCTGCCATCGAGCGGCCGGCCAAGATCTATATTAAATGGATTAAGAGGGGACGTTGAACCCACGCGTGAGGGAAGGTGGGATAGCGTTCGACCCTGAAGTGTGAGGCTGAGATGAAAATTCCACCAACCCGGTTCTGACTAGAAGGATTTGTGCATTGCGGGATACAACAACCCATCGCCTTAGGCAAAGATCAGATGGCGAACCTCATGCAATGTAACTTCGCCCCACCAAGCCCTGCAACTCATCCTGAGCGGCACTCGATAAACCCGGGCCTTCCTCTCGAATGAGCGAAGGAGCTCGTTGGCAAGTCCGCTCAGGCTCAGGCTGATAGCGGATTGGTGGATAGCGCGGCGGCTGGGGCTTTCCTGCAGCCGTGTTGAATTTCAAATATTTGATACTGCGAAGGCATCGCGTGGGGCTGGAAAAACGTTCCCCGCGAACACGGATATCCAGCGCTTCGCCGACACTAATGCCCTCATAATCAGATTAATACTCCAGAACTCAGTCTAAAAAGCCGCTTCAAGATCTGCATTCCTCTTCTATATCTAAATCTTGCTTCAGATGCGTGACATTTAGTAATCTTAAGGAGTTGATGTTGATAGAGGGCTGGATAGCTGCGATTTCCCGCCCGACGTGGGCATCAGAACGTTCGCACTTTTGCTTTTCGGCAAGCCGTTGTCGTCAGCACACTCCATTTGAAGAGGTATCCACGGTAGTGGTTCACAATCTGAGTGGTGGAAGCATGCGTCCACCTGGTTTGCGTCAACGATTCAGGCACCTATTATTACTCTTGCTCGCAAGGCAACAAAAGCCACCTACACGCTGACCTTCGACTGCAGTGAAGGATTACTGCAGGATTCGAAAGCGGTTGCGTCGCCAAAATGAAATGGGCGAACTGGAGCTGGCAAGCCTACTCACATATCAGCTCCCCAGAGCAATATTATCGCACTTCTTCTACCCTGCTTGCTGTTGTGAACCTCCGCCGTTAGTCTCTACATCAGCGTTCTCGATCTTATGGCTACCTTCGCTATCGCTTTGAGTTGCTTTATAGCTTTCAGCGTGCGCGCGCAAATTCAGCGTACAGCACCAGTAAATGTCATTCCGTTGAGTATCCCGCCGAGCCAATCTTGGTATGTCACCGTCTTCGGAAATGGCATCGAACTGCTAGTCTGATCGTCTTGTAGGGAGGATGGCGACGACGGACCTTGGTCGTCATTCTTTGTACGAGTTGGTACTCCACCGCAGACCGTTCGCCTTCTACCGGGAACTTCGGCAGCTGCTGGATGTGCAATATGGGTTGTGGTACCAGAAGGCTGCGAGTCAAGCATATTTCGTCCGGATGATTGTGTCGAGAATCGCGGGGGCATTTTCGCGATCAATAAATCCACGACCTGGTCAAGCCTGGACTCTCCGGATGGGAGGCTGTACGAACTTCCGATGTACGAAGAGGAGTTTCTAGGGTATCGCGGCAGTGCACACTATGGTTATGATAATGTCACACTCGGCTTAAATGGAGCTGGCCTGCCCACGTTACAACACCAAGTCATTGCTGGATTTGGAACCAAAGGCTTCTATCTCGGAATCCTGGGTATCAGTCCGTTACCTTTGAACTTTACCACCCTCGATGACCCTCAACTCAGCCTTCTTGGGACTTCGGAGAACGAAGCCAAGATCCCCAGCCACTCGTGGGGTTATACAGCAGGAGCTTATTATCGAGAGCCAAAGGTGTTTGGCAGCTTGACGCTTGGAGGCTACGATCTCACTCGATTTGTCGCAAACGACGTGACTGTTGCCCTTGGAGCCGATCAGTCCCGAGATCTTTTGATAGGCATTCAATCCATAACGCTCGACACTCCCGGCAGCCCTCCACTTCTCTCAACTGGTATTTATTCATTCATCAACTCAATGGTGTCCCACATATGGCTGCCAGTGGAGGTCTGCCAGGCTTTCGAGCGTGCGTTCAATCTGACATGGAGCGACATAGCTGAAATGTACCTTGTTGACCATGCCACTCATGCCGCATTTGTGGCACAGAATCCGACCATCACGTTCAAGCTGGGGCAGTCCTCTACCGGTGGATCCAGCGTAGATATCGTCATGCTGTACAAAGCCTTTGATCTCGCCACGACCGCCTTGGATTTCAACGGGAGCATACCATCAGGGACTCGATACTTTCCCCTCAAACGGGCGCAGAACAGTACGCAGTATACGCTTGGGCGTACATTTCTCCAAGAGGCCTACGTTATCGCGGACTACGAACGCGGGAACTTCTCTGTCTCTCAAGCGCTGTTCCCAGCAACATCCGTAGCATAGCATCTCGTTCCTATCCTTGTTCCGAATTCGTCTGTCGATGCGACAAGTGGCACACCCTCCGATGTAGGAAGGGCCGGAGGCCTCAGCAAGGGTGCTATAGCTGGCATAGTCATCGCCGCCGTAACAGCTGTCCTTGCCGCTATCCTCGCGACTGTCCTTCTCCGCCGTCACCGCCGTCACAAGCCTGCAGCAGCGGTTGCAGCGACTGGAAAGGAACAGGAAAAGACGTATATGTTGCAGCACGGCAAACCCGAACTGGACGGTATTGAGGGTGTAAGAAACGAAGTTGATGCAGGATTTGGGTCAACAACGGAACTACCTGGGTCGCGCGGAGGAGCAGAGCTCGCAGGACACGACGTCCCAATCGGGAGACCGGCGGAAGATACGGCTGTCCATGAATTACCAGCGGAAAATACTCGTGCTACCGGAGCGTGAATATCACTGTTTCGAACAGACAGCATCTACTCTTGATGCAGCAGTGGCGCTGGAATTTTTGTTCATTGAGGTATGTAGGTTTTTAGTAAGTACGTGTTCGTTCGTTAGGGTACTATAAGGCGCTACTTAGCTTCCACCTATAATCTTTACAACTTAGAGTTTTAAGGTTCTTTAGTACAACGTTAAGGATAGTCTCTAATTAGTTTGAGTACTTCATCAGTGCCTCTTTTAATATATAAGTTTTTATTCGGGTTAGGATTGACCAACCCGCGAAGACACACAAACGATGCCATAATGCTCATAATAATAGAGAGCCCCATTCGTGGATAGATGTACGTTTTAAGAGGCTATAAGATTACGGCAATTTAGCACAAGCCTAGTTAGGCCCGGTTAACTCCTAGTGGCCTTACAATCTCACGCCGCAGATACTGCCCCAAGTCTCCAGTGGATCCGTGGACGTGTTTAAGAGAAAGTGACGAGTTTCGACTTCCCATATGACTATGTTCCCATGTGTCTGGAATCGCGGTCACCTCATCGACGGAATACCTTTTGGTAGACCGCACTTACGTAGCATAAGGCCTTATGTCAGCATGGCGCGGCGGACGTTCTTATATCGAGATTTGTTCTCAACGTTTAGTGTTCATCTTGAACACAACGTGCGATTGTGTTGCATATGGAGCCGGACTTGAGCAATTCTAGACTTTGCTATTGTTCATCGTGAGTACTATAGACAGCCGTGTCTGCCCTAGACCACCATCCGTCTACATCCAACACCCTCCTCTTTTGCGGAAAGAGAAGGAATAGTGGGCCGTCGCCTTTCTGGTCTAAGCTATTAGGGTCTAGTTTTGAACGACATCGAGCACAGCGTTCCACTTCTCAGGAAAGCCCGGTGAAAGTGCCTCCTCCAAAGTTTCCTCCACACCCTTTCCTCCACCATTAGAAAAAACAAAAACCGGTCCCATCGTCTTCAAGTCCAGTTTTCCATCGCTGCTTACCTTAAAGCGACCCCACGGCAACTTCCCATGGCAGAAATCAATCCACACGCTCTGGACCTGAGCGACCGTTCCTCTCCAATCCTGCAGGTATCGTTCTGGCACCAGGTCTTCCGCGACGTTGAAGAGATACAGGTCGTTGATGCCGTGATTGGCCTTACCGTGGAAGTGAGGAGACTTTTCATAGGGATTGGTTGCTTGGAAGTCGTACAGCAAGACGGTTGATGCAGGACTGTTTCTGCAGTGTGCAACAGCGCTATAGACAGCGGCAATTCGGAAGGCGCAGTCCGTCACCAATTGAGCCCAAGAGCGCCAGGCCTTGCTGGGTTGTTGGAGAGCGTTCTCAATGCCGTATGCTTGAATGACGGACGGGTGTGAGAACGGGAAGGACTTTCTCTGCGTCGTGAGCATACCGTTCGCGCCGAGGAGATGCTCCGCCTTCTCGAGAATGATGTTGTCAGGTCGAGGCCGAGCATCAGCGGGATTGACGGTGCGAATGTCATCGCTGCCGAACAAAACTTCTCCGAATTCGTTCTGCACATCGGACGTTAGCCGGGACCTGAGGACGGAGCTATAGCTCGTGATACCTGCACGAAGATTTCAACAGTCGTTTAGCATACCTCGTTGGCACATGACCCCATTATGATATCAGGAGCATCTTGTATAGTGCTGAGTATGCTGGGGAGATCTTGTGAGGGGATCCAATGGCCATCAACCACTGGACACCAAGCTAGCCGAGGCGCCGTAGAGACAAGTCTTTCAGGAGACACTGACTGCAAGAATGCCACAGCATCCCCTCCCTGTGGAATGCCTCCAATCTGCTGACAAAGGCTGTCGAAGTAGATGCTGTGCTCCTCAAGGGGCTGTGCTGCAAGAGTGGGTATAGTACCGCTGGCGCAAATGGCACGCTGGAACTTGCGCTGCGGAAATACAGACTGAAAATGGCATGAAACGCCTCCTGCGCTTGTGCCCTGGATCGTGACGTTATCTGGGTTTCCGCCGAACCCTGCTATGTGTTTCGACACCCATTCCAGTGCCTGGCGCTGGTCGTGTAGGCCATAGTTGCCTACTGGCTCACCATGCTTTTTATTGAGGGCTTCAAGCTGTGTGGAGGCGAGAAAGCCCAATGGGCCGACCCGGTAGTTGATACAGACGACAATCAGTTCTTTTTGCAAGGCGAGACTGGTGCTCACGAGGTTGTAGGCGTCGTAGATCTCGCGCCCGCCAACTTGAACGCTATTGCTGCCTCCGATGAATCCGCCACCATGGATGAAGACAAGAACAGGAAGTTTGCTTGTGTGAGGCTTGTTGAGGGCTTGGCGAGGGATTGTGAGGTTCAGGTTGAGGCACTTGAATTCGTCTTGCTCAGGCAGAGCCAAAGATAGGCCATAGTCAGGCAGCGGACCTTCCCACCAAGCCGGGTATGGCGCATCTATCTGAGGGCAAGCTGGGCTAGAGGGAAGAGCATCATCAGCCTATTTCGTTCCATGCTAGTCGTGACCGTTGATCTGGCATCTATTCTCACCCTGGCTTTGTTGCATCAAAGGGGTGGCAGGCAAACTGGTGGCAACTATCGACTGACGGAAACGGGCCGGGATGCTTGCAAAGGGAATGCCGCGGAACTGCACCACATCTTCTCTTCGGGCGATACCAATAATGTCGCCCAACACTTCGTGGTTAAACTGAAAACGCTTGTTGTAAGAGGTCATGGTTGATATTGATTTGAAGAGAATCAGGAAGAATTACGGGATGCGCGTTTGAGTCGATGTCGGATATCCTCATGCGAAGCCCTTGGTAGACGGAAGAGAAGATCCGGCTACGAAGGACGGGGTTTATATTAAGGAAGCCACACTTAGCGGCGTGCGACTATAAGGGTTTAAAGCACAGTATTTCGGCGCTCCCAGGCAGAGAATCGAGCCTCTAGAGGCCTCTATAGTCAACAGAAGCTTTGAATCTCCATCAGATTACTCACTTAATGGTTCTTTGCGCATAATAAGAAGGGTGGCCAAGCGTCCGCTTCCTCAATACAAACCCCGTCCTTCGTACTTGGCTAGATACTTACTTAGCTGCACCACGTCGT